>JADNRX010000015.1:0-403186 GCA_015501595.1 Hymenopellis radicata
CGCCGGCGTTGCGTCCGTCTCCCGGGAACGCGGTGCCCTTCAATAATGTCTATTATCCGCCAACGCCGTTACTAGCCGCGCCTGGTAGGTACTAGTCACTCACCTCCACGTAGAACTGTGAATCAAAAGTATCTGGCGTACTGTCGAATGGCGATCCGGGAACGCTCTAAACAGTCCTTCTCAAACGAGTTCTTCTCTTGAAGAACTGGAACACGCACGGGATCCACACCATCTTGGGCTGCGACACTGTGTGACGCGAGGAGGTGCACGAGCTCTGGCGCACTGAAGCCTGCATCGCTCATGCGGGCGAGGATCGCGTCGACATTGTCGCTGGGGAGTGGGACGAGTCCGTCTGGTGCGGGAGCTGAGGCGTCTGGGCGACCCATAGGAACTCGAGGCGCGGGCCGCCGATGCAGTTCGAGACTGCCACTGCGCCGGCGAATTGGATGCTGTCAGGATGTCGGTAACAGTGGAATTGAGGTAGCAAAGATGAGACGAACAAGTCTCCTGCGGTGACGTTGTGTTTAGCGACGAAGGTCTTCTGCCGTTCGACAATCTCGTCGATGGCTTCGTTGGCGTCGAAGGCGAGTTCCTCGGAAACAGCATGATAGAGCCATCTTCGTAGAGGTATACAAATGTGTTATTGTTATAGGAGGAAATGGAAGTCTTACCAGCTCCGCCTCCGCTGGAAATATTGAACGTGAGTTCTAAACAATAGATTGCTAGTAGAAGTGGTCTTACCCGAATTGACCTTGAGAAGTAAGTGCTGGGGAAAAGGCGATGGCATCATGGAATGTTAGCTGCAGTAAATGAATCAGTGATCGGTCGGTGAATGAAGTCTGTATTTTACAACGTACTCGGAGGGTTTCGTGTGCTTCTTCACCTTACGATCATTGAAAGGTTTAAGTCTATGCCCGTCGAGTAACGTAAATGAAAGAGACGCACCACACTCCCCGCCGTCGAATCTGTAGAATCATGAGTTGAATGCGCCAACCAGTGACAGGCCTCAATAACGCACAAATTCTCCTGGATGTCGTTAAGAACTTCGAACCACACGCAGCACTACACGCATTGCTTTGCATCAGACTTCCGTTGAACTCAAAAGACTTAGACTTACCTGGGCGTTCTTGACAGACTTGCCATTAGGGCATTTCGTCGGAGGATGTGCAGGCGCAGCCTTAGCGGAAAGTAAAAGAGCGGAGAGCGTGAAAGCGTAGAGAGAGATCGTCAAGCCCATATCGATCGAATTCAAGACAAGCAAGAAGGAGTGAGGGTGATAGCGAATGATTGTGAAGGATGTTCTGAAGAAAGTGAAGCGCCTTATGGCTTTTATATCTCAGAGAAAGCCGGAAAAGTTATTGTTGCTGACGTGGTCTTGCCGTGCGCGTTTGAAGGACATGCTAGCAAGGATGCACGCCGTCGAGGATTTCCCTAGCATCCAACGTCTTGTCGTTTCATAGGAGTGATCTATACATGCCGCAGTACTGGCACTGCGGATCTGACACAATTTTGAATGTTCGCCGTCGCCGCCAAGAACAGACTATCACTCACACAATGGCAGTTTACGAAAGATCACCTTCCTCCGGTGAGGTGTCGCCGCCGAGGCGCACCAGGGGAGGATCTAGGAGGTACAGCCTGGGTTCATCATAGCGGCGCAATTTCATCTGGTCTGAGAAGCTACTACAACGTGTCGCGCAGGTTTTGAAACGGAGAGACGTCTCTAGGAACGGAATCGGAGAACGTTCTGTCCAAGATGGTTGAATAGCATGTTTCAGAGTATTAATCTCAGGTCGCCAAGGTATCCTGAGAGCGACGGCGATTAGTAACGTCTGTATAAAACCTGGCCACAGCATTGGTGCGAGTTCATGCCTCTGTTCCTGTCAATCGAAGCGTCAGAGCTTGTTCTCCTCTGAGATGAATGTATTCACGTACCTGAGTAACATCAGCTCTAAATAGCGCTCTTTTCCGATGGCATCGAGTCAATCTGCCAGTGTAACACAGCCTGGGGCTGTTCCTGCCAGAATTGTCGTTCAAAGAAGGGACTCGCATCCCAGAAGCGGCCATTTCAAGAAGTGAATGAAATAGAAATATATTTCGTGCGTGTGGCGAAGTGTTAGGACTGTAGTCTGTGGAGTAAACCAACGACGTGGTGAAAGGCAAGGTGCAGTGTTTCCATCATCTCTCCAAGGGATGCCGTTATCGGCATGCAGCTGACCATCACTCAACTGAGACAGCGCGGTCTACGTATCCGTGTTGGATCTTCTCCAGGCAGTGTCGACTCGGAGAGTATGAGGTGTCGCCGAGACGTAGATGCATACGAAGAAAGGAGGCGACATCGAATTTGGTGTTACATATCCAAGGAATCAACTAGTGTACAGGATAGCAATGTTGTCAAACGACTAATAAAAGGACGTGAAGATCATCAGCGATACATGAACTTGAGGCGACCTCGAACGGTCACTGGGCTTCCAACAACCGAAGCGCTTCTTGCACAGAACTGTCCACCGAAGTGGCCCAAGCTACGGTGCTATGGTTAGTAGGGTCAAAGGGCAACCATAACGAACGCACCCCACTCCCAGTTTTTCGTAAACTTCTTGCCTAATTGTTGTAAAGTGTCCCACTGCTGAGTCTCGGACATCCGGTCCAGATGACTTGGCATCCCCTCATTGGAGAAGGTAAAATACTGCCCGGCAAGCCGTGACCTTTCTTGTACCCGTAAAGCCGCAGGTCGCCGTATGGCATCGTATATTGATAGCGCGCGCTCGAGGTTGCCACGGTGCGTAGAGCGATGTGAGAGGACCGTGTATAGAATGTACGCATCCTGTAGTACAGAGCCGGTATCAATAGTGTTCGGTAACCTGAAAATGAACGAGACCAACCTCCATCGCTTGCCCAGCGCCTGAGCCTTGATGTGGACACATCGCGTGAGCCTGGAGTATCCTGTCAGCCAACGGCGCGAGAACGCAGTACCACAACGGCTACTTACTGCATCTCCAAGGAGTGCCACCCGACCCGACACAAAGGACTTCATGGGCTTGACGGTGTGAACAGCCCACTGTAGTGGCCGTTCCACGCACTACACGTAATGATTTAGCTTATACGACTGACGGAAACTAGCGAAGTCTACTCACTTTGATGAGCATCTGCACTTCTGGCTCCCAGTGTTGAAAAGCGCCGGCGAAACTGGAGACATCAGCAGGTACCATCCAAGGTCCATCGTATGACGTGTTCTCGAGGTCGTGTCTCATGGTGAAGGCGACGAAGTTGATCATCTTGCCGCGCGATATTGGATAGGCAATCACGAACTGCAATCGTCAATTATCCGAACATCTGGAGCGAGGAGCGCGAGTAGACGTACACCGTTCTTGCCTAGGTACTGAGACACACATTAGTGAGAAGGAATATCCTAGTCGGAGATAGATGAGGAGTACCTGAGTGGGTGTCTTGAGAGCGGCATGGTGTGGTGCCTGCGCGCGTAGCTTCTCCGACGGAATGAGAGCACGGTAGGCGACGGTGCCGCTCCACACAGGTTGCACGGCCGATAAGATTTCAAGAGCTTCTTTTGGACGTCCTCAGATTGTGCGCAGAGTGCTCTGTCCTGTAACATAGCCGCCCGTACCGAAGACTTGAGTCCATCAGCGCCAATCAAGATGTCACAAGTCGCAGTGGTCCCATCTTCGAACATCAAGTGGACTAGGCCGGAAGGCTGTTCAGAATATGATCGGAGACGCTTCTTGCAGTATGTCCGGCACGTCTTGGGAAGATGTCGGAGGAGGACCTTTTGGAAGTCCGGTCGATGTAAGGAGACTAGACTGCCTACGGAGGATATCAGGACGCCGGAATTGTGCGCAATAATGACAGCTCAAAGACATACCGTGGGTGATGAGGCTGTAGAACTCTGTCCCAACGTCTTGGTCGCTCTTGCGATAACGCATAGCATTGACTAGGAAAACATAAGCCAACGGCTAATAGAATTCAACATGACATTTACCTGGACCCTCCTTGGTTTCGATTCCACGTACTTGAGTAATTCTCGGTCGACGCCCAACCATTTGAGAATCTTCCAAGGTCCTGTCGAGAGGATGAGTATCCAATGCACGAAAGAAAGAAAGAGAAAACATACGAGGAAATACACTAACGCCGGCTCCGACTTCTCCAAATTGACTAGCCGCTTCATATACGTCGACTTCGATGTCCGGGCATCTGGATAATGCAAGTGCACATACGAGCCCACCAATACCCGCACCACTGTAGAATGGAACCGAAACAAGGCACCCGAGCTTGTCAGTGACGCATAGACGGAGCGGGTGATATCACGGCTCACCAGATGGCAACTCTCAGTCGCGGAGCGGAAGACGGAAACATTAGTGAAATATGCAAAGTCTTCGCAAAGGCTTGCCAGACGTGCTCCTAAGGGAAAAAAGCAGGATTAGATGGCTTGCACCAACGCGGCGGAGAATGAACATATATATACCCATTCTCGAGAGTGAATTTGAGTGATCATGGTAGGCGATTGACACGATCTGACCGGGGTGCGTGCAAAGGGGAGTCGCGTCCGCGCGATCGTACCGAATGTGGCATATCTTGAAGATGTTGGCCTAGATTCATTACTGTCCCACGATCCGGTCGCGCGCGCGCAATGGGCAAGGAAGATGAAGCTCGGTCAAATGACACGATTTGGGGAGAATGGGTATCGTTCCCTTCGCGAGACAGGACGAGGCACACGGATAGCAGGTCTCAACAGAGGCCGCGTTGCGTGATCGGAGAGATTCTGGAAGTAATCAGTATCAATCCGAACCCATTACGAATATCGAGGAAGCCATTTTGGGGTGCGATAACGGGTCGCGAACCTCTCGAATACGCTCGGAGGTTGGCAATATCGCACGCGCCACACTGTGTGAATATTGCTCAGTCATTGGGCTTTGTAATGTTTAAAAAAGGAAGTTACCTTTCGAATGAACAAGGAAGGATGCACTAAATGCGGCGCTCCCGATAAGTAGCTAACTCCGAAGCCGAAGATTAACCAATTGCTCAACTCTGGGCATACACGGTGGGCATACACGGTGGCATACACGGTGGGCATATACGGTGGGCATATACGGTCTGGGTGAGGGGCAGATGCGTATGTTTGACATTGGGCAAAGTCTCTGCCAAACATGAGGCTTTTTGGAGATTGATGGGTGCATGTGGTGATTCGACTTGCCCAACGGCCAAACGGGAGATTTTTCCCATGTCGGAGCACTTCTATTCCTTTTGCTGGTCTGAGTGCTGAAACCCTTGATGCCCAGCAAGTACTTCGCGCGCCGTGTTGGTGGTACCAATTTAAGTAACGTGGTAACCTCTCAACAAAACACGATCAAATGGAACCCGGCATGACGGCAGTCTTCCTCTCCTTCTGGCTTGTGCTCTCATCGACCGCGCTTCTATTGCGTATTACGGTGCCAAGGCACTGACAGCCTATTAAACACCGGCGGCAACCGCCATAGCCCCGCGCATTCTATTACGCCGACTAATGAAACGGATATGTTGCAGCTGACCGACATAACTAAAAGTTCGTCGTTTCTCGGCCTCAACCGTCAGAAGAAATCTGCTCTCGCTTCGTAGGAAGCGCAGCACCTTGCGAAAGGTAGCTTGAACGACGATATGGCATTGGTAACCAACTGCCAGCAAGAGGAAGTACGTTCCAACACGCATATCAGACCGCCGGACTTCATTTCCGGCGAAGATCTTGGCAAGATATGCACTATCCTGTACTGAAGCACACCCACGAGACGTTCTCGATATGGTCATGTGCAACCTTGACCTTGAACGTCGTACGTACATAGCTTCTTGGTCACCTTGACCTCTTTGACTCTCGAAGCTCCTCGAACGCGGTTACAGTATCCATCCAGTGCGTTATTTCTGTATACCAATACTGCGAGGCGCCACCTCCATGGGCGTCTCCCGGTCTGACGGATGCTTGTCATTCCACCATATCATGAATACTCACTTCTAAACATGGCACGAAAACATATGGAGGTTATCCACTGCACCGACGCTTATTGCACCCAGCTATACAAGGCTTGTGATATCTGTATTTGCTTGAAGCTCTAATTGGTATCTAGACATCCTAGAATAACGTGCGCCACATATAGGTCTGTGGAATTGGATAAAGATTGGACAGCTTTCCTTTCTGGGCTTCGGATATCAATCTGAATACTGGAAGTATTACACTCTTTGAGCTGATATTCAACGGTTGCCTAACCGTCTCTCACTCATTGGTGGGCCATACGACTTCACCGTACGACATCTTTCAAAACTGAACGCGGCACGGTCCCGACCAAGTCAGCATCTCCCCGGTCGACATTCTGACGTACAAAACCCATTGGTCCCATTCCACGAGATATCCATACTCCAACTCCTGCCACGTTCACGCGTTCCGTTCGGACTTTTCTCTATATCCACTCCCCCGCTCCTGTGCCGACATTGAGCGAAACATCGCACCTCAAACCTCCTTCTCAGCGTCTGTCTGAATTGTATGTCACGGGCTCCCTCATGCCGGAGCAACGAGCATCTTTGTCGACGAAAGCCCCAACTTGATGAGGCTTCTCTATTGCGTCCCAGAGCCGAACGCGTGAAGATCGGGACGCGGAAGTTATACCCCTCTCCAGCGCTTACATAGAAAGGTGTCCAAATACTTCACCTGAGGTATGGGCCCGAGCATTTCTGCGTGCCGTCTAATCAGAACGTGCAACCATGTACAGATGCGGCTTGATGATTCGCACTCTGGGAATGCCCGAGTCCTAACGACGCGGAGCCTCTCCACCCGCTAGGCCTATGCAACCGGACGAGAAGTGCCGTTATTTAATGTGCGGAGGATTAACATTGTCAAGCTGGATGGAGGCGATGACGCAGCTGTCGCTCGCAAGGCACCGCTTTCCATTAGATGAAGTTCAAGTAGGATCGTCGTTTGTGTTCTCGGTGGCTGTTACCTATTCGCCTCGGTGAGACCGACGACGCGTTCGGATGGTAGTCCGTTTATTTCGGATAGAGAAGGACAGCGCTTGCAAAAGTAGGACTCATGTTTGCTATCTCGCAGATCAATCTAGTCCGTTTCGGTCGACTATGTATGCGTGAACGGTCTGTGAGGAGGAAGAACGGAGCCTTGGCGCTTCAATCTCGATCCTGCGACCGTTTTGGATTCGGACTAGACACTAGTCCGAGTCGAACTTTTAACGACTGGACATATACCGCCTTTGTACAGTACTGATTCATCGTGGATTGATTGAACATCAAGAGAAGATTTGATGTGTAGACCATACCTCCTAAAGGAGTAATAGTAGTATGTCCTCCTCTTGTTTCTACCCATCGATATCAAAGCTGCGCTGAGCCAACCATGAAGGACATGACTAGGAGCACGAATGCTCACAGGAAGTCTGTTGGTTCTTCATCGCTCCGTAGATTAATAAGTGCGCCACAATTGAAGTGATGTTGGCTCACGCTCAGCCGACACAATATCGCACGTCCACATTATCGCACGTCGAAGTTGAACTCGCACCCTTCGACGGTGACGAACCGCAGATGCTGTGTTATAAGCTGTGCACATAGATTCAACAAGGATTTTGTGCGCCACAGATTGCCATTTAGGTCAGATTAGCCTAGGAAGTCTTCATTGCCGGCATGGTAAAGTACCATGTTTTACACCTCTCCAAGGACGACTGCAGAAGCTTAACGAAAGCCCAGGCTTGCGCGCAAACAGTACAAGGCAACAAGACAGGCTCGAAGAGAAAACAAACTCTTTTGTGTTCCCCGAAATGACTAATTCATGCAGATTAAAGGCTAACAAAATTGCAAAGGAACAAATAAAGATAATAGGTAGCGCCCGATATTCACATAGCCAATAAGTAAGTAAGTGTTTGAGAGATAGCAAATAATATAGTAAGGTAAGGATATCCAGGATAGGTTCATGTAAGAGGAATACCGCGCAGCGCGTCACGACTGCCGTGCGGGCTTTTGTTGTGGTTGGTCCTGCGGCTCATTATCACGAATCGTCTCCGTCTCCCCCGTATCCCGAATCGTGTCCGTCTCGCGGAACGTGTCGGTCTGGCCCACATTCCTCGGAACGATCTCCTCTTCCCACACGCCGCCCTGGCCGTTGGAGCTCTGGCGCCCGTGGCGGATAAATATCTCCGCCTCCTGTACATCGGGCACGGTGCTCGTCACGCCTGTAACGACTTTGGGTGGCGGGAGCGGCTTTTCCTGACGAGCGTTCATCTTCTTCCACGCGCCCTTGACCATTTTGCCAAGCGTAAGGAAGGGATCATCGAGTTCCTGCCGGTGGGCGGCTGCTGCTCGACGCCGGTTTTCCGCTTCCTGCTCGTTAATATTTTCGGCATCTTGGGGGTCCAGCATCCCTCGCCGTCGGCGCATCATGGCGCCGCGCGCAGCCACGCCAAGCGGCGTCGTTGATCGGCGTCTGCGGGGCGCGATGGCAGGCAGAGGTGCAAATTTAACGTTCTGGGAGGGGAGGGAACTGGTGGACGCGACTACGGTCCGGAGCTCTAGTATTCCCCGGCGGCCATTAGGTTTCTCGACGAGCTTGTCATTAGTTGGAGAAGAGCTGAGGGAGGAATTAACGGAGGATTGTTCGGACTCGGGAGGGTAGAGGACGGGAATTTCGACAGCCAGGGTTGGAGCAGATGCTGAGGATTCGGAGGAGGAAGATATGGAATCAAAGGACATGTGCAGGGCGTGAAATGCAGGTAGCGTGAGATGTATCGTGACTGCGATATGTTAGGTTTGGCTTAATCTTGCGACTATGCACGTACCAGTAACGCGACGTGGAGGATCCCTTCTGCAGTAGAACGTTGTCCGGAAAGACTGACAACAATAAAACGCTTAGGTCCATGTCTCCGTAACCAAGAACGGAAAACATACGAAGCTTGTTTAAAGATCGTACGAGAGCCGACTGGCCTAGTTCCAAGCGTGATTGCTCCCCTACGGTGGGATGATATCGGGGAAACCTAATAGAGGTATTCAGTGCCCCTCCGCCTGATAAAAACGGAAAACATACCAGGAATGTAAATCAGCCGCAGATCGTGGGGGCGGCGTCTGTCCTATTCCAGTGCCAGCTGCGACGAGATGGCAAGGCGTGAATTGGGGATCCTGCGCCAGGAAATGGGACGATGGGCTGCAAGAAGGAAAGAATGTCGCTAGGAGGTCGGCTGTTTCGCAAACCGATCGCTGAAAAGAATGGTGGTGTTGGCGCTATGTAGACGGTGTCCCCGAACGCTTCTAGTGTCGTCCTCGTCGGGTTTGGGTGCAGACAAGCGGGCTGCCGTCTATACAGCGTCGCGCCGGCAAAGTAACCAACAAATCAAGAAACAAGGGGCACCCTAAACGGATCGACTAAACCCGTGTTCTCGATTTGGTAAGCATCTTTATCGCGGAGGCAAACAACTCCGTGCTGTGCTGATTGCACCGTAATATCAATGTAAACTGCTGTAGACACGACAATACTGGATAGATAACCGCTACCGAGGATCTACAAGGTCCAACACTCGCGACAGTACTAAATGCTAACAGACTTTTTTGACGTGTGCGTAAAATGACGGACGACAGTGGCCGCGAAAGCTGGATTATTCGCTTGGATAGAGAAATAATCGTCAAAGCGAACGATGCCCGAGTCTGTTTTCCGCGGGAATAGAGGCTACTCGAAGACTACATGTCGAATAGTCTGAGCTTCGAGACGCGCTCGCCCTTGCCAGAACTCGAAAGGACCTCGCCAATCGGGTGGCGACCTCCGCGGTCCAGCTTATGACGAGACTCGTATAGATGAGCCTTGACAAGCATGCAGCTCCCAGTGCGATATTTGACGCTTGCCACATCGCCACCAGCTCCTGCATTATGTCGTTCCCACCGCGCCGTGTTCTTGCACTTACAATTTCATCGGGCGCCAGATTCATGTAGGCAAGGTTGCAGCGAAACCGCAGTGGTACGTTCCGTCCACGGCACAAGAATTTTGTCTCCGGAACAGCTCCCAATTCCAGCAAGCGACTGTCAGACGTGACAGGTTGATGCGAAAGGTTTAGGGAACAGAGTTAACGATGTCCTACTTTGGAAAGTTTCGGTCCTCGTAAAAGCAAAGTCCACATGAGAAAGACTCTATATCGACTGCCGTCTTTTTCCGTGGCGCCACTGCCCGCCTCTAGCCAGTAGGTCCAGATGGGCGCCGGTTCTGGGATCTATAGTGTAGCAATAGCGCGCCTGGATTTCCATTAGGCAGTGCGCCTCGAGCTCGAGCTTAAAACATTGGGGATGTAACCGTCCAAATCTGGACGCGACAGTATAGGTAGAATCGGCGGCGCCACATCGAACAACATCTAGACCAGGAGAGGAATCTGTCAACAACGGTGTAAGTCCATAGTAATCGCATAGACTCATCGCTATCGGGAGCCTAAGAGCGACTGTACGAGATGTGCCAGGTGAGTTGAGGGTTGATAGTAGAGAGCTGTGATGAAAGATTAGTACCAAGTTGAAACTTGGAAGGACAAGCAAGGACTCGCTTCCAAGCCACGCCGCTGCACGTACTTCTTCTGTTCATCTCCAAGCATTCGTCGTAGAGTCTAGCTCTCTTATTGCATTGGTTTCTGGCGATGTGATGAGGAGACCATGGTGGTCCAGAAAAGGAAGGTTTCAACGTAACAACGTCACGCTCATTAAACTTGCTTTCCTTCCACCATCTCGAAACGCTTGCTCAATAGTGATTAGTGCCTGGCCGAACTTTGGGCTAGTCGGTTCCTATTGGTCTCCGCCTGCCTCCTCGAGTGTTGTTATGGGAAGGCTGTCGACGATCGGATTCACACTCGCGAGAGAGCCCACCTTTTCTGAAAGTGAAGCTTAGGCAGCACTTGATTTCCACCATCATGAACGGCTCTATCATCTGTTTAGTTCTAATGCTTCCAGCGCCTCTGAAGTGTCATCTCGGCGAAACTTTCACTCTGGTATCTTCGGAACTTATCATCTGGACGGCCTTTTCTTGCGCCTTTGCCCGCTAGTCTCATCGCCGAGCGAATCGACTAGGAGAACAAGTATGAAGATTTGGTCTAGAAGACCTGAGGTTTGCTGAATCTCTGAAGTATATACTTGACAGAACACAATGCTGCCAGCGATTCGTTCTCGCGCTTCATAGGTGAGAGTCCTCCTCAACTTTCAACCAACTAACTGACAGTCTATGAGGCTCGCCTTCTTGTGTATGTTCAAATCGACTGTTCCTATCTTCACCAAGGACGTTAACCTATTTACGGAAGAAAGATGTGTATCATGGATTAACGGACATCAATCCACTTTACTTCGCGTAGCGGTGAGTTGACGTTGAGAGCTACGTCGCCATGTCCGTACAGGACGTGGTCCATGGACTCGGGCGTCGTTGAGTGATCGTGACGTCTTCCGGTAGGACCAGTGAAGGAAATCGAACGCTCACACCCTCCTCGCCGGACCTACTCTCCCACATTCGAGGAGAATGAACAGTAAATGATTCGACATTTGAACATCCTTCACGTTGTAATGACGACTCCATCATCGACTCAAGCACAGGCACTGGCAGTTTCAGGTCCAGCTGCGAGATCAGTCAGCATTCCGCGCCTTCCCACGAAATCGTGTGGTATCCCACCACCCAGACCACCGCCTCGGCATCGCTATTTGCGACCGAGAAGCCCAGCACCACTATCCCTAAATGCCGCGCCCCTCCTTTACCTCAGCGTCGACCCGCTGCGGTACGCCTGAAGTTCGGAAATTACCGTCTGAGGAGTCGGAAGACGAAGATACGACAGGCACAGGCGTGAACATCATGTTGCCCGACAGCAGTCGTTCGTCTCGCCGCCCACCGCGAATGCAGGACGTGGATTCTGGCCGACGTCAATTTGCTACACGACATTTTGACGAGCGTGGACAGTCATAATATCATTTCTTTCGTGTTCCAAGAGGTCATCGATGTGGAGAGTCGGAAGATGGCAGCAAAGAACTATGATAGTGCTGACCGCTGCGTCGCCAAAGAAACACAAGGAAGGTGTGCTGCCGGGGCTTTGAGCGAAGGTTACGGTCGCCTACCGGAGATGGCTCGATCGGTCATTGCTTGAGGTGAGGCTTGTCTCTGCCTGCAATAAATCTACCCCGTTGGATAAGATACACGTTACTTCAAGAATCAAATTTGAGCTCGGCTTGGGTTCATTACAAGTAGACGCTACCGTATGCCCGCATTCCATCCCGATACGGACTCTTTATCACCGTACATTTCAGCACTCGGAGCGGTCTCAGCAGGTAATTTCCAGCTGCAGTAGTCATCGCTTGATAGCCCCTCGAGCGCTTCTTCCGCATGGGCATTTATCATCTGGCCTATCTGAGCTTGGAAGGCCTCTAAGCCTTGCGCTTTCACAAGCTGGTATAGCTTGAAGACATCATACGGATCGAATACATCGAATCTATAATCGGAAACTTCGTCGATTATACACTGTAATCTCACTCAGATACCAGATCATACGTGATGTGCAGGATCGTACCGTCTCGTCTTCGTCAATCCAACCCATCACCGTTGTGACAGTATTTCTTTCGACAAGCAAGCCGATGACCGGAGCCGCAACGCAGTGAACCTCCCAGAGTGCAAGTGCAGACCTCATCGCCATGGAGAGATGTGCGAGGTGTTCAAAACGCTCGTCGGGTAGCAAGACATATTCTACGATCAGAACCGGAACCTGAACACGGCCGATCCCAGTATACTGGGTGTAATGAGTAGTGACTGCGAAGTCGAACATAAGAGCTTCCTTTCTGTCGTTCGGCCACTCGCGTCGTGGGAGAATAAGGGAGTCTTCGGGAAGACCAAGCAGGAATGCAAAGTTCGGACGCATCTGTCCGAGAAGCGGTACATCCGAGCGGCGGAGACAGTGATGGACACGCCATTCTGGACAGTGGCTGATAGTCGTTAATTTTGCGAGATCACAAAGCAAGGGAATACTCACTGCAGAATGAGATTTGTCTCCGTCGCCTGCCATGCACGAGAGAAGAGAGAGCTATAGAGGCTCATCCAATGAGTCGTGAGCGAGTGGCTATCAAGCGAGCTGATGGAGACGTTGCGTAGATCTCTCGCGTACAAGCAGAAAATCAATGAAAACGAGACATCGGCCGTCGAAAGCGATTGAACAGGACTTGGAACCGGAGATACGGAAGCTAAAACTGAGGATTTCTCATATGCCGCCAGAAAGGGTTCAATCAGGTTGTGAGCATCGTCAGGGATTCCCATCTTGGTATCCTCGATGATCGCCTTTGCGGGACCGTGGAATTAGACAGAAGCAGATTAGACTTTGTACATAACGCACCAAAACACGAGCCCAGTCCACTTCGCAGGAGCCCTTGAAGAACTCAAGCCATTCCCTTATATGCGTCGGCAATTCCACACTTGTTTTGGGTGCCCCAATGACGACGCCGGATGCCTCCAGCCATTCTTCAATGAACGTTACATCGGAAGAAAACAAAATGCTAGACAGGTCGAATTAGTGAGAGTGCAGAGTAAGGAGAAAGACGGCCGTACTTGAGTACGATATCACTGGCAACCAACGGAGGATGCAGGCTATCAACCAGACGTCGGTTCTCCACAAGGTCTGGGGGCTTAATGTAGGACCGGTCCGGCCAGGAACAGATGCGCAAGGCCGTGTCCGCCGAACACTGCATGCTCTCGGAAACGATACGCGTCGCAATTTCGCGTAGGCTGGATATTATGCTCCGTACGTGCCAGATATGTAACCCCGGTTCATTCATAAACCTCAGCGACTGCTGGGGCCAGTCGAGGTAAATCCTGTGCATCAATGGCTGATTCATAATGAGATGTGCGTATGATAGTATTGTCGATGATACACACCTGTAAACTTCCGTTGTGGTCCGTCAAAGTAGCAAGAAATGTTTCCCCTTTGAATTGGTCAAAGTACAGCGCGGCTAGAGGTGTTTCAAGGCCAAGAGCTGCATGGAGAGGAAGAGCAGCCGTCATGACCGAATCAAGATGTGCTCTGTGGGTTAAGTTCCCCGCTTCGAGAAGTGCTTTGTTGTATTCAACTACGAGAATGGGGATTTCGAGAACATCATCGTCTCCGACTTGTGGGGTGTCCGAATTGGCAAAGACGTAACCAGGGTGATAGCGACGCGCAGCGATTAGGCGAGCGCTAGACAGAGGGACTCTCACTGAAAACACAACATCAGGAATGATTACAGGCCACTCGAGCTCTGACAATACGTTGCTGGTCGGGAAGAGAGACCAGCGTGGGCGAAAGCTGAAACAGCTACTTATCAGTGTCACTCGTGCATAAGATTTAGAGCTCTTACCTGATACTGATTTCCGCATCCTTGAGCTCGTCGTGCCACGCACTGAGGAGCAATGAATCATAAGCAGGTATCCAGTCGAGAGTAGGAGCCAACGGAGCATCATTGTTGATGATAGATGTGCAATGGTGCATAATTCCATCTTTAGCGTCTTTTACCGCGCACATCGTAAGATGGGTGCGGCGCAGAGCCGCCTTGATCTCCTTCCAGATTCTCGACGGATATTTATCCGGGATTGCTACAGGCAGCCGCTCGTAGCACGGCACAATTACAAACTTCATGTAGTCTGGATCATCTAATATCGCTGCGATCCGTTCAACCTCACGTTTGAGAGAATCAGGAATGCCAGCATTTCGCGCTTGAGCCTATAGACTCCTTACGTTAAGATGTACTGAGAAAACTTAACAAAACTGACCTTGGCCGGAGCAAAATCGGGCAAGCGGCATATGAACAACGTGTTCACGGTCTCAATAGTGTTCGCATTGACGGAAGAGGGGTTCTTGATCTTGGGATCACGTCCCACACGGATTTCTGGACCGCCACATGAGTAATGTGTATACCTGGAGGCGTCGGGAGTAGATATCGCATCAGTAAGTTGGCATCCGCGTGGATGGCATGGGGACATGTCGATTATGTCGATTATGCCGCCACGCGGATGCATAATGATATGGGGTACATAGGGATTCCATGCTTCGAGTGCATAATTGTTTATGCCGGAACCATGTCTCAACCATGCCTTACCCATACCTCAGCCATGTAACAAGTATGTACCAATTTCTGTATACATTTTGCTTTGCTGTTCACACAATGTCTGAAAATGAGCGGAGAAAGAACACGATTCATTGGTATGTACAGGTACTAATCAGATATAATCATGTCGGGCTCGTCATTAGTGCCAGCACTGCCGTCGTCAGGGCCCTCGCCGATATCCTCAGCATTGTCACCGTCGTCGTCGAGTTGGCCATCCGAGGCGAGCATTGCCTCACATCTCGTGAAGATGACAGCCCACTGGTGCGGCTTGAGTTGCTTCACGAGAGGAACAACCTTAACCCGTGCCTCTACGCCCCACGGATCGTTGTTGAAGCCAGAAGCGGATGTCTAGTGAATAGCGCGGGTGTCCCGAGGGTATTTCGGTTGGAACCCCTACCCGTACCCTCGACTTACCCGGTCCCGCAGTGCGGGTGCGGGTTACCCGCAGAAATCGTCTCGGGTTGGGCTCAGAACTCCTCTTCGTGCCCGCCGCCGACCCCCCGAGCAATTGCGCAGGGGGTAGCGACGTGCACGATGCACACGACGCACACAATTGATGCCCACCCTGTTGTATGACAACAGGGAAGGGACACAACAGTGGTACATGGGGAGATTCAGGAGAACGATGCGAGAAGATGGGACGAGTGGAGGGAGAGCGCGGCGACGCAGGCTGAAGGAGGTGGACATAGCTACATGAACATTAGAATAAAATAGTCAGATAAATGCGCACCGTTTTGGACTGGATGCGTCCGCGACGCCCTCCAGCCCGCAGAGTCATCGCCTGTCATCGTCGCCAATGCCACCATCGTCATCCTAGTATGGCGGCCTTATTGCAAGGGCTTACGCGTCGCGGAAGTCAATTGGACGGGTGTCGTCTCAAAGACACAAGCGCAGAATGCGCCCCGGAGTGTATCCGAGGGCGCAGCGGCGGGCGCTGAGCCAAGTCAAGTCGGCGCCCGATGTCCAAGCGCAAGGCGGCCTCGTCCTGAGGGCTTATGCAGTCCAAACGGGCGCCATCGCGAAGACAAGCGCAAGATATAGCCCCGGAACGTATCCGAGGGCGAAGCAGCCGGCGCAAAGCCAAGCTGCGCCAGGAGAGCGAAGCAGAAGTAGAAAAACAAATCAGAGAAGCCCCAGAAAATTTCCTGGGGCCGACGAGCACGACACTAAGGTCGTGCTGTGGTGGTAAGAGGTAGAGCACCGAGATCTGAGCGGATCGATCGTTATCCGGCAACTGCCGGGACGATCGGCCAGCTCGGCGATCACGGAAATTCTTTCGCCACATCGTTTCTCGACGACTTTGGGCTCGTTTGAGTCCAAATAAATTCGATAATTATCATAAAAATATATGTACTCTAATTGTATTCTGACATGTGGTCCAACTGGACCACGGCACGGGTAAGAAAGGGTGACGCGGGTCACAGCGGGTTCTCAGACCGAGACCCCTACCCGGACCCTGACACACCCGCATCCGTGACCCGGACCGGGTGCTCCGACCCGGGCTATTCACTACGGATGTCTTGGGTTTGGCGGTAGACTTGACGCCGGCCCGCTTCTTGGAGGATGGTTCTGCCTCGTCATGAGCAAGATATCCTTTCTCCCACTGCTTAAGGGAGCGCTTGACCTATAATACTGTAGCGTTTCAACCATAACTTCGCAGCCTGTGACCCGATATGGTGTGAACCTACAGCGAACAGCTTCGCGATCAGGCACAGAGGCGGGAATTACCCAATTGGGACATGCCCGCCCTGAGGCGGGCCCAAAAATTTCCTTTTTGAGTGATGTGACCCTGAAAATGCTGGCCGTGATGCAATATCTAGTATGTATAGCTTCGCTTCGTGAGGTCCCGTGATCCAATATGCGAATTAACGGTCGAAACACTACAGTAGAGTGAGTATGATACACGAAACAATAAGTAGAACGCACGGCAACAAAACAGAGAGCCATCGCGCCAATCGGATATCCATGTTCCTCAAAATAATCTAACCTGTCGGCGAGGTTCTTTCCAACGACGCGTACCAGATGGCGGACATGATACATGAAAGATTGAAGAAGAAGCGCGCCACGAAACGCGCCAGAACGCTGCAAGAACAACATATGTCAATGGACAGTGGAATTTAGTAGAAACAACGCACAGTTCCATCTGTAGGCGAGAAATCTTCATACGCGAATGCGTTCTTATCGAGATACATCTCGATGTACTCGCGGCGCAGCTGAATCGTATTCCATTTCTCAGCCATGAGCTCGTATTCCCACAACGCCGACATGTATTCGACTGCGAGCTTTCCGATCTCGCTGCGCCAAGTCCGGATGGCTTGAAATATCTAGAGAGACTTTCAGCATGTTGCTGAACATGGGAAAAGAACGCACCACTGAGAAGATGGCGGGGTGCTCATGGCGCTTGATCGTCCCGCCGTTGTGCTCGACAACGCTTGGGAGTTTGGGAAAGATCAGACGCCAGCGGTTTGAGACTGTGTCGCGTAACTCGGGATGAGCGTTCGCACCAAACGTGTCTGCGAGTGTCCCGACCCAGACGATAATGAAGGGAACGATGTCCTTGTCCCAGTTGACGACCTGAGAAGTGGACGTAAGAGGTAAGTCCCGTTTAGCATAACTCTTCCGAGCGCTTGGGACACTCCCACGCTCTTTACTGTCAATCTCCGCGACATCCGCGGGAACAAGCTTGACATCGTCTTCTTCTTTCTGTCAATGTTGTCAGCGACACTCTTGACAGACACGGCACTCACCACTCGCGCACCCCGGGACCGTCCACCACTGCTTGCACCAGCTTGGGCAAGTCGCGCCGCGGCTTGTGTCGTCTTCGACTCATCTTGATCGAACTCGCCCGGTTCCTCCTCGCCACCACTTGTCGCAGATTTGGCCAACGATGCAGTGGACGACGCAGCGGCGCCGGGCATCGTGTAGATTTTACTGCGCCAATTCTTCGTAACGCCGCCGATTTCGTTGGACTTCTTCACCTTGGACCTAAAAGTAACACGGTTAGTCGAACACTGTTCACTGTCAACAACGTACTCATTTGTGATAGTGGTTCTAATCTTCGGTGCGGGCGCGAGCTTGGGTTTCGAGGGAGGTTTGTTACGCATTTCCTGTGTCGAGGAACGGATTGCAGATTTCTTCACCTGAGTACGTATCAGCTTTGAATCAGGGTTATAATGTGCTTACCTTTCGAGTAGCTGCCCTTGCTTGGCTTTGAAGAGTCTTCTGCTTCTTCTTTTCCTGCGCCTTCTGGTACGCGAGAAATTCTCGAACAACGGGATCATCCATGTCGAGACCGTGACCAGACGACGACTGGCGCGATTTCTTTTGCGTACGCTGCATGTTGGACGGGGGGGCAGAACCAGTCTAGACGCGATGTCAGCCTCTCGCTTTTCGAACGCGGGACACGTACCTTGCGCTTTGCACCAGCGCTGGGCTCCTCGTAATCATCTTCGTCATTCTCATCTTCCTCTTCGCCGCTGGCCTGCACATACTCATCACTGCTACCGGGCATGTCTACATCGAGGATGGCGTCGTCTATGTCATATTCCTCATTATCGTCGCCTTCCTCAGGCTCCTTCATACCAAAATTAACGTCGTCGGTGCTGCTATTGTTACCCATTTCGTAACCAAACCCGCCTTCGGACTCGCTTGTCGGTGGACCATTAACATCGTCATGGGGCAGGACACCATAATCCGAGTCGTCCTCCAGCTCGTCTCCTCCTGCAACAGCTGTGATGTCCTCGTTTGCCGATCCGCGCCTAGCAAAGTCTGCCATCGTGTCAGCGTCGTCGATGAAAGACGTGTCGCCATTGGGTGGAAGGTCTGTGGCTGCGGCGGTAGATTCCTGGGCTGTGTTTGCTGCCACTACGGCGGCAGCGGGTGAGCTCGCAATGGAGATAGAGAGCTTGTCAGGACGTAACGTCTGCTTCTCGTTATGTTCAGCGACGAGCTGGTCCTCAAACTGGGCAATGCGCTTTTTGGATGCGGTCTGTTTCGCCTGTCGTTCAGCCTTTTCTTGCTCCTTCTTTCGGTTCTCCTCTGCAGATGCAGTCGCTTTGGCATGTTTGGCGGCGCTGATCTCCTCGCGCGTGTGCCTTTCGAGTCCGGGAGGAAGCTTGAACTTGCGGTTACGAGTCTGCATGGCGTGGTAGAGGAAAAGGGGGGTTTGTTATCAAGCCAATGGTTGAACTTTGCAAATGGAAATTTGCGTTGGCCGACGGCTATGGTAAGCCACCAATTTCCAACTCTGCTATTTGTCTGACTCGATTCTCCGACCAGACGCCATCCTTATCTGCTACGCTCATGCCTCGAGCTAAACAATATCGCACTGGCGGAACAATACGATGTCCATTCCGCGGGTGCATCAAGACGTTTACCAATACGAGTGGGCGCACTCGTCACGTCAACGTTGCGCATCGCTTCTCTCAGTTATCCGCGGCGCCGGGTCCGACAGCTCCAACACACACCACGCCATCGCCATCACCATCGTCCTCCCCACCCCCCGACTTTCGTGGCTCGACACCCAGTCCTTCTCCTCCTCGGCAGTCTCCTCCTCCACCAGTGCCAAAGAGTCAGAAGATCTATCACCCGTATCTTAACGGTAGGTCCATCTCAGACAATTATGTTATCAATTTTTAATCGCCTGTGGCTTTAGGGCAGCCGTGTGACAAGACGGGCGTAGATCTTCCCCCCAATAGTCCACCACCTGCTCCAGGACCGTTACCGCCAAAGGAAGAACAATATGCGCCCTTTGCGGATGATGTCCTGTTCGATTTGGCGGACTTTCTATATAAGGACGTGGAGATGTCCCAGGGCAAGACAGATCAACTCATGCGTCTACTGGAGCGATGGAGCCAGCGATTTGTTCACGATCCGATGGAGGCAGAGGCACCATTCGTCAATCATGCCGACATGCAGGACCAGATCGATGCCATCCCCCTCGGCAGTGCACCATGGAAGTGTTTGGTTGTCAAACCACCAGCGAATCTGCCCAATGATGCGCCGGAATGGCGCAAGGAGGAATATCAGGTCTGGTATCGCGATGCAGATGTTGTACTCTCGAACATCCTGGCGAATCCCGATTTTGCGAAAGAGTTCGACGCGGCACCCTATGTTCATCTGGATGTCGACGAGAAGCGATGCTGGAGCGATTTCATGTCCGGAAATTTTGCTTATACTCACGCAGTACGTTTCGATTTTTGTATCTCATTCTCTTGTTAACCTCTATCCCAGACAAGGATTTATACGGATGATCCTACGACGAAGGGTGCTATGCTTGTACCCGTTATTGTGGGAAGCGACAAGACGACTGTTTCGGTCGCTACGGGTAACGTCGAATATCATCCGTTCTATATATCTGCCGGCAATATTCACAATGCGGCTCGACGTGCCCACCGTAACGCCGTTATCCCTATTGCATTCCTGGCCATTCCAAAAGGTACATTCTCAATGCCGACTCTTGTTCTCTTACTGAGCAGTTTCATAGCTGATCGCAAGTATGATAACGACGTCGATTTTCGTAACTTCAAACGACGTCTCTTCCACAACTCGATCGCTGCCATCCTGCGTCCGCTCAAGCCTGCGATGACAACACCCGTGGTCAAGCAATGCCCTGATGGTCATTACCGTCGAGTCATCTACGACCTAGCCTCCTACATCGCCGATTATCCCGAGCAGGTTCTTTTAGCTGGCGTTGTCTCAGGCTGGTGTCCGCGGTATGCATTTCATTCAACTGCTTTGATAAGAAGCTCATCATATGGGTAGATGTACGGCCCCGTCCAATGATTTATATGGCGCAGCTGATCCACGTTCACACGAGTATACCGATAGGCTCGTTGATGAATACGGTGGCGACGGCACCATTCTATGGGATAACTATGGTATCGACGAGTCGGTTGTGGTATGTTGATTTCACGTATTACAATCATTTCTGACTGTCTTGCTAGCCGTTCACGTACCACTTTCCTCGTGCCGACATTCACGAGATGCTGACATCGGATTTGCTGCATCAAATCATCAAGGGCACCTTCAAAGATCACCTTGTCGACTGGGTTTCCGAGTACTTTGAAAAGACTGAAACACCAGCGCGTGCGAAGGCTATAATGGACGACATCGATCGACGGTACATTTACAATATTTGAATTGTGCTCTCTACTCATATTCCTTTCAGACTTGCAGCAACACCGATTTTCCCTGGACTGCGTCGATTCGCTCAAGGGCGTCGATTCAAGCAGTGGACTGGCGACGATTCGAAGGCGCTCATGAAGGTAAGAGGATCTATGTTATTGTGAAAGGTATCCATCTAACATGTTTTATAGATCTATCTTGCCGCGGTCGCTGATTATGTCCCGGATGACATTATCAAGTGCCTCTCTGCATTTCTAGACTTCTGCTATCTTGTACGGCGTTCAGATATCACTGAAGACACACTTACTGCCATCGATGATGCCGCCGCTCGGTTCCATCTAGTGAATAGCCCGGGTCGGCTGACCCGGTCCGGGTTGCGGGTTCGGGTACTCGCGGGTACGGGTGAGGGTCTCGGACCGAGAACCCGTGGTGACCCGCGTGACCCGCGGTCACCCGTTCACCACGCTCCGGCAATTGCCGGATAAGGATCGGGCACATCTGATCCCCGATCTCTCCCTCTTACTACCACAGCACGTCGGTGTAGACGTGCTCGTCGGGCCCGCAACTTTCTCTGGGCCTTCGTTTCTCTCTTGCTCTTCTGGTGGACTGGACTTTTCGCTGCTGTTGCCCTCGGATGCGTTCCGGGGCTGCCTGGTGCTCGTCTTCGCGACGGCACCATTCTTACGCGGATACGCCCAGCGTAAGCCCTCACTATGAGGCAGCTACTACGTGGCGCGCGCGCGCCCAAGATGCCGTATTTGCCCCCGCTTACCTCACGCACGGACCAAGACACGCGTAAGCCCGCTGAAGCGGCAGCAAAAATAACAACTACTCGCAACCGCTAATGCGGTAGACCTACCTGCTCTGTTGAAGAGTGTGCTTCCAGAGCGGGTGAGTGAGATGGGGCCGCCGCGTTGGCTACTGTCAACGCGGCGGGGCGGTATGTTTCCATTTTCTTCTTTCTTTTCGTTTCGCGCTGTTCGCTATACTGCTTTGACGTCGGTTCGTGTCCGGTGTCTCTCTTTTTCCCTTTCATTGACGCGTCTGCTATAGAGACAATATAGTGGATTCATCCTGAAACTATAGGCGATGCACCACAGCTCATACATCCATCCTTGTCGACAAGAAACTCGTCGTATACGGCGGCGGGCAAGGCGGCACATGTTACGACGCCGTCTACATCGTTGACGCCACCACCTTCTCCTCACTCCCTCACTACCCCGTCCCAAAGGCATGTACAGCGCATGCAGCCCCTTGCTATTGCATCAGGCTGCGCGTTTGGCATGAATATTGGACGCGTAGGCCGTGGGGGAAGTGTGGGCTGAGGGTCATCCGTGAACCCGCCATAACCCGAGGGTGAAATCAGCGGGCGACCCGTACCCGTGAGGCGGGTGCGGGTACTTGGCGGGTTCGGGTCCGGGTGTAAATTGAATCACCCGCGGGATACCCGGGCTATTCACTAGTTCCATCTCCATCGCGAGGTCTTCATTCGGGAAGGTGTGCGCATGGACTTCAACCTGCCTCGTCAGCACTCCATGGTCCACTAACGCCAGCATATCATCGATTTTGGTGCACCAAATGGACTGTGCTCTTCGATAACCGAGTCTCGCCATATTACAGCTGTCAAGAAGCCATGGCGGCGCTCTAACCGCTACAATGCGCTGAGCCAGATGCTGCTCACCCTACAGCGTCTGGATAAGCTCCATGCTCTTCGCATGGACCTCATACGGAGGGGCCTACTTCCACCAATACGCGACGAGCCACCGGATCAGTTTGACGCTGGGAAAGAGGATGAAGGTGCAGTGGATGGTGATAGTATCCCATCGGAGGTATGTCTTGCGGCAACACGACGTATGTACACATACCCTCTTCTACATTCTGATTTCTAACATTACTCTTCAGAACCTGGCTACCCGCGTGATATAGATGCGCTGGGAGCATATATCGGAGTTGATTCCTTCACCGAGCTGGTGCAGCGCTTCCTTTATGAGGACCTTCATGGTGACATCCCCGACAACCTCAACTCAGACGATCTCCCCCTCATCTCTTCCAAAGTTTATGTATACCATTCAGCCACCGCCTACTTTTACGCACCTAGCGACATCTCCGGCATTCGTGGCATGCGTCGTGAACGTATTCGGTCGACACCATCATGGTACGGATTTCACCGTCGAGATACGGCTCTTGTTGTTACAGATGAGACACTGCCTGGCTTCCGCGGCATGAGTGTTGTTCGGGTTTTGCTCTTCTTCTCTTTTACGCATGCGTCGAAGGAGTATGAGTGCGCACTAGTACATTGGTTCGATCGGTACGGCGCTCATCCGGATCCGAAGACGGGTATGTGGCGGGTTAGACCAGATGTTCGTGGGCGTCAGGCAGAACCGTACCTAACTGTTGTGAGCTTAAACACAATGGTACGCGGCGTTCATCTTCTCCCTATATTTGGACCCCATCCCGTACCTATAGACCATCATTATGCATATTCCTTAGATGCATACAGTGCCTTCTATGTAAACAAGTATGCCGACCATCATGCTAATGAAATACTCTTTTAATACTTATTACTAGTAGTGAGCTGACCACTGAAGATGGCTTAAGTACTCGGCGACGGCGACAGCGAATGACGCACTTCCAGCTCCCGATCAAAGGGAATCGGGAGCTCGAAGTGCGTCATTCGGGTGAGACATTGTGGTGTTGCAAGAAAAATTACATCACCCGAGGATTGAACCAGAGAACAAGGGGTAGCACAGCGCGCCAAGCCATGGTAGACCGCTCAGCCATGCTTGTCGCTGCATAATTGCATAGTTCACATATCAGCATGGCACGGCATGGCTAGAACATATTAGAAATTCCAGCCATGCCTGGTATGCAGCCATGCTGTTTATGAAGCTGCTAACTTACTGATGCGTGTTCCGGCGACCGTACAACAGTCTAAACATCCAGATCAGCTATGAAGAAAGAAGATTAACCAAGAAAGCCCGCTCACTCTCGCATTTCGTCGTCCTCGCAGTATGGATAAGCAGCAAGAGTAGTCCATTGCGGGCCAGAGTCTGAGTCCACGTCGTCGTATCCCGAAAGTTCGATACTATCAGAGCTCACATGAGAATCGGAGTCGGAGTTTGTATGAGAGTCGGTGTCGGACATAATAATCCAGATATAACGGTCAGGTAGTATCAGTAGCGTGAGGAATCCACGTTCAACATGACGGCAGGTCGGCAAAACGGGACGGAGAAAGGCAGCACCGGTCGGGCCGGTGAAGCCGTGTGCCATCTGCCTCTTTCCACATCGGGGGAAGCATATTTCCCCGGCTGAGGAAATAGCTGAGGAAAGCAGCTGAGGAAATTAAATTTCCTCAGTACGTTCCCGGGCCGAGGAAACCTGATTTCCTCGAATGGGGAAAGTTCTGAGGAAATCAGATTTCCTCGGCCGTTTCCTCAGCTGAGGTAAGCGGATTTCCTCGGTTGCTTTCATCAGTGGCTTTCTCAGTGATTTCCTCAGCGGAGGAAGTTAGATTTCCTGAGCTGAGGAAATCACTGAGGAACCCAGATTTCCTCATTAGCTTCCCCACAAATTTCCTCAGTATAGATTCCTTAAACAGTATAAATTACACAATAAAATATGATATTTAGAATTCTATGTACTGAGGAGGAAATCAACAAGGAAATCTGATTTCCTCAGTGATTTCCTCAGCTCAGGAAATCTAACTTCCTCCGCTGAGGAAATCACTGAGAAAGCCACTGATGAAAGCAACCGAGGAAATCCGCTTACCTCAGCTGAGGAAACGGCCGAGGAAATCTGATTTCCTCAGAACTTTCCCCATTCGAGGAAATCAGGTTTCCTCGGCCCGGGAACGTACTGAGGAAATTTAATTTCCTCAGCTGCTTTCCTCAGCTATTTCCTCAGCCGGGGAAATATGCTTCCCCCGATGTGTTCCATGCTACCGTCACGATCTACTGGCACGCTCAGTAAAATTAAGTTTATTATGCAGCAGCCATTCTCCAAAGTCCTCCCTCACACGCGCTGCAAGTCGCCCATTAATCTCGCGTAACCTGGTGTGTCAAACCTTTTGTAGTGGAGATCGTAGCCAAATTCGTTAACGGAGGGAAACGAGTGAGCGCGCTTTTACGGCAGTAAATGCTTATTGACGCCGGGTTCATATCAAGCGTCTTTTGAAGTACTTCCAACAGCTGAACTCATGCATGGTGTTCTGCACTGATGGCCTGTCGCTCATGGAAGCGATGTCAGGCCTCGCGACCATGGAAACCTTTCCGTGGCAGCTTCATTCGCGTTATTCGAACGATGCCCTTCCCCTTCCTCGTCCGCAGCCTCTCGATGCCTCGACAACTCTATGGACACTCCCGATTGCGGAGGGCCCGCGTCGAAGCCGCCGCGGGCATCCTAATGCCACGACGCGCCCAAAAGATGTGAGCCATATCGAAACGGCGGACGACAGAGACGGGGCATACACTCCCAAATGCGAGGGTTATGTACAAAAGGTCATTCAATCCTATTGATTGTCGACCAATTTTCTCATTCAGTATGCAGGCCTGGGTCACTGCCGTGAAAGTCGACGCATCGACAATCATTTTTGACTGAGAGAACTTTGTCAGGATTGGTGTTCGTCACCGCTGTCGGATATGATCGACATCCGTTCGTGCAAAGATCCATCTTACGGAGGATTTCTGACAGCGTTAGATTTCGCTGTGACCTTCGACGCTCTTCAGAGGTTGCCCTTACTCGAGAACGGTGTACTGGGAAAGAGGAAAGCGACATTGTCTGCACACGGACGCCGACCTAAAAGGCGGAAGATTTCCGAGGTCCGCACTGAGCCTAGCATTAAAGTAAGATGATTGTTCGTTAGCTCTTCTTGTCATAGCTCACCGATTCTATCAGGACTTGACCGATAGGATCGGCTCATTTGCTCTCGTAGCAGTGTTCTTTCGATGCGACCACTTCGACTCTCCAGCTCCTCTTCTTCTTTTCTCCACCGGAGCCGTCAAGAAACGACTCTATGAGCCTCGCGAGTATATCAGCATCGTTGGCGATAAAAGCCTCGGCGCCGGAGCTGTAGGCTCTGTGTTTCGTGTCACCATTGACCCGGACCTTTGCCTGGAAGATCCTGAGGCAGGTTATCCTTCGTTCATCTCAAGGTTGCTTCAGGCGAGGAAAACATTCGACGCCTGAAACACGAGGTCCACATATATCGGCACTTGGAAAAGGCAGGTGTCTTCGCGCTGCGGACTGATCGTACTCGCAGGGAGGAACTGAGAGCCATCTTAAGCAGCATTCACGACGCCGGAGTGCTTCGCCGCGATGTGCGCGCGTACAACATCATGGAGGATCAATCTGGGCGGTTAAGGTTCACTGATTTCGATAGAGGAAGTCTTTGCGCGAAGAGCACCGATTACATTGCTGATTTATCACCGTTAGACCATTACTACGCATCATCCAATGAGAAAGGTATTCCGCTTTATGAAACGCTGTGACTAATCACTTAATCATCTCCCGGGCTCTGGCGCATTGTTCACCAGGCTAGAACGACTCGCCAATGAGCGACGCGCGATTTAAGTGCTAGCGGCCGCGCGTGAGCGGCTTAGAAGTGAGTGCGCGAGCGATAGACGAGAGAGCGAGTTATGAGTCGCCGCAGCTATCGTCATCATTTGCCTGCCCCCCATCTTGAAGTTGAAGAAGCTCGACGTCGGGACGACTCATCAGCAAGTTGGAAGGCGTGTGGATAGGCATATCAACATATTGAGCATGCCACAATTTCTAGATATGCCATCACTATGCTCAAGTTGGCCAGTATGCTCAATTATGCTTGTTATGTTGGCTGCCTCAAGTATGCATATTCTAAGAGAAACTTCAGCAAGTCCCACACAAGAGTCATTGATAGCCTATTTATGTTCTTGGGTGTCAGACACAGGTCAGACATCCGTGCGGCAGTACAGAGGTCGGAAGCTGCCAAATTCGGCAACCGATCACCTGGTCCGTGCGCCCGTGATCATGTGCATGTTCGACTTTGCATTTTCGTTCATCTCCTCCATCAGCCTTCCCTCTTTGCTGCCGCTGCTCGCAGGATCACTTCCCACAATCTTCGCGGCTCTGCTGTCATCTGCTTGGGAATCATGGATCTCCACGCGTAGACGACAATGGCCATAGTTGGGGACGACGGACGACGGACTTGTTTCAAGGACGATGGACCTGTTCCAGGACGGTGGACGTGCGTAAGAAGCGAGGAGAGGACTGCGTCACCAGGCAAGGAGAGGACGGCGTCACCAGGCGCGCAGACAACGGCACGACCCGGCGCGCAGAGAACGGCACAACCAGACGCGCAGAGAATGGCACGACCAGGCGAGGACGACGGCACAACCAGGTCGACAGACAACCCGCAGACAACGGCATCACCAGGCAAGGAGACGACGGCACTAACGAGAAGACGACGGCCGAAGAGGCCAACAGCGACGACACAGAGGTCGCGAGCTGGAGACGAAAAAAAGTGCGTGTCTCTTCCGCGTTTAGTTTTCATGCTGATACCGTTAACAGGCTAAACCGGCATGCAAGGCGGCGTTGGTCAAGCCAGCACGCAAGGCGGCGTCTGTGAAGCCGGCATCGAAAACGGCGTCTGTGTTAGTCGACAACCTTGGACCCACTTACTGAGGCGACGACCGTGGGGAACAACCTCGAAGACGATCTGCCAGAACCTGAGGCGAGGACACGATAGGACGAGGACGAGGACACGATAGGACGCCGACATGATAGGACGAGGACAAGCGCACGATAAGACGAGGACGAGTATTACGCGCGGAGACAACAGCACCAACCCGAACACCCACCAGGCAACAACCATTTGTGGAAGTCGTAGGACGACTTCGAGTCCCGACTCCCCATCCGCCGCACTATCGAGACATATGTGATTCTACATCGGCGTAAATGTTCGTCTTTTCCCTTCATCTATTGTACCTCGGTACTGACTGCGTATTGCAGGGTGGAACTCTATTGCTGAGGAATTGTTGGTGGAACTGAGAGGCCGCTGCGCGGTTGGTCAGTGCGCTGCCGCGCGCACAGACAGGGCACAAGCCACGCCTGGCCAGCGGCCTGCTGCGCGCTGTGCCTGGCGCGCGCGGTAGCGCGGGTTCAAGTAGTCTTACTATGTATCTGTTCGTGTTAGTCTAAGTACTTGCCTGTCCTACATACCTGAATGCACTGCTTTTACTCTTTATTATGATGCCGGGGGAACTGAAAATGAATGGTAAATGAGCTGGAAAGCCTGCATATTGATGGCATAGATGAGGCATATCAACGGCATAATCGAAGCATATCAGATTATGCATGAGGCGTAAGAATCGCTATGTACCTCATAATGATATGTCGTTGCATGGCAGCATAATCGACATAAACGGCATGTTGATATGCTATCCACGCGGCTCGCAACTTGCTGATGGAAGAGCTTCGTCACCGGGAGGACATGGAAAGATGGAAGATGAAATACCAAAGTTATCAACGAGCTCTCATGGAATGGGAGCGCACTGGGCATATGGACAGTGCACTACGCCACTTTGCCCGGACTGTCACCCCACACTACTGGAAAGTACGCTTGGCGGAAGACATCTACAGAATCTGGTACGCGAGGAATAACATTCCGCCTCCTATACTTTCACTTGATTTCCTTAGGCGCCGCAGTCAGGAGCCCGAACAGACCTGGATGCAACGTTGCGAAAACTGCATAGATGGCCGCATCGAGCCGATCCTCCAGGAGAGCCACATTCACGACTCGGAGCGGTACTTGATACCCGACACAGACCAAAACGAGGGCGTTGTACGCTAGTTATCACAGAGGAGGAAAAACTCTGGAGGAAGTCTACTCTGCTGGCGTAGAAGCGGCAAGAGCTTTCGCTCTGCAAATGGGGCCGATAGAGCCCATGGAGGGTGGTCGGCCAGTTATCGACCTTACGTCCAAGGAAGGTGAGGAGCCTGTGTGGCCATAATGAGCCATATAGCTGGATGAACGTGGAGTCGCGCATGTAGAGGCCTATGGGCACGGATCGACAGACCATACACATGAAAGCTATATCACATCTTCTCGTGCTGACAAGGCTGGACATGCTATCGGGCTGCAGAGAGCGATAACAATGAGCCCTTAGGCCCTCGTCTTGAGGCAGTCAATGATTTGCTTTTCAACGGAAGAGAAAACAAGAAGCTAAAAGCGGAATAGGTAAGAACGAGGCCCAGGTTAGGGAGATCCACGCACTCTAGTAGCACGTCTTGTGCCATTAACGAAGGATGCGCAGTATCCATCACATGCCGAGAACGTTCATGCTTTTCAATTGTACTCTCAACCGCGGAGAGGGCCGAAATTTCGGAACAGACAGAACTTGCGCTCTCGTGGAACTCGAGCGATAATGTTCCGTGTTTTCACTAAAGGCGTACTAGCAGCTGTCGATATGTGTTGGCTAGAGTGCCTAGAAATACGTCGACCGTCAGAAGGAGTACGGAGAGGATTGAAGACAAACCTGCTAGTAACTCAAGCCGCTTGACGCCCGGGTGCGTCATGCCATGCGCTTGAAAACAGGCAGTCATCGGCCGGTCGCATCCAATCGATTGTAGAAGCCAGTGGGGTCTCGATGGAGGGACCTCTGAAACAGTGCCTAAGGTACGAGTGTCGACTGGATAGAGCTCAAAGTATGACTGGTCCCATCCTGTTTTCTGCTACTTGATGCGGCCTGTTCGGAGCGAAGAGAGGCAGGGCAGGGAGAGCCTGGATATCTAGTATCCTGTACCAAGTATATAAAAGAGGCAATGAAGGAGGCGACGCCGACTATCTTCAAGATCTGCTACTAGTCGGCAAAGGAAGAGCTTGTTGGCTGCTTTAAGCGTTCCAGCGTCGAAGTCGTTCTTCGGGCAAGTCACGTCCAACAAGCTGTTGAGATTTGCGATTGCTGCAATGCGCTATAAGAGCCTGATCAATGTTCAGATGTACGAATCGTTGCGGAGCTTATAATTACTCTCGGATGAAGCGATCGGTCCGTCGGCCGATCTCGGAGACACGCCTTGACAGCAACCACCAGAACGCGAACGCCCGACGCCCATCCGACTACCTGCCGCAGACGTCCAGCCCTTGCTCCTCAGTCCCGGCGTTTCCTAAAAGTAACACGGGCTAGACGACTGCGTAGTTGCAGAGGGTCGTATGGGATCATCAACAGGCAGTTCGTGACTTGGAGAGAGACAAAGAGGTACGCATTCCAATTCTGTCTGCTTGACACCTCTCACAACTCGGATTAGGTTCGGAACTTGACCAGCAACCACTGCCGGAGCACATACACGCCCGCTGCTGTAGACAACAACGACGACGAACAACGCTCCAGCCATCCATGCTGCTTCTCTCCCTCCGTCGTCCTAATGAGGCCGTTCAAATCCTCTGCCGGTCGTGGTATTAAATGCGCGTTTTTCGCTGGCGGGTTTAGACCACTGCGTTGGTTCATAGCCTGCAATCACCACAATATAGGCCCTTGACTGACATGTTCTAATTAGGTTTGTTTTCGTCGTCTTAAGTTTTTGCAGATAATGCGCCGGAGAAATTATACCCAAAGCCGCCGCTCGACCTGCAGGGGTGGTGCGTATTCCAAGGAAGGGAGATGCTGTTCCTGTGGCGTCGACGAGTAAAACTCCTGCTTTCCCTGCTTTCCACGTCGGCACTGCGTCTAGGGCTGCACTGGCGATCTGGCAGCCGCGTATACTCAAACCCCTAGGACAAGTTATGGACGAAAGGACAAGGGCAAGTTCGTCGCGGATAAAGGCAAGCAGAAGGACAGGTCGGCCATCGACAAAGGGAAAGACAAAGCACGGGCGGTCGACGACGACGACGACGGTGGGGTGGTGATCGTATCGGTTGAAACAGCCGATAGCAAGAAGAGAAGGCGCGTCGCAGGGTTGAGCGGGATGCGAAAATGCAGGAGGAACAAGAGTCGCATTCGACGTCGTCTGCAAAGATTCTGACGCTGGAGTTTGAGGAAGAGATGGACGATGAGGCGCTGTATAGCGTTGTGCGGGAGCCGGGGGCACCTGATCTTTGTCCGGTGTGGAACTATGTACGTTGTCTCTCCGTTCTTGGTTTCCTTTTACTGAGGGTGCGGTGGGGTACGGATGTGCATGCGCATGCGGTTAGGTCGGAGGTGTCGAGCATTTAAAGAGTTACATGTTACGGGTGGGGTATTCCGATACTGATTATTCTTGGCCGTACTTCCATGGGCCTTATTAGCTAGATAACGATTCGTAACATTTGTACATGAAAATACTTTTCCAGATGTATACCTAGCAATCCATGTCGGGGCTTGATACGTCTTTCCCGTGCCTGCCTTCTCCACCGCACACGACCGCGCCTTCAAGCCTTTCAACTTCCTCTTCGGCACGAACCTCAATCTTTCGCTAACAATGGGCAGGGTAGCCGCAATATCCTCTCTCATTCGAGGTCCAGGAACCCACTGCGCGAGGGTACACGCTCTCTGAGTGTCGTGGTTGTTTGTAAGCATAAATATTTCGGGTAGAGATCCTGTGTCTTGATGTGGTGGTACTTATGCCGGAGCTTCAGTAGAGAAAGGCATAGCCCATAGACCACAATCTTCGCGCTGACGCGAAAGTCGCATCCGCCTGCGCGGAAGAGCAAATAAGTACGGGACTCGTCAGTGCGGTTGGATTGTCATCCGCTACTGTGATGGCGACATTTAAGCAGTTGGAACAAAATGAATGACGGAGGACACCTACTAGTACCTGTCACAGTCCAAAATCCTGATAAATTTCGTTTCTTGCTCTCTTCGCAGGGAGGTGGGTGTGTGATATTGACGATGAATGGTTCGGAAGTTGAACTGAATACTTCAGACGCACAATTCCCCGTAACTGTTACATCCTCAAGACGTCTAGCGCTCGCTAGTCGTTCTGAGTTTGTCGATTTCGCCCTCTTGGGACTCCGTTAATTCACTAGGCATGAGCGGCAGTTCCACAGTATCAATGGTTTCTCATACACGGTCCCGCTGACCGCCTTCTGCATAATCAATTAGGGAACACGGTCGCGGAATATCACCTTACATCCAATAGCTTTCCACGGCCTCGTCGGTATCTGACACCGGAACACCTACTTCGCCCGAGAGAACATTCATTCCCGCGTAGCACACCTGTGCGGCGGGGACAAGTCTAGCTTGCATTGACCACTGGCACCAATGAAGCAAGATTCTCCCTTGATCGTATCAAGGAGTGACGTGTGGCGCACTGTATCTTCAGAAGTACTGGCCACATTATTTTAAATTGGAAGTGCTAAGACAGTGGACGTAGAAAGCTGTTGTATTTACCGGTTCTGTGTTCACACATTTTGAGAACTTGACCAGTGATCTCAAGATGGCGCCCGTATAGGCGCTGAACGAGGCTTAACGTTCTCTGCGGGTACTACATGCAATGGCAGTCAGGCAGTACACCGACGGGTGAAGTTTCAATCGCGCGCTGTGATGGTACCCGAGCAGCGACTCCATCTTTTCACCCCGATGATGGAAACGGAGAACGGCCAAGGATGGTGACAGTCGTGGAATGGGAGATCTAATATGAACGACGAGTCGTACAAAATGAGAGCAGCTGAAAATGAATAGACACGAAGGAGATCTGTCATCACCAAGCCCACGCGTAGTCGCCTGTTTCAGTGCTGCCCATGAACCGATATGAGTCGATTAGTTCAATTTCCGAGGTAGACAAATGATTTCATATATAATCGAATCATACGTCTCGTTCGCGTCCAATCCAATCGGCCGGTTACCGGCTGGACCACCCTCCGAGTCTCAATGTTGAAAGCATCATCCACATCGTCCTTGAAGAAGGCTTCAGTGTCGTGACGTCGAGGAATGATTGCGACATACCGGAGGCCTTGAATCATATGAATTGGGCGATGTATTGCTTTACTTCCCTCGGGAGATCGTAAGCCTTCGTACATTGGGTGCTCTTTCCTGAGAACTCAACCAGTCCCAAAATCCCAATTTCGCTCCCTAGGACCCATTCCACATCATCCCAGGGACACTTTCTTCCATAGCTATGCCCATAGGTCCATGTAACGGTGGTAAGTGTCGCGGTTCGCAAGGTATGCGACGAGAACGCGTCAGTGACATCCACGAGTTCGCCGAAGCGCGCGAAGTGCACGTTCCGGAGCTCGATAGAAGGGATCCACCGCATCGTGTGGACGAGTGCTCCGAGCACCTCGGAGGGAACGTACTCGAAGTCCGTGTTGGATAATCTGACGCCACCTAGCCTCTTGCTGGATAGGGATTTCAGCAAGCGTGGGATATTGCGTATGGCCCTTAGCGCGTCCTGCAGGCCGTACGCGTATACCAAGTGGGTCATGTCGTCAAATATGAGCCACCGTGTGAAGGGGAAGATGGTGTTCAAGGGCGACTGCAGGATGTCTATAAGGCGAAATAGACTTCGCGTGTGTGGTTTGATATGCAAGTCAGTGAAAAGGTGATACCGACTGGCGTTGAGCAGCGGGGAACCTGCAAGGCTGCAAGCAAGAAGGGTGCGTGGATCGTTGTGAAGGTGGTCGACGACGTGGTCGAGGAGTTCGGCTGGAAGAATGGGTGTGTTCTGCATAATCGTAGAGGAGAAGTAGGAGTGCTGCAAGGAGATTTGGCCGGTATTTAAAAGACAGACTGACGCATAGCAATAGATCCCTCGGGGTAGGAGATACCCTTGATGACAAAGTGACGCCTTCACGCCACTGCGACATCTGCGTGGAGGTTTCATTTTAATGCCGGCAGTGAGTCAATGACCCGAGGCGACAAAGAGAGGCATACGTACATGTTTAGACCCTTTACGGATTCCTCGGATACAAAGTCCATATAGTCCGCGTTCTTTCCATCAAGTCCTTTATACCCACGGATCCGTCGCGGGATTACATGCAGCAGTCAACAGCGAAGATTAACGATGGGGAGAGGACTCTACAACTCTGTGCCTGGCGGACGCAACGCAAGAAGTCCTTCGTACGCGATGCTGAAGAAAGGAGACACTGATGACAGCCCTGGGTATCCTGCGGTAAGCGAGGCGACTTGCGGTTCCATTCCTTTGCACCGTACTGTGCATACATCGTTACAAGAGCGCCCGCGATGCGAAGAATTGACTAGGGTCCTCTATTTCAGTCCTACAGGATGGGCCGTGCATATGTGGCGGCTCCATATCGAGGTATTGTAGCCGCCCAAGAAGTCCTTCTACCTCGAGTCTCCGCTTCACTCGGGTACATAGCGTATGTAATGGCCTATTTATGGCCTAGTTCAAGACGGAGAGAATACTAGCTGCGTTGCGTCGCCCCGTGGCCAATCAAGATTGCGTTCGGGAGGGTATGCGCCCTGAGATCCTCGGGCGAAACGCTTCAGAAGGGAAGACTGTTGGAAGACTGCCAAGTTGCTGCTGAGCACAGCCACCGATGCACGATCCGGCACGATCCGGCATCTCTTGCTTGAGCCTTGAAGAGCAAGCGCTTTTCGACGTCGAGATTTTAAATATCCTATCTTCGAGCTACCGACGCTAGAGGTGCATTAGCACTCCCCAAGCTCGATCCAATAACACGGGCGAACCCTCAGGCCGGCGAGTTAAATGCCAAGGCTATCAAGGAATGATCCGCCCTCAATTGTATTGCGGAGAGGATGCATTGATTCGAATGAAGGGGAAGCAACTCGGAAGATCCTGTCACCTGTAGATGCAAGTGGCCTAGATGCGAGTAGAGTGGGCGAGACTCGGTCTTGAAAGTTGAGACCAGGAATGCGAATGACCTTGCAGACTATGTGTATCGCGACAGTTAGCCTGCGGGGTCATTAAATTCTCGACCGCAAGGATCCAGTGACGGGCCTGCGATTCTTTCGATTGCTCGTGTGAACATGGACACAAGCATGGCGACGGATGGGGCGACAAGATGCTGATCAGCCATAGGATTCCAAGTCACCCGGATTTCAGGATTTTGAGGGTCATCTGCGAGAGTTCCAGAGGCGTTATGTTGAGCAGTAGAGTCAGACCTTTTCCTTTTTGCTCTTCAGACGACAGCTGACTATCTTTCAAAGCCGTTCCATTCCCGGGGGAACTCTGGAGGTCAACGATAAACCACGATACACACATCCCAAGAGAGATGTGCCCAAGGACAGTCCTCTAGACCAATTGTTGAACGTTGAGAAAGAAGCCGAGTCACATAGACGGGGAGTTAACTGAGTATGAGGGCTTCATGGTTCGAAAGTAATTGGAAAGGGTACTTAAGGACGTTGGAAGTACGTAAAGCGAACTATACGTAGGATTTCTTCGAGGCCATCGAAACTTCATATGCTGTGAACCACACACCGAATCTAGAACCCGACGTTCCCAAACATGCCAGAATGATTCACCAACTGCTGTCTCTACTCTCCGTTCCTCGCGTCCATGCCTCACGCTACTCCTTCGCTGTCGCATTTCAGGGAAGCGACAAAGTGAGCATGGAGAGTTCACTGGGGGTTGCTGTTGGCGCTGAACTGCAAGATCCCTCGACTGAGAAAGAAACTACAGTATACAGCAGGTTATGTCCAGATAGCATGAACAGTTGGATAGAAAGCCTACCGAAGAACGTTCAACCCGACCAGGTTTCAAGCTGACCAGTAGTCCTTCACGCAGGCCCCGCTCATCGTGTCGACATAACTACTTGACCGGGTGGTGAACGATCACCACGGGTCGGGCGTCGTCCAACTCTGTCCGCCGATCCTGCGCTATGATTCGTCCAAAACTCGATGGTGACTCGTGCGGGAAATGCTGCGCACCTCGTCGCAGGCGCGTGTCATATTGGGAAGAGAACGCGCACTAGGGCTACTGCAGATGGACAAGGACAGTAGTCGCGAAACGCGGCGGACGGCGTCATTGCTAGAGAGGCCATGGCAAGTCGACAAGGATGATACCCGACTACTTTGCAGCCATGTCGGTCACGAGCTTGCAAGTGCGGGGAGATGCTATATGGCGCTTTATCGACAGCAGTGGGTTATCGTCACTGACGCACTCTGAAAGGATGCCTCGCAGCGAATCACAGAAGGCAGGCTCCGCCGTGGATATCGACGACTGGTTCTTTACGACTTGAGAGTTGGAGTTGTGTCGCTTAGTCGTGTGGTAAGTTGGAGCTGGGGAATAAGGCGTGATCGGCGGGAGGCCACGGGAGGTTTAATGGACGACGTTGGTCATGAAAGGCTGCATAGATCGTCAGTGACGCGCAATATCCCACCGAAGTGAACGCACCCGTTTCAAAGGTCCCTCTGATTTTTAAGGGCCCAGCACGGATTTATCCTCGCGAGTCGCACCTCCAGAATTGGGACAGATACCAGCGAGGTTAAAAGGTACCGTCCACGGTTTACGAGGATGTCCGAGAGACGTCTTTCGGGCGCAATTCAAGGCTAGACAGCGTGGCTATATGGTGTCGGAGCACACGCCATAGCAGTCGTAAAACAGGCCGATTTGAGCTAGAGGTCGATGAGGGCGCTTGCGACAACTCTACGAGAAAAGGCGTACAAAACAGGGCCAAGGAGAGCGTGCCTCCTCGCATACTGGGTATGAGTCCCAGAACGACCATGAGGTGATGTGGTTGCGCGTTGTACGAGAAAGCGACGGCAAGCAGGTGAGGAGCGTCTTCCGAATTCGGTCAGGGGCCGATCACCCTTATTCCTAACGCGTGAGCCGGCAACTAGTTTTGTCGGACAAAGCGCTGTTCGGCTAGGACAGCGTCCAACAACTGCTCTCCGTTTACGAGCAATTCGGTGTTCGGATCGGGACTGGAGTCGACAATTCAAGCTTACCGGGCGCCGTGGCTTATAGAGAACGGCAGAGGCGAGATTACACTAAGGGCGCATTCGGAAACTGCTGCAGAACGAGAGAGCGGAGACCTGGTACAGCACGGTATCGATGTGTTGGGACGATTTTGGACGCCATCCGAATATGAGGCAATGCGTCGCGCGGCACTGGCAAGGATTTCGGACGTGGCTAGTTTTGAGGCCGCGTCTGAAGTGTTTCGCGATTAATAATGTATCTTGATTTCAAGTTCATACTTTCGCCGGCAGCGGGAAAGTGGGACTTCTATCTATATATTTCGAGGACAGATCAGGGTTAAGTATGCATATTGGCCTCTACGCTATTTTCTAGGACTAAAATCGTAGTTAGGCGAACGTTCTACATCTCTGGTCGACTCCCCTAGGCCGTTGTAGCGAAACAATGTGACGACGTTTTGTTCTAGGTTTGACATATAGTTGGTTATTCCTAGATCAACGGGGCCTCCCGTACCTACAGGGATCGGTGACAGCCAATCTGTTGACACCTTCCGCGTGGCTGCTGTTAGCTTGAACGGCTTCTTATTCAGCTTGAAACCGTGCTCGATGCACCAATGGCAGAGCAGACAAGGACGTTTAGAAGTGCCGACCGCTTCATCTCGACTATATGCGTCGTCTTGCGACAAGTAGTGCATGAGCTCCATTTCGGGATGTACCCGACAAATCTTGGTAGCGCCGGCCTGCCACGCGTCGTCGAAATCTCGGTAGCGCGGGTCTCGTGAGCTCAGCCATTTGTCCAGGAGCTCAGGTGTAGCAAGGTATCCTCTGCCAGCAAGGAGCGATGTGAGGTAGGAGTACCTGTCAACGGGAATGGTGACCGTTAATTCTCCGCGGTTGGGGAGCCACGTATGCTCGATCGTCCAACCGTTCTGGCAAAGTTGTCGCATGGTTTTGGCGGTGGAGCCTTGGAGTACCCGTTCTGCGCCGAATGAGTAGAAGCGGAATCGCCATAGGCGACGGTGGAATTTGAGAATGAATATTTCATCCGGCCATTCCAGCGCGCCCGCTACTGCCAATTGGCAACTCTCCTTGATAAAAGGAGAACGAATCAGGCGCTTAGCGGACAATTGGGCGACTTTAAAGGCGTCGCGTCTCGCCTGTCCCGTTAATCGAGACAGGTAGGTGCACTCGACGATGGAATCGTAATCATCTATCACTGATTGACGTGTGCAATTGATGGTGTCTGGGGAGGAGGATTCGCTGCTCTCCCAAAGGGAGAATATACGATCCAGAGTGGATTTTACATCACCACCACCACCCAGGACCCACACGCAGTCAAACGCTCGAGTTTGCGCTCTATTCGCGCAGGAGCATGTGCTACGACAACATCCATCATGGTTTGAATGTCATCATCTTCGAAGGCTTCCTTCTCCGACGCCATCCGTTCAACCTGACTTCGAAAGACGGTTTGGAGGGAGGAGAAAAAGGCGGAGGAGTAATCGAGTAGGCTGTGTGCCAAGGGTTCATTGGCAGAGAGCATGAAAGTGGCGTTTCTGGGCCCAGCGTGCGTGATAAGACCAGCTGCAACGCTCTGGCCGATCCTCTGATGTACGAGACAGAAAGAGACCCGGGCCCAGTTGAGAAGCAAAAGTTGGCGCGTAGCGATCTCTGGCATCCCGTCCCTGATCCATCTATACGAGGTACCGCTGACTGGCCTGGAGAACATCTCCTGAACCATGAGACTCGCGGTGACTGGATAGTGTTCAGACGCCATGGCTTCGACTAAGGACTAAACGTGGTGTTATGAGAAGAGTCTATAATATTTGTGAGTACCTACTTTCGATGCAGAGATTCTTTGATGATGGCCGTGCTGAGGACAGTGGTGTTATTGATCATGTAACACGACGACGTGTCATCACACCTGACTCCGTCCAAGTGCGTAGGCTGGGACCTCGACATTATTGGTGTCTGCAAACTTCTTTGCTATTCGTGCTTCCTCTTCCTGCAGCGGCTTGCAAAATGTTACAAGACAAGTGTCACGGCGTGGTGATCCTCATAACAATCATCGAGAAGAACATTGCTACACAGTACACACTATAGAGAGATGTCAGGTAACAACGTAGAATACTTACTAGATATGAAGGAATAACTTGACCGAGTTCAATGTTAATGTGGCCTCGTTTTTGGGGAGCACAGTCTAAATCTAAAGTCGAATCTTCCTCCTGCACAGAAATGCGGCGGGATGCATTATCTATCACACGTGCGCCACGGTCGTACGGCCCACCGCGACTGTCGTCGGGGGCCACGCGTACGGCTCTTCGCCGTCAACACATTTCACTCGTACAGCGGCGGTCACCGCAGCCCAAGAAGTCGGTATCTTAACCTTGTACACCCTCCGTTGAGGAGACAGGAAATGTTTTTCGAAGACGTGACTGAATAAAATAGTATCGCGAATGTTGAACCTTCAGTAAACAGAATATAACTACGCGCGACGCACGACAGAGTATGACAATCTATGTAACAGCCAACGATAGCAGCCATGCTCGAAAACAATAGATCTCCATGCGACAATGTCCATCCACGCCCACAGGCCCTTGCAACTCTGGACATCGATCGATGATCGCCTGTCAAACAGAGGAGAAGATAATGTAACTACGATGGCAGTGGCAGACCGCAGCGAGGAATATGGCGGCACCCACGCACGACAGGGAATACCAGCATTCAATCCCACTAGTACTAGTGGGACAAATCGACGTCTGCAAAACCACCGGGGCGGGCTAGTCCCCGCACGCACTACTGCCAAGAAGTAGGGGTATCAGAGGACAACGTTGTACATGAGTGGGATGACAGGGAGAACCAGGTAGACGGCGATGGTTCCACGTTGAAGAACTCGCTCCAAGCAATTGGTGTAAGTCGGAAGCGGGATTCGCAAGGGTAATGTACAGACGAAGCCCGCTGTCACGCGCAGCAAGCGACGCACTGTCTGCTCAACGAGCGAAAATGATTCTGAGGCGACATAATCGGCAGGAAGCTCCACAGGTTGGGTCGGCACGATGGAATGGGGACAATTGGTCATCTGTCGCTTGTCGGGCGGCGGAGGGAAAACGGGAATGATTGAAGAGAACAGATTGCAGGACAAGGCGGATACAGGATACAGGAAAGTCGGAGAAGTTGGAGTCGGATAACACCAGGTTCTCGAGTACAGGCATGTGAAGGACGTAATGGCCAGGTAGGAGCGCCCTAGCCGCGCTGTTCAGGTCGACCATTTGTACGGGCATTTATACGGGAGGTAGAACACGTCGCCCAAGGTGCGCTGCTCCGTCCGCTGCAAAAAGAGTCAACAAGACGCATGTCTTTGAGAAGGAAACGTACCAGTGAACGTCCTCCGTCGTCGCATCGTCCATTCTTCTCAAAGCTGGGATGCCACTGAGATAAAGGTGTCTGGCTCGTTGGAGATATTCCATGGGGGCCATGATGGGTAGATTTAGCACATGGTGCACGTCTCCTGGGGAGAAAATGCGATGGCCCATGTCGGGAAGGCAATGCGTAGGTTTCCCCGGGGAAGCCTAAAAGACGCGATGGCGACGCGCTATGGATGACAGACTGGTCGGCCGAGCAGTCCTAAACCGCCTGTTTGCAAAGGCAAAATGATATGTGTCTTCCACGACGCAAATTTCTACCCACAGCAGCGATCGTCAGCAAGGTGTGTGACTAGCTGGTTATAAACGCACCGGTGTATACCATCCTCCAGCACTGCAGGAGGTCCTAATTGCGCTTAGGCATCACATTGTCCTCCAGGGAGAAGATCGGTTTTCCCTTATGGGAGTCATATTGGCTTTGCAGCAGACGACGTAGAGCGCCCAAGCTATGCCACAGCGCAGACTAAAACGGTGTTAGTATCTTATACGGCTATAAAAACGGCCACCATACATAACACCGTCCAGCGCCGCTTCATGGCCATGATTGTCAATTTCCGAGAACGTTTATAACGAGGCGGAGCACGACCGTCGGATAGCGACACACGGATAGGCCCCATAACACGTAGTCCTCGTCGGTAGCATGGAGCGATTGGTGCGAAAGGTAGGCGCCGCGGTCTTCAACGCCGGAAACGACGAACATGATGTTTTGGTGGGCGGGATGATCGTGGTAGCAGGTCCCTGTTTTGCCGGATGCGCTGATCGGGTTCTTGCATCATCACACCGAACTGTCTTTCCATTTACACTAGCAATGGCTCTGTATTCTATTTACGACTCCAGCAATAAGCTCCGGCAAATTCACGAACGATCTGGCCTTACATCTCCCATTCAATTTCTATCTTTTCAAAGAGACACTAAACGTTCTTCAGCTGCCAAGGACCATTCTCATGCGGAACCGGCTCATGCTCTGACAGATAGCGGGCGTCTGGATCGACGCTTTATTGCTGTGACGCTACAACCACCGGTTAGATGCGCTTCTGCGGTACGAATGGATTCATTGCTGTATTCATTGATACACCTAATCCCTCTCTGCAAGTTTCATTTCGTTTGAGTGCCGTAACGACCGCTATCCGAGCTGTTGTCTAAACGCTAAAGTTTACGGTGGCTTATCGATATTCTTCCGCCGCGCCGTTGTTGGACGTCATCAATTTCACTGCGCACGATAATCAGTCCACTACATCTATCAAACATGGATACGAACAAACCATTTTCTATGGGATCATCGTTTGGCACAGAATAATTCGGAGCGACCAGTCTGATAGGAGTGCGTGCATCGAGCACCCGGTGCGAAATGAATGGTACTACCAAGAACTCGCAGACCGCTGGCCGGTGCCGTAGGAGAAGAAGCAACCCACGAACTATCAGGACGAGTATATCCGGATGCGACGCGTGCAATGGTCAAAGTTGGCGCGATGCCCTGGGAAAGAGAACGTCAATACAGAGAAGGATGCACGACAGTGAGTACAGTAAGCCCCGAACGTAGACATACGATAAGGATGCTGACGGGTTCTTACTCCCAAAGACGACGGTGGACGTGATGATGAACACCAGATACGTCACGGAGTATACGATGGCAGATTCCACCAGGAGATCAACCAGCCCACGGTACCCAATCCCCACATCCATCGGTAGAACCGCGTTCTGACAAAATACACCATGTCGTCACTATTATGAGGCTCTCCGCCTCTAAGTCCGGGTACGGATTGCCCAACCCAAAGCACCGGTGCTCCAAACGACTGAGGCGCCCGACCCGCAATGTAAGATCTTGCCTTGCATACCGTAATCGGCGAGGAAAAGCTGCCAGGAAGCTGGATTGTCGCTTAACACCCCTCAACCTTCTCAAAAGAAGAGGCCTACTCACGCTCAGCATTGGTCTCTCCGGCATTCTGGAGAAAAACAGGTCCTTCTAGATTACATGTTAACCTTGTCCAGAACCCAGATAAGAGAAAGCACGCCACCTGGCCCGTGGAATTCCGCCGCGAAGTAGTACCGCTGCTGGAAAGTGCCCAAGAGCGGATCGTTGTAGTCGATGAGCTTGTCGGAAATCTCTCTTCATTGGACAGGTGGACAGGTCGCGTATGTGCATCAGGTCCCACCCTTGACCAATCAGGGAGGCCAGCACAGGACCCAGGAAGGACGCGAGCGTTACAACTTGCACGGAGGACAAAGACCACGTGATGACTACCGACTGGAAGGACGAAGTCGAGGAGGCCGCATATGCAGCCTTTATAGAAAACATGCGTATATCAGAACCGCGATGATGCGGTGCGACCCGCGCTCCAGGCTATGACGTGTTCCACGGATACCTACCACGGACAGGCCGTCAACATCCACACGTATACTCCTTGGAATCTGAAATCAACCCACGGAAGTAAGAGATGTGAGTCCACGGCCACACGGCCGTCATCCCCCCAGAAACGAGCATGACCTCAGGGCGATCCGCGGCGAACCTGGGCACATAAATCTGACCTGTCTGAGAAAAAACACACCATGAAGGTTGATATGGCAATATAAACTGCATTAGACAAATGCAGTCGCAAGCCTGATACACAAGTCAAGAAATAGAGCGGAGAGGATTTGTGTACTCGAGCCGTAAGGTAGCTAAAGTAATCGAAGATGAAGGATCCAGTACCTGGGACGAGGTGTTGACAGCCTAATCATGCTTCCAGCAGCACGTAATGATACTGCTTTTTTGTCCATCCATTTTGAAAGCACGAGTGACAAGTGGGTTCTTTAACGAGAATCTAATCAGCCAAAATTCGACGCGGCATTGGACAGACACACCCTGACGACTGTGTTGAGTTCGCATGCATCACCTGGAGGACTCTTTGAATGAAGGTACCAGACAAATGACTTTCTATGAGCGATTGAGAATGAGTAGGTAGGTTTGGTCGAGAATCCATACCGAATGAGAGCAGCATGTATGCGCCTATTACGGCCTACGCCTAACAGCATGCTAATATTAAAGACCAAAGTCGGCGAGAATCGCCGGTGTATATGCGAGCCAATGTTTGACGTATCGCGTAGATAAATGGACATATTGATGGGAGGGCGGACGCGCTATCTAAAACTCGGTGAGACTTGAGATAGTAGTAGGGCAGGTAGGACACGCACCATCGGCTAGGCACACGCAGGCTCGGGCGAATGCATATCCAGTCGACTGTCCAATCAGCAGTAGGCATCCAATTGCACGACCATAGCAGTGTCGGTGCGAGTACGGGGCGCAAATGGCGGGACAGGTTAGGCGTCATCGCGACGAGGGCGAGCATGGCGCTAACGACAATATTGAGAACGATATGGGGTCAAGGACGGAGTACGTACTGCACCACCTAGAGCGGCGTGCACAGCGAGGAAGAAGGCGCTTCGTCAATCTACAGCCCCACCAGACGCTCCAGGCATATCCGACGCGTTTGAGATCGTTTCCCGACGTGTCGGTGTCGACATGATGGTGGTTGGGAAGAGGTAAACGCCGATCATCGGATACGTAAACAAATAAACAGCACCGCATTGTCCGCTTCCTGCTCCACTTTCCGATTCTTTGGATCTTCATACATCAAGTTCAAGGCTGGCAGTGCTTACACTCTCATATGGGCGGCCTCATCCTGACGCTGCACTTAGCCCATTGATTCCCCGTATCTCCCGAAATGCCCAATTAGACCTTGATCTCCGCTTCTCTACGGGCTGCTTCCTCAATTCATGCTGTTCCAGAAATCAGTCGATTTTTTCACTTACCTGCCCTGTTTAGCACCACTCGTTCATAATACTATCGCCGAACAGGACTCGGACATCCACCGCGCGACTTCCGTTTCTTCTTTGTGGATGCTACGCGGAATCGGTTTTAAAACTGCCGTCAGGATGAAAAGGAATCCGCTGCCAAAGCGATGTATGATCTATATTTACGGTATGTGAGCGCGCTCTGTATAAAAGCCGCGCCATCTGCTCAACATGCTCACGTCCGTCCCTTCTTTAGGTGGCTAACATGCTGTGGACTTCTCTCTTGCTTTCCAGCTCTTCATTCGTCGGCGGTATATATGCCTCGCGGCCTGGTATACATCGACGACTGTTGGATACACGAGACATCCCAAACCCCGAGAAATACAACACGACCTATTGGTTCAATCAGCTCATCGACCACGCCAATCCCTCTTTGGGCACGTTCAAGCAGCGTTATTTCTTCTCCGGAGAATTTTACGAACCAGGTGAGATTCCTCGTTAATTTCTTTCCTCTCAACTTTCCCAACATACCCATTGAAGGCGGACCAATTCTTCTCGAGAACGTCGGAGAACAGAACGCAAACGGCAAGTCCCCTCTCTTCAATTCGATGCATATCTATCACGACCACAGACTTCTGGCACCACCTCACTCCGAATAACAGCATAGTAAGCCTGGTCGCGCAAGCCACAACCGGCGCCTCAATCGTCCTCGAGCACCGCTTCTTCGGCCAGAGCAACCCGTACCCCGACCTCTCCGAGCAGAGTCTCAAGTATCTTACCCTCCAACAAAACATCGACGACATGGTGTACCTAGCGCAGAACATCGTGTTACCTATGGAAGGAGGTGACTCGGTCGGACCGGATAAGGCTCCATGGATTCTTTTTGGCGGAAGTTATCCAGGTACGAACACGAAGTTGCTTCTGTCCTTGATGCATGTTATTCACGATGTGTCTTAGGCGCGGTGGTTAACTGGGCAGGCTACCAGTAAGTATGTCCATCATATCTCGTTAATATACCTCCTGACTCTCTGCTAGACGGCCCGAGATCTTCCACGCCGGCTACGCTTCGTCAGCCGTAGTTGAAGCCATCGAGTCTGTTATCCCCCTCGCCTGAGCGGCACCTAGTTAACACCCTCCCTAGAGACTTCTGGCAATACGGAGACGCCGTCCGCACCCGCATGCCCGCTAACTGTTCCAGCGATTTCCAAGCCGTCATCTCCCACGTTGATGAGGTCTTCTCCAGCGATGACGACCTCGCAATACAAGCCTTGAAAGAAACATTTGGTATGGGCAACGTCACCTACGTCGACGATGTCGCAAACAGGCGTATGTTGTATTCATTTCACGGCCGCTTCGTGTTTTCTCAAGGACCGCGATTAGTTAGCCAACCAATGGGCTTGTGGCAAGAGCTTCAGCCAGCCTCAGGTCCTAATCAACCGTTTTACGAGTTCTGTGACCTTTTGGAGGTCTGGGAGGTCGACGGGAAGAACACCAGTGCCCCGGAGAACGGATGGGGTCTTGACCATGCGCTCGAAGCCTTCGGCTCGTGGATGCGAGAGCAAAATCCCTCAATCTCAGAGTGAGCTGTTCGACTGGTTCTGTCCATTGGGAGAGACTCATTTCTCCTCTAGTGCAGATATCAGCAGCCATGATGACACTTTACCTCAGTACAGGAATATCAGTGTTGACAATCAAGATCGTTCTTGGAATTGGATGATGTAAGTTTCTTCTTCCAATCTCTGCGCCACACTAAAATATGGACAGATGCAATGAATTCGGGTGGTTCCAGGTGGGCGCCGTGCTTCTTCCTGTCGCGTATATGTTCGTTCTAATGCACGCATTTCTCTAGACCGGTGCGCCCGAAGGCCATCCAACTATCATCTCTCGCTTTGTGGATCTCGAATTTTCTAAGGTACTTGAACCTATTTCCATGAGAACGTGTTACCACCAACTTCCATGCGTAGCGCTCCGCCTGTCAAATGTACTTCCCGAATACCTTTGACGACAAGCTCATGTCCGCGTATCCCGCCGTCGACGCCATCAACACCAAATTCGGCGGATGGAACGTTCATGTTGATCGAGTCTTCTTCGCCAATGGCCTTAGTGCGTTTCTTCTTCTCCGCCGCACGAATTCACGCCAGCTCATTCCGACTGCTACTCTTAGATGATCCCTGGATAGACGCCACAGTCTCGAGTCGCTCGATCGACTTCCCATCGACCTCCCTGACACCGGTCTTTCTCGGCAAGGGATCACACACGTCGGACACGATCGTTGTGAATGCAGATGTTGAACCGACGATTGCGTATATTCAGGAGCAGGCAGTCGCGTATATGCTGGCCTGGCTCGCGGATTGGACACAAGTTGGGGAATGATCTTGTCGGGGCATACATTTAATGAAGGTTATTACTATGCGAAGTCGTCTGATAGATTCCGGTTTTTTAACACAATGAAAGTATGTTCAATGTTGTGAACGTTATCCTCACAAGTCCCTCTACGGTATTCGGGCGCTATGGATGGATGAATCATCTCCCACTCGCGCCCTTCCCTCTCCCCGTCTAACAGAGTTCGTTCTCAGGCCCAGCCCCCCTCTGTATCTTATTCTTCCTTGCTCTGCGGACAGTCGCCGCTGCTATCATCCAACACGCGTCTATAATGTGATGAGTACACTGATGTGACAGTCTTCTTTCTTCCCGCCATCATCATCTTTTGCACTCACCCATTGACGTCTCTCTCAGTGGCGTCATCCCACATTGTCTTCCATACCGTGCTCCTCGACCAATGTCCCTAATCGACTTTCGCAGAGTTTTTGTTGGGCAGCATACCCAGGACACGGTGTCGTCAGGACGACGTCTTTCCACACGTTGTCTATGCTGTCCGGTGCGTTATCAGTGCTCTCTCAGTCGTACCATATTTGCTTAGCCCCATCAGAGACCAATCTTCACGACTTCCAGGTTCCTTGACGGTTTCCTGCATTGTATTCGACTGTATGATATTCCCTCAGGGCGTCCCCACCACGACGAGCACGTAGTCGACTGTGGAAACCCGCTCAGCCGCGACGACGGGTACGTCATCACGATTCGAGGCAGATTCTGTGCATAAATTCCACGCATCTTGGACGACGTTACGAAGCCCGAGGTCCTCGGGACTGAGGCGGCGGAGACTGTACACCATCAAGATGAACAGAGTCTGTCCTTCCTCGGTCGAGAGGTCGACGGCGGAGGAAACAGCGATTACACTCCGGTCAAAGTACTCGAACTGGAAGCGGTCGCGGTCGAATATGGTGAGTATGGTGTGGGAACGGAGGATGACGTCGGAGAGATGTTCCATCGCATATCGCGCGCATTGCGTCTGAGGATCCACTTGAGTCAACGGATCCTCGGTATTCTGCGCCTCGCCACCCGCACTGAAGGCCTATTTGGACTGGCGGCTGATCTGTCGACCGGAATTGCGCCCTTCCGCATCGTTGTCTGTGCGCTTTCGCTTCCTAGACGCAGACCTGCCCATTCCGGCCTTTGTACCGTCGGAAGCAGCAGAACCCGCTCCACCTGAATTTGACGGGCTTGTCTGTTTGGTCAGGCGCGGGTCCAAACCTGAAATCGACGAGTAAGACTAAATCACCCGCAAACGCTGATAAATTCAACTCTACCTTTATGTAGAATCCGAGGATCACTGTCACCACGGCATAAGGCGCTGCCAGAGTTGGTGTCATTTCTCTCGATGACATGGACGAGATTAGAACAGGCCGGCTCCTTGTCGTGAACACTGAAGGAGTTGAACAGTGATTTGATGTCGGGAGACAGGCGATCAATCACACCAACGACGAGTTCGTGGGGATCGTTCACGGAAAAGGCTAGTTTCAAAGTCTCTCGGTCGTGGCCGTCCGGGAGAGGATCACGTTGATCCAGCAGCTTCAAGACAACGGCCGTAGAGGGATACAACGAAAGGATAAAGGCGGTGCTCGGTACCGGGACCTTTCACGACCTGGAGAAAGCTCTTCAAGGCCTTCTTGAAGTCGTCGTGGGCAGAGATGAACGTCAAGACATTACGGCACGATGGGTCTTTCTCCCAGTTGGCAGGCGTTCGAAACACCAGTTCCATCAACTTCTCCGCGTGCATGAAAACACGGTTGTTATGCAAATCGTGCTTGATGTATTCGTCGTAGTTTTTCCTCCGGTACAGACCATTGCTGCTTGTGGGGTCAGAGGCATTGTGGACAGCAGAGCCAACAGCCTGAGGTGTAGTGGGAAATGTGGGACAAGGATTCGATGACATATTGGACTGCTGTCCGGACCGGGGGCCCTCGAGACTGTCATCGTCGAGCTCATATCTGAGGACGATGGTGGAGCCATAGCAACAAGCAAGAGCGGTTCTCGAGGAAGATATAGAAGATGGGGAGCCATCTTGGAGACTCCTGGCTCTGATAGTTTGCCGAGGGATGGGCGTTTTACGTGGGGCGCACGAGTAGTACACGTGTATTGTCGATCAATTTTCCTTGTCACGATTCAGATAGTCACAGCTACATCTCGGAACCCTGAAGGCCTCTGGGTGCCAAGAACGAGAAATAAGTATATGAAAGATGTATCCTCACCGCCCGGAATCACGATATGATGCGTCGTTTGCAACTTGAAGCTAATGTATATTGTTTGTCTACCTTCTGTTATTCTGTACGATCACAGTCGTCTTGCACGTTCGCTAGTAGCAGGTGTCGGAGCTGGACGCCGCTTCCTCGACCGCTTCTCGATGTCTTTCGCACGTTGTTGTACTTCCACCGCAGCTTTGGAAACACTCTTCTACCTGGTCGAACAGGTCTTTCTTGCTCTTTGCTCATAGGACCGGCGACCTCCTTGTGTTTCAGCCTCTCAAAAACGATAATAGCAGCCAGCTTTAAGCCCGCCCTTTTAAGGGCACTTATCAGACCCTGAAGACGATCTTCCACTGTGAGTGGCCGTGTGTTTAACATCGTTCCCGGGAGTCAAGTGACCCCGTACCGTCTGATAAGGCCTTGACGAATCCGTCTCGCGGCAGATCCAGGATCTTGGAGCGCAAAACTAGAACGGCGGTCGAAATGTCATAGAACTGCTGCCCTTCCGTTCAGCAATTTCTCTTGTACTGTTCCATGTAATGGAAATGATGCCAGACGATGTCTGGATGGCACTTGAATCATAGTCGTGTTCGTGTTGGCACTGTCGAGTACCTCCCTCGTGTCCCACCCCACGACAAAGCAGAAAACGGGGGACTTTGACTGGCAGAGCTCGGTTATGTCATTCTGCATCTGCTGGAACAGGTCGTTGATCTGCTCGTGCTCTATGCACCCGATACTCAGGTCATAGGCAAAGTACAGCCTTCTCGGTAGATTGTTGCTCACGAAGACAGCCAGTAGCTTGAATCGATGAAACGGGCCCCCACGAGGTGCTGAAAATCATTCCTTTCGGTAATGCCTAAAGGATAACAGAGATTGATCAATATCTGTCGGGAGAGAACGAGGGAATGGACGTACCCGACGTCATGTGGTACACGTCAAGAAGGCGCGCGCTAAACTGGCGGAGATCATACACGAATGTGAGGAGGGCGTGATAAAACCTTTCGACGTCCGAGTCCAGCCTGTGATGGACAGCCATGCTATTGAATCTGGAAAAAATCCCGATCAAGAGTGTCTTGAGCTCGTCGTCCCAGATGTGATTGACGGCGTCCATGAGGTTGTCGGAGTTCCATTTCCCGAACTAATTAAGCGCGGCCGAGCAATCCACACCTTGGCATCCATCAGGTCTGCCAAAGCTGTAAGGCGATCCTCCGGGGCACATGTGCGTTTCTTTGAGGCGCGCTTTCAAATCACGCCATTTATAGGAGAACCCGTGGCTACAACAGATTGTTAGACAATGTGAAGAAGCAGCGGCCAATTGTACCTGTCTATCTGTACAAAGACGAGTGTCATTGAAGGATCCTTCAGAAAGGGCAGAAGATCTCGTCTGCTTGCGTGTACCACTGGTGGAGTACCTAGAGCTATCTGCGACCGGTCCAGTGTTTCATAGCGATCAACAATCTTTTTGAGGTCCATCTTTCGGTGGCGCGCGAAGACAGTCAAAGGGAAATGGCGGAGGTCGGAAAATTGGTCACGGCTCGAATGTTGAGGAATATTGTTTGACATGGAGACGAAACTTTGAGACCGTTCTTTGTTTGAAGGCCTCAAGTACGCCGCCCACCCGTACGTGCCTCAAACGACTCGCAAGCTCTACGGAACAACGTCAGTTATGGCTTCGAGTCGCGGCGTTCGGGTGCCATTCTTGGGTCACAGAGGTATCAAGGGAAACGGAGGAAATGAGGATCGATTCATGGCCTTAGGAGCCGACTGTCAAGGAGGTGTACGACGACGACGAGCAAACAAATCCGGAGATGATGAGGCCAAGTTTGATGGCGCTTTCCGGACCGCATAACCGGTAGGCGTGAAGCTCGGCTTGGCGGAGTTCCAATAGTCGGCAGATGCTGCTTAACCACGACCATGACTGGACTATTGTCGACAAGGCGTCAGTCCCACGCGGCGTTCTTCAGAATGCTGCTCTGCAGTGGCGTATTCACTAGGTGTGTTCGTTTCCATCTTACATTTCCGACTTATTCACGCGCATTCCAGCCAGTGCACCCCCAACGCGTATAGTCATTCTTTCCAAGCCAGTCCAGAACAATAAGCCACGGCGGGCGTAGCCCCCCGGCACCGCTACTCGCGAAATGCAGTGTCCTGACTCGGCCCACAGCAAGCCTATATCCGTCGCCGACACAGTCGCCGTTGTTCCCACCTCGAACGTTAGCGCTCTTCCCACTCGCATCTCGTTCTATGCTGCCACCATGCTGGGCTACACGCAGGTCCACAATGCGCTTATGGCCCTTGGAAAGGATGCGCCGTCGCTTCTCGAAATCGTCTCTTCCCCGTGTATCGTTCGTTTCGATATCCGGGATCGCAGGAGGCGTACTATTTTTGAGCTGGTGATGTGCTTTCTGGTACCCACACTCTTCGTGGCTTTACGTGAGTCTTACAGCTCGGCTGGAGGGTCTATCCGTTGACCCCACATGCAGATTACACTGTTCAACGCCGCCGTTATCATATAGTCAAGAACATTGAACATCAAGCTACTCCCGTCATATTCCTCGTCTACGTACCTCCTTTAGCGTGTGCGGCTGCGATGCTTGTTTATGCTGGTGTGTTTCCTACTGGCTCGCAATATTGTAGTATTGATGCTTTTTGTCAGATGTCCTCCTGCGGCACTTCATCCGACGCCGTCTCACGTTCTCTTCCCATCTCCAGCAACGTTCATCGACGCTCGTAACAATCATGCTTGGGTCCGCGCTCACTACCCCAGCAACCTCGCGATTAACGTCACCATCTCGCTGCGCCCGTGGACCAATTGGGACGACGGGCACTCGCATTGGAATCGTGTTGACCGTGTGGCTTGTCACTCCGGTGACTGGGCTTGTCTTCTTTGCCTTTTGTGGATGGGGTGCAGAGGTGAAGAAGGAATATGGAAAAGGTCATAAACATATTCCAACAGGTGTTCGGACGTGGCGCCAGCCCGGATGAGCAAAAATGTCCTTCCTTCATACCAGTGCGTTCACCTTCCAGGTTGTGCATCCTTTACGCCCACTGATATTATTCAAAGTCGTTCCAGTCATCGCCCGCTCCGCCTATCCGCTCTCCAGACCATTAATATGAAGGGCTCCCTTCCGTTACGCCTGACTCGGTTCCACTCGCCGACGTCAGGTCGCCCGAATTCTGCGTTCAACGGATTGCACTTTCCGTGTCGAGGAGGAGACTGAAAGCAGCGACGCACATTCGGGCTTCAGTGCAGTTCTCCGATGACTTCAAGGTCTTCCTCCATTGCCATTCTCCCTTCACCTCCGCCTCATAGAATGTCCAGGCCGTACGCGTTCGTCCACTCTCACTTCGGCGTCGACACTCTCTGTGCCTACACCGCTTCTCCCGCCAGCCTTGAGGCATGCGGGCTCCGCGCCAGAGATGCCTATTGCTGTGCCATAGCGGGGCTACGACGTCGTTGACGGTCGAGACGTAGACTGACCGTGTTCAAGCTTTCCTCTTCGCAATTCCTCTAGCTCTGCGAGTGTCGTGTCCGTTATATCATGCTCTTCATATGATCCCACTACGACCGCTTCACGCTACTCTTTCTTGCTGGTTTCTTTCGTCGTTCTTTTATCGTTATTGTTTGTGTCTGTCTTCTTTTCAATCACTTCTTGTTTCCAATAATCACGTATCATAGTACAAACAGGTAGCTGTAGGCATCCTGTCAACAGACTGCAAATAAATGGGCAACCGTAAGACAGTTTTTCGGGCGTAGAAGAAGAGATGGGCACTCGGAGTATGTTAAAGAGCGATATGACCGGGGCAAGATGTACAAGTCTTGAAGTATGAACACTAACTTGATGCCCACATGTAGAACATAAAGATGCAAGAAGCGAGGTGCGGCGGGCGTACCTGAGTGGGACGTGCCGAATATCGACTCGGGAAAGTGCAAGGAAAGTCAGACATGAACGGGTTTGTACAGTTTGAGGGGGGGATACATACACATCTGTGCGACTGCACATGGTGCATCGAACACTACGAACAGGATGGTGGAAGGCAAGCAAGGTTCTCATCCATGCAAGACCTTTACCGATAAGTATTCCATACTGTAGTATTTCGATCAATTCGTCAGGTCTTGTGACCTGTGACCGGGTCTGACGAAATTTTTCGTTTCGTCAGATTACCATATATGGCAATAGCCGACGCGGCGGAGCTGCGTCGGGAGGCCAGCGGGGGCCCCGCCAGGGGTTTTTTTCGCAAAATTTTTCAGTGACCGTTGTGACATTTCATCAATTCGAAGGTCCTTGTGACCTGTGACGAACGAATTGAACGAAATAGTACAGTAGAGGTTTCGTGAGGGCAGGTTGAAGGCATGGGCCACGCGCGATAGCAGTTGTTATTGCTGTGACGGCGTGGCATTTACTGAAGCCGCAAAGATGTGGTGCGTCAATGACGACTGATGATGTTAAACATGTGATCAAGTTCGAACTGAACACGGTCTTGAGAGGCAAGTCAACATGGGGCGTTCAACTGTTCAAAGCGAGTCTGACCTCAATCAGCGTCTTTGCAGTGAAGTCAAGGTGAAGGCAACCTCCAGACTGAGTACTGACTGAAGTGTTGAGTTGAAAATCCGCAGACGTGTCCGAATGAGGTGTTTGAACTGCGAGTGTGTTGTGTATTCGAATGAAGGTGTTTCCGCAAGCGTTTCAAGATGACGGGTCCAAGTCTCAAAGTGTGAGTGTGCGCGCCGTACTTGCATCCGTCTCAAGAGTACGTCGAGACAGATCGTGAGTCGAGATGAGTCGCACGTGTTGAGTTGAGAGGCGACGGGCGAAGACGGGAGGAAGGTGACGTCGAGGGTATGCTTCGCAGTGTGCTCTTATCTCGAATAGACGGTACCGGCCCCGAGATGGTTAGGATTAGGTGGTGATGGCGAGGGTTAGTAGGATTGGGGAAGAGATACAGTATAGCGTATAATATATCATCCATCATAATGATTATAACTCAATGAACGGCAGGCGGCCCACGGCCGCCGTTCAACACACGTCTCAATCGAAACGCGCTTCTCGAGTGGGCGACGGCGGGCGGGGCGAACTTGGGGCCGAGGCGTTGTTGAAGCGGACACGAAGATCCGAGTCAAGTCGAACTGAACACGGTCTTGAGAGGCAAGTCAACATGGCGTTCAACTGTTCAAAGCGAGTCTGACCTCAATCAGCGTCTTTGCAGTGAAGTCAAGGTGAAGGCAACCTCCAGACTGAGTACTGACTGAAGTGTTGAGTTGAAAATCCGCAGACGTGTCCGAATGAGGTGTTTGAACTGCGAGTGTGTTGTGTATTCGAATGAAGGTGTTTCCGCAAGCGTTTCAAGATGACGGGTCCAAGTCTCAAAGTGTGAGTGTGCGCGCCGTACTTGCATCCGTCTCAAGAGTACGTCGAGACAGATCGTGAGTCGAGATGAGTCGCACGTGTTGAGTTGAGAGGCGACGGGCGAAGACGGGAGGAAGGTGACGTCGAGGGTATGCTTCGCAGTGTGCTCTTATCTCGAATAGACGGTACCGGCCCCGAGATGGTTAGGATTAGGTGGTGATGGCGAGGGTTAGTAGGATTGGGGAAGAGATACAGTATAGCGTATAATATATCATCCATCATAATGATTATAACTCAATGAACGGCAGGCGGCCCACGGCCGCCGTTCAACACACGTCTCAATCGAAACGCGCTTCTCGAGTGGGCGACGGCGGGCGGGGCGAACTTGGGGCCGAGGCGTTGTTGAAGCGGACACGAAGATCCGAGTCAAGTCGAACTGAACACGGTCTTGAGAGGCAAGTCAACATGGCGTTCAACTGTTCAAAGCGAGTCTGACCTCAATCAGCGTCTTTGCAGTGAAGTCAAGGTGAAGGCAACCTCCAGACTGAGTACTGACTGAAGTGTTGAGTTGAAAATCCGCAGACGTGTCCGAATGAGGTGTTTGAACTGCGAGTGTGTTGTGTATTCGAATGAAGGTGTTTCCGCAAGCGTTTCAAGATGACGGGTCCAAGTCTCAAAGTGTGAGTGTGCGCGCCGTACTTGCATCCGTCTCAAGAGTACGTCGAGACAGATCGTGAGTCGAGATGAGTCGCACGTGTTGAGTTGAGAGGCGACGGGCGAAGACGGGAGGAAGGTGACGTCGAGGGTATGCTTCGCAGTGTGCTCTTATCTCGAATAGACGGTACCGGCCCCGAGATGGTTAGGATTAGGTGGTGATGGCGAGGGTTAGTAGGATTGGGGAAGAGATACAGTATAGCGTATAATATATCATCCATCATAATGATTATAACTCAATGAACGGCAGGCGGCCCACGGCCGCCGTTCAACACACGTCTCAATCGAAACGCGCTTCTCGAGTGGGCGACGGCGGGCGGGGCGAACTTGGGGCCGAGGCGTTGTTGAAGCGGACACGAAGATCCGAGTCAAGTCGAACTGAACACGGTCTTGAGAGGCAAGTCAACATGGCGTTCAACTGTTCAAAGCGAGTCTGACCTCAATCAGCGTCTTTGCAGTGAAGTCAAGGTGAAGGCAACCTCCAGACTGAGTACTGACTGAAGTGTTGAGTTGAAAATCCGCAGACGTGTCCGAATGAGGTGTTTGAACTGCGAGTGTGTTGTGTATTCGAATGAAGGTGTTTCCGCAAGCGTTTCAAGATGACGGGTCCAAGTCTCAAAGTGTGAGTGTGCGCGCCGTACTTGCATCCGTCTCAAGAGTACGTCGAGACAGATCGTGAGTCGAGATGAGTCGCACGTGTTGAGTTGAGAGGCGACGGGCGAAGACGGGAGGAAGGTGACGTCGAGGGTATGCTTCGCAGTGTGCTCTTATCTCGAATAGACGGTACCGGCCCCGAGATGGTTAGGATTAGGTGGTGATGGCGAGGGTTAGTAGGATTGGGGAAGAGATACAGTATAGCGTATAATATATCATCCATCATAATGATTATAACTCAATGAACGGCAGGCGGCCAACGGCCGCCGTTCAACACACGTCTCAATCGAAACGCGCTTCTCGAGTGGGCGACGGCGGGCGGGGCGAACTTGGGGCCGAGGCGTTGTTGAAGCGGACACGAAGATCCGAGTCAAGTCGAACTGAACACGGTCTTGAGAGGCAAGTCAACATGGCGTTCAACTGTTCAAAGCGAGTCTGACCTCAATCAGCGTCTTTGCAGTGAAGTCAAGGTGAAGGCAACCTCCAGACTGAGTACTGACTGAAGTGTTGAGTTGAAAATCCGCAGACGTGTCCGAATGAGGTGTTTGAACTGCGAGTGTGTTGTGTATTCGAATGAAGGTGTTTCCGCAAGCGTTTCAAGATGACGGGTCCAAGTCTCAAAGTGTGAGTGTGCGCGCCGTACTTGCATCCGTCTCAAGAGTACGTCGAGACAGATCGTGAGTCGAGATGAGTCGCACGTGTTGAGTTGAGAGGCGACGGGCGAAGACGGGAGGAAGGTGACGTCGAGGGTATGCTTCGCAGTGTGCTCTTATCTCGAATAGACGGTACCGGCCCCGAGATGGTTAGGATTAGGTGGTGATGGCGAGGGTTAGTAGGATTGGGGAAGAGATACAGTATAGCGTATAATATATCATCCATCATAATGATTATAACTCAATGAACGGCAGGCGGCCCACGGCCGCCGTTCAACACACGTCTCAATCGAAACGCGCTTCTCGAGTGGGCGACGGCGGGCGGGGCGAACTTGGGCCGAGGCGTTGTTGAAGCGGACACGAAGATCCGAGTCAAGTCGAACTGAACACGGTCTTGAGAGGCAAGTCAACATGGCGTTCAACTGTTCAAAGCGAGTCTGACCTCAATCAGCGTCTTTGCAGTGAAGTCAAGGTGAAGGCAACCTCCAGACTGAGTACTGACTGAAGTGTTGAGTTGAAAATCCGCAGACGTGTCCGAATGAGGTGTTTGAACTGCGAGTGTGTTGTGTATTCGAATGAAGGTGTTTCCGCAAGCGTTTCAAGATGACGGGTCCAAGTCTCAAAGTGTGAGTGTGCGCGCCGTACTTGCATCCGTCTCAAGAGTACGTCGAGACAGATCGTGAGTCGAGATGAGTCGCACGTGTTGAGTTGAGAGGCGACGGGCGAAGACGGGAGGAAGGTGACGTCGAGGGTATGCTTCGCAGTGTGCTCTTATCTCGAATAGACGGTACCGGCCCCGAGATGGTTAGGATTAGGTGGTGATGGCGAGGGTTAGTAGGATTGGGGAAGAGATACAGTATAGCGTATAATATATCATCCATCATAATGATTATAACTCAATGAACGGCAGGCGGCCAACGGCCGCCGTTCAACACACGTCTCAATCGAAACGCGCTTCTCGAGTGGGCGACGGCGGGCGGGGCGAACTTGGGGCCGAGGCGTTGTTGAAGCGGACACGAAGATCCGAGTCAAGTCGAACTGAACACGGTCTTGAGAGGCAAGTCAACATGGCGTTCAACTGTTTCAAAGCGAGTCTGACCTCAATCAGCGTCTTTGCAGTGAAGTCAAGGTGAAGGCAAACCTCCAGACTGAGTACTGACTGAAGTGTTGAGTTGAAAATCCGCAGACGTGTCCGAATGAGGTGTTTGAACTGCGAGTGTGTTGTGTATTCGAATGAAGGTGTTTCCGCAAGCGTTTCAAGATGACGGGTCCAAGTCTCAAAGTGTGAGTGTGCGCGCCGTACTTGCATCCGTCTCAAGAGTACGTCGAGACAGATCGTGAGTCGAGATGAGTCGCACGTGTTGAGTTGAGAGGCGACGGGCGAAGACGGGAGGAAGGTGACGTCGAGGGTATGCTTCGCAGTGTGCTCTTATCTCGAATAGACGGTACCGGCCCCGAGATGGTTAGGATTAGGTGGTGATGGCGAGGGTTAGTAGGATTGGGGAAGAGATACAGTATAGCGTATAATATATCATCCATCATAATGATTATAACTCAATGAACGGCAGGCGGCCAACGGCCGCCGTTCAACACACGTCTCAATCGAAACGCGCTTCTCGAGTGGGCGACGGCGGGCGGGGCGAACTTGGGGCCGAGGCGTTGTTGAAGCGGACACGAAGATCCGAGTCAAGTCGAACTGAACACGGTCTTGAGAGGCAAGTCAACATGGCGTTCAACTGTTCAAAGCGAGTCTGACCTCAATCAGCGTCTTTGCAGTGAAGTCAAGGTGAAGGCAACCTCCAGACTGAGTACTGACTGAAGTGTTGAGTTGAAAATCCGCAGACGTGTCCGAATGAGGTGTTTGAACTGCGAGTGTGTTGTGTATTCGAATGAAGGTGTTTCCGCAAGCGTTTCAAGATGACGGGTCCAAGTCTCAAAGTGTGAGTGTGCGCGCCGTACTTGCATCCGTCTCAAGAGTACGTCGAGACAGATCGTGAGTCGAGATGAGTCGCACGTGTTGAGTTGAGAGGCGACGGGCGAAGACGGGAGGAAGGTGACGTCGAGGGTATGCTTCGCAGTGTGCTCTTATCTCGAATAGACGGTACCGGCCCCGAGATGGTTAGGATTAGGTGGTGATGGCGAGGGTTAGTAGGATTGGGGAAGAGATACAGTATAGCGTATAATATATCATCCATCATAATGATTATAACTCAATGAACGGCAGGCGGCCAACGGCCGCCGTTCAACACACGTCTCAATCGAAACGCGCTTCTCGAGTGGGCGACGGCGGGCGGGGCGAACTTGGGGCCGAGGCGTTGTTGAAGCGGACACGAAGATCCGAGTCAAGTCGAACTGAACACGGTCTTGAGAGGCAAGTCAACATGGCGTTCAACTGTTCAAAGCGAGTCTGACCTCAATCAGCGTCTTTGCAGTGAAGTCAAGGTGAAGGCAACTCCAGACTGAGTACTGACTGAAGTGTTGAGTTGAAAATCCGCAGACGTGTCCGAATGAGGTGTTTGAACTGCGAGTGTGTTGTGTATTCGAATGAAGGTGTTTCCGCAAGCGTTTCAAGATGACGGGTCCAAGTCTCAAAGTGTGAGTGTGCGCGCCGTACTTGCATCCGTCTCAAGAGTACGTCGAGACAGATCGTGAGTCGAGATGAGTCGCACGTGTTGAGTTGAGAGGCGACGGGCGAAGACGGGAGGAAGGTGACGTCGAGGGTATGCTTCGCAGTGTGCTCTTATCTCGAATAGACGGTACCGGCCCCGAGATGGTTAGGATTAGGTGGTGATGGCGAGGGTTAGTAGGATTGGGGAAGAGATACAGTATAGCGTATAATATATATAAATCATAATGATTATAACTCAATGAACGGCAGGCGGCCAACGGCCGCCGTTCAACACACGTCTCAATCGAAACGCGCTTCTCGAGTGGGCGACGGCGGGCGGGGCGACGGGGCCGAGGCGTTGTTGAAGCGGACACGAAGATCCGAGTCAAGTCGAACTGAACACGGTCTTGAGAGGCAAGTCAACATGGCGTTCAACTGTTCAAAGCGAGTCTGACCTCAATCAGCGTCTTTGCAGTGAAGTCAAGGTGAAGGCAACCTCCAGACTGAGTACTGACTGAAGTGTTGAGTTGAAAATCCGCAGACGTGTCCGAATGAGGTGTTTGAACTGCGAGTGTGTTGTGTATTCGAATGAAGGTGTTTCCGCAAGCGTTTCAAGATGACGGGTCCAAGTCTCAAAGTGTGAGTGTGCGCGCCGTACTTGCATCCGTCTCAAGAGTACGTCGAGACAGATCGTGAGTCGAGATGAGTTGCACGTGTTGAGTTGAGAGGCGACGGGCGAAGACGGGAGGAAGGTGACGTCGAGGGTATGCTTCGCAGTGTGCTCTTATCTCGAATAGACGGTACCGGCCCCGAGATGGTTAGGATTAGGTGGTGATGGCGAGGGTTAGTAGGATTGGGGAAGAGATACAGTATAGCGTATAATATATAATCATCATAATGATTATAACTCAATGAACGGCAGGCGGCCAACGGCCGCCGTTCAACACACGTCTCAATCGAAACGCGCTTCTCGAGTGGGCGACGGCGGGCGGGGCGAATTGGGGCCGAGGCGTTGTTGAAGCGGACACGAAGATCCGAGTCAAGTCGAACTGAACACGGTCTTGAGAGGCAAGTCAACATGGCGTTCAACTGTTCAAAGCGAGTCTGACCTCAATCAGCGTCTTTGCAGTGAAGTCAAGGTGAAGGCAAACTCCAGACTGAGTACTGACTGAAGTGTTGAGTTGAAAATCCGCAGACGTGTCCGAATGAGGTGTTTGAACTGCGAGTGTGTTGTGTATTCGAATGAAGGTGTTTCCGCAAGCGTTTCAAGATGACGGGTCCAAGTCTCAAAGTGTGAGTGTGCGCGCCGTACTTGCATCCGTCTCAAGAGTACGTCGAGACAGATCGTGAGTCGAGATGAGTTGCACGTGTTGAGTTGAGAGGCGACGGGCGAAGACGGGAGGAAGGTGACGTCGAGGGTATGCTTCGCAGTGTGCTCTTATCTCGAATAGACGGTACCGGCCCCGAGATGGTTAGGATTAGGTGGTGATGGCGAGGGTTAGTAGGATTGGGGAAGAGATACAGTATAGCGTATAATATATAATATGATAATGATTATAACTCAATGAACGGCAGGCGGCCAACGGCCGCCGTTCAACACACGTCTCAATCGAAACGCGCTTCTCGAGTGGGCGACGGCGGGCGGGGCGACGGGGCCGAGGCGTTGTTGAAGCGGACACGAAGATCCGAGTCAAGTCGAACTGAACACGGTCTTGAGAGCAAGTCAAGATGGCGTTCAACTGTTCAAAGCGAGTCTGATCTCAATCAGCGTCTTTGCAGTGAAGTCAAGGTGAAGGCAAACTCCAGACTGAGTACTGACTGAAGTGTTGAGTTGAAAATCCGCAGACGTGTCCGAATGAGGTGTTTGAACTGCGAGTGTGTTGTGTATTCGAATGAAGGTGTTTCCGCAAGCGTTTCAAGATGACGGGTCCAAGTCTCAAAGTGTGAGTGTGCGCGCCGTACTTGCATCCGTCTCAAGAGTACGTCGAGACAGATCGTGAGTCGAGATGAGTTGCACGTGTTGAGTTGAGAGGCGACGGGCGAAGACGGGAGGAAGGTGACGTCGAGGGTATGCTTCGCAGTGTGCTCTTATCTCGAATAGACGGTACCGGCCCCGAGATGGTTAGGATTAGGTGGTGATGGCGAGGGTTAGTAGGATTGGGGAAGAGATACAGTATAGCGTATAATATATAATAAATGATAATGATTATAACTCAATGAACGGCAGGCGGCCAACGGCCGCCGTTCAACACACGTCTCAATCGAAACGCGCTTCTCGAGTGGGCGACGGCGGGCGGGGCGGGCGAGGCGTTGAAGCGACACGAAGATCCGAGTCAAGTCGAACTGAACACGGTCTTGAGAGCAAGTCAAGATGGCGTTCAACTGTTCAAAGCGAGTCTGATCTCAATCAGCGTCTTTGCAGTGAAGTCAAGGTGAAGGCAAACTCCAGACTGAGTACTGACTGAAGTGTTGAGTTGAAAATCCGCAGACGTGTCCGAATGAGGTGTTTGAACTGCGAGTGTGTTGTGTATTCGAATGAAGGTGTTTCCGCAAGCGTTTCAAGATGACGGGTCCAAGTCTCAAAGTGTGAGTGTGCGCGCCGTACTTGCATCCGTCTCAAGAGTACGTCGAGACAGATCGTGAGTCGAGATGAGTTGCACGTGTTGAGTTGAGAGGCGACGGGCGAAGACGGGAGGAAGGTGACGTCGAGGGTATGCTTCGCAGTGTGCTCTTATCTCGAATAGACGGTACCGGCCCCGAGATGGTTAGGATTAGGTGGTGATGGCGAGGGTTAGTAGGATTGGGGAAGAGATACAGTATAGCGTATAATATATAATAAATGATAATGATTATAACTCAATGAACGGCAGGCGGCCAACGGCCGCCGTTCAACACACGTCTCAATCGAAACGCGCTTCTCGAGTGGGCGACGGCGGGCGGGGCGGGCGAGGCGTTGAAGCGGACGAAGATCCGAGTCAAGTCGAACTGAACACGGTCTTGAGAGCAGTCAAGATGGCGTTCAACTGTTCAAAGCGAGTCTGATCTCAATCAGCGTCTTTGCAGTGAAGTCAAGGTGAAGGCAAACTCCAGACTGAGTACTGACTGAAGTGTTGAGTTGAAAATCCGCAGACGTGTCCGAATGAGGTGTTTGAACTGCGACTGTGTTGTGTATTCGAATGAAGGTGTTTCCGCAAGCGTTTCAAGATGACGCGTCCAAGTCTCAAAGTGTGAGTGTGCGCGCCGTACTTGCATCCGTCTCAAGAGTACGTCGAGACAGATCGTGAGTCGAGATGAGTTGCACGTGTTGAGTTGAGAGGCGACGGGCGAAGACGGGAGGAAGGTGACGTCGAGGGTATGCTTCGCAGTGTGCTCTTATCTCGAATAGACAGTACCGGCCCCGAGATGGTTAGGATTAGGTGGTGATGGCGAGGGTTAGTAGGATTGGGGAAGAGATACAGTATAGCGTATACTATATAATAAATGATAATGATTATAACTCAATGAACGGCAGGCGGCCAACGGCCGCCGTTCAACACACGTCTCAATCGAAACGCGCTTCTCGAGTGGGCGACGGCGGGCGGGGCGGGCGAGGCGTTGAAGCGGACGAAGATCCGAGTCAAGTCGAACTGAACACGGTCTTGAGAGCAAGTCAAGATGGCGTTCAACTGTTCAAAGCGAGTCTGATCTCAATCAGCGTCTTTGCAGTGAAGTCAAGGTGAAGGCAAACTCCAGACTGAGTACTGACTGAAGTGTTGAGTTGAAAATCCGCAGACGTGTCCGAATGAGGTGTTTGAACTGCGACTGTGTTGTGTATTCGAATGAAGGTGTTTCCGCAAGCGTTTCAAGATGACGGGTCCAAGTCTCAAAGTGTGAGTGTGCGCGCCGTACTTGCATCCGTCTCAAGAGTACGTCGAGACAGATCGTGAGTCGAGATGAGTTGCACGTGTTGAGTTGAGAGGCGACGGGCGAAGACGGGAGGAAGGTGACGTCGAGGGTATGCTTCGCAGTGTGCTCTTATCTCGAATAGACAGTACCGGCCCCGAGATGGTTAGGATTAGGTGGTGATGGCGAGGGTTAGTAGGATTGGGGAAGAGATACAGTATAGCGTATACTATATAATAAATGATAATGATTATAACTCAATGAACGGCAGGCGGCCAACGGCCGCCGTTCAACACACGTCTCAATCGAAACGCGCTTCTCGAGTGGGCGACGGCGGGCGGGGCGAGGGGCGAGGCGTTGTTGAAGCGGACACGAAGATCCGAGTCAAGTTGAACTGAACGCGGTGTTGAGACGCAAGTCAAGATGGCGTTCAACTGTTCAAAGCGAGTCTGATCTCAATCAGCGTCTTCACAGTGAAGTCAAGGTGAAGGCAAACTCCAGACTGAGTACTGACTGAAGTGTTGAGTTGAAAATCCGCAGACGTGTCCGAATGAGGTGTTTGAACTGCGAGTGTGTTGTGTATTCGAATGAAGGTGTTTCCGCAAGCGTTTCAAGATGACGGGTCCAAGTCTCAAAGTGTGAGTGTGCGCGCCGTACTTGCATCCGTCTCAAGAGTACGTCGAGACAGATCGTGAGTCGAGATGAGTTGCACGTGTTGAGTTGAGAGGCGACGGGCGAAGACGGGAGGAAGGTGACGTCGAGGGTATGCTTCGCAGTGTGCTCTTATCTCGAATAGACGGTACCGGCCCCGAGATGGTTAGGATTAGGTGGTGATGGCGAGGGTTAGTAGGATTGGGGAAGAGATACAGTATAGCGTATACTATATAATAAATGATAATGATTATAACTCAATGAACGGCAGGCGGCCAACGGCCGCCGTTCAACATGCGTCTCAATCGAAACGCGCTTCTCGAGTGGGCGACGGCGGGCGGGGCGAGGGGCGAGGCGTTGTTGAAGCGGACACGAAGATCCGAGTCAAGTTGAACTGAACGCGGTGTTGAGACGCAAGTCAAGATGGCGTTCAACTGTTCAAAGCGAGTCTGATCTCAATCAGCGTCTTCACAGTGAAGTCAAGGTGAAGGCAAACTCCAGACTGAGTACTGACTGAAGTGTTGAGTTGAAAATCCGCAGACGTGTCCGAATGAGGTGTTTGAACTGCGAGTGTGTTGTGTATTCGAATGAAGGTGTTTCCGCAAGCGTTTCAAGATGACGGGTCCAAGTCTCAAAGTGTGAGTGTGCGCGCCGTACTTGCATCCGTCTCAAGAGTACGTCGAGACAGATCGTGAGTCGAGATGAGTTGCACGTGTTGAGTTGAGAGGCGACGGGCGAAGACGGGAGGAAGGTGACGTCGAGGGTATGCTTCGCAGTGTGCTCTTATCTCGAATAGACGGTACCGGCCCCGAGATGGTTAGGATTAGGTGGTGATGGCGAGGGTTAGTAGGATTGGGGAAGAGATACAGTATAGCGTATACTATATAATAAATGATAATGATTATAACTCAATGAACGGCAGGCGGCCAACGGCCGCCGTTCAACATGCGTCTCAATCGAAACGCGCTTCTCGAGTGGGCGACGGCGGGGCGGGGCGAGGGGGCCGAGGCGTTGTTGAAGCGGACACGAAGATCCGAGTCAAGTTGAACTGAACGCGGTGTTGAGACGCAAGTCAAGATGGCGTTCAACTGTTCAAAGCGAGTCTGATCTCAATCAGCGTCTTCACAGTGAAGTCAAGGTGAAGGCAAACTCCAGACTGAGTACTGACTGAAGTGTTGAGTTGAAAATCCGCAGACGTGTCCGAATGAGGTGTTTGAACTGCGAGTGTGTTGTGTATTCGAATGAAGGTGTTTCCGCAAGCGTTTCAAGATGACGGGTCCAAGTCTCAAAGTGTGAGTGTGCGCGCCGTACTTGCATCCGTCTCAAGAGTACGTCGAGACAGATCGTGAGTCGAGATGAGTTGCACGTGTTGAGTTGAGAGGCGACGGGCGAAGACGGGAGGAAGGTGACGTCGAGGGTATGCTTCGCAGTGTGCTCTTATCTCGAATAGACGGTACCGGCCCCGAGATGGTTAGGATTAGGTGGTGATGGCGAGGGTTAGTAGGATTGGGGAAGAGATACAGTATAGCGTATACTATATAATAAATGATAATGATTATAACTCAATGAACGGCAGGCGGCCAACGGCCGCCGTTCAACATGCGTCTCAATCGAAACGCGCTTCTCGAGTGGGCGACGGCGGGGCGGGGCGAGGGGGCCGAGGCGTTGTTGAAGCGGACACGAAGATCCGAGTCAAGTTGAACTGAACGCGGTGTTGAGACGCAAGTCAAGATGGCGTTCAACTGTTCAAAGCGAGTCTGATCTCAATCAGCGTCTTCACAGTGAAGTCAAGGTGAAGGCAAACTCCAGACTGAGTACTGACTGAAGTGTTGAGTTGAAAATCCGCAGACGTGTCCGAATGAGGTGTTTGAACTGCGAGTGTGTTGTGTATTCGAATGAAGGTGTTTCCGCAAGCGTTTCAAGATGACGGGTCCAAGTCTCAAAGTGTGAGTGTGCGCGCCGTACTTGCATCCGTCTCAAGAGTACGTCGAGACAGATCGTGAGTCGAGATGAGTTGCACGTGTTGAGTTGAGAGGCGACGGGCGAAGACGGGAGGAAGGTGACGTCGAGGGTATGCTTCGCAGTGTGCTCTTATCTCGAATAGACGGTACCGGCCCCGAGATGGTTAGGATTAGGTGGTGATGGCGAGGGTTAGTAGGATTGGGGAAGAGATACAGTATAGCGTATACTATATAATAAATGATAATGATTATAACTCAATGAACGGCAGGCGGCCAACGGCCGCCGTTCAACATGCGTCTCAATCGAAACGCGCTTCTCGAGTGGGCGACGGCGGGGCGGGCGAGGGGCCGAGGCGTTGTTGAAGCGGACACGAAGATCCGAGTCAAGTTGAACTGAACGCGGTGTTGAGACGCAAGTCAAGATGGCGTTCAACTGTTCAAAGCGAGTCTGATCTCAATCAGCGTCTTCACAGTGAAGTCAAGGTGAAGGCAAACTCCAGACTGAGTACTGACTGAAGTGTTGAGTTGAAAATCCGCAGACGTGTCCGAATGAGGTGTTTGAACTGCGAGTGTGTTGTGTATTCGAATGAAGGTGTTTCCGCAAGCGTTTCAAGATGACGGGTCCAAGTCTCAAAGTGTGAGTGTGCGCGCCGTACTTGCATCCGTCTCAAGAGTACGTCGAGACAGATCGTGAGTCGAGATGAGTTGCACGTGTTGAGTTGAGAGGCGACGGGCGAAGACGGGAGGAAGGTGACGTCGAGGGTATGCTTCGCAGTGTGCTCTTATCTCGAATAGACGGTACCGGCCCCGAGATGGTTAGGATTAGGTGGTGATGGCGAGGGTTAGTAGGATTGGGGAAGAGATACAGTATAGCGTATACTATATAATAAATGATAATGATTATAACTCAATGAACGGCAGGCGGCCAACGGCCGCCGTTCAACATGCGTCTCAATCGAAACGCGCTTCTCGAGTGGGCGACGGCGGGCGGGGCGAGGGGCCGAGGCGTTGTTGAAGCGGACACGAAGATCCGAGTCAAGTGAACTGAACGCGGTGTTGAGACGCAAGTCAAGATGGCGTTCAACTGTTCAAAGCGAGTCTGATCTCAATCAGCGTCTTCACAGTGAAGTCAAGGTGAAGGCAAACTCCAGACTGAGTACTGACTGAAGTGTTGAGTTGAAAATCCGCAGACGTGTCCGAATGAGGTGTTTGAACTGCGAGTGTGTTGTGTATTCGAATGAAGGTGTTTCCGCAAGCGTTTCAAGATGACGGGTCCAAGTCTCAAAGTGTGAGTGTGCGCGCCGTACTTGCATCCGTCTCAAGAGTACGTCGAGACAGATCGTGAGTCGAGATGAGTTGCACGTGTTGAGTTGAGAGGCGACGGGCGAAGACGGAGGAAGGTGACGTCGAGGGTATGCTTCGCAGTGTGCTCTTATCTCGAATAGACGGTACCGGCCCGAGATGGTTAGGATTAGGTGGTGATGGCGAGGGTTAGTAGGATTGGGGAAGAGATACAGTATAGCGTATAATATATAATAAATGATAATGATTATAACTCAATGAACGGCAGGCGGCCGTTGGCCGCCGTTCAACACACGTCTCAATCGAAACGCGCTTCTCGAGTGGGCGACGGCGGGCGGGGCCGGGCGAGGCGTCGAAGCGGACGAAGATCCGAGTCAAGTCGCGGTCTTGAGAGGCAAGTCAAGATGGCGTTCAACTGTTCAAAGCGAGTCTGATCTCAATAAGCGTCTTTGCAGTGAAGTCAAGGTGAAGGCAAACTCCAGACTGAGTACTGACTGAAGTGTTGAGTTGAAAATCGGCAGACGTGTCCGAATGAGGTGTTTGAACTGCGACTGTGTTCACTGGGTGAATGATCTGAAGTTTGAGGGTAAATTTTTAGTTAAAAAACTTAAAGATTTTTAAGCATTTTTTTGGTTAAATTTTTTTTAAAAAAGTTTAAACTTTTTTCAGCCTGTTTTGAGTGAAAAATGTCCTTAAAAACAGGGTGAAAAAAATGTGAGAATCTTTAAATCTCAATTTGGAAGAATTTAAGTAATTTTAAACCCCAAAAAGATGTTAAAAACTTTAAAACGGACATTATGATAAATTTAACATCTTTTTAACTTGAAAACATACATAAAATTGCGTGAAATAAAGGTTAAAATTTCTAAAATATAAATAAGGACATTTTAAGCAAATTGTTAATGATTTTTTTTACTAGATATTATTGAAGGAATTCAAGCGAACACTTATAAAAAGATTTTTAAGAGTAGTTTAAGCCAAAAATTGCATTAAAACTTGTGAAAAACTTTAAAAGGAGCATTGAGACATTTCTAAGGAGAATTTAAGATAATATCGGGTAGAAAAACTAGAAGAAATATGGTAAGAAATATAACAAAAATGTGGTAAAAAACTAAATATAGTGTAGCGATTCGCGCATATAAGCATATATTGCATCATAGTATCTCTTAGGCAAGCAGAAGGCATTCGAAAGCAAAAACTGTCATACACAGGTATATTAAGATAGGAGACAGTTTAAACAAGATAATCTCCATTTGTGTACTTGGCAGCAAATCTGCTCCGTATAACAGAAACCAAGATTCATAAGATATTCCCTGCATGAGAGTACTGCTGAAATATCTGTGAACTCCAGGAGATGTGTCGGACAACCCGTGGATATGTAGAGCACTGCGCAGATATCCAAAACTAACGCGGGGATATCCAGAGCACTGCGAGGATATCCATGAGATATCTGGGGCGCTGCTGGGATATCTAGACAGATTCTGTAAACTCCAGGAGACGTGGCAGACAACCCGTGGATATCCATGAGATATCCAGAGCACTGCGCGGATGTCCAAAACTAACGCGGGGATATCTATGAGATATCTAGAGCACTGCGCGGATATCCAAAACTAACGCGGGGATATCCATGAGGATATCCGGGGCACTGCGAGGATACTGTACTATTACGGTATGATCTTCACGTAACGCGTAACGGGGGGTCATTTGATCTTATTGGACCCTGCCGATCGCCTGGAAATCCTAATCGGGTTTCCATCAAAAAAAATTGGGAAAATCTGTGAAGACTTGCCCGTAATAGTACAGTATCCATGAGATATCAGGGGCACTGCTGGGATATCTAGACAGATCCTGGAAACTCCAGGAGATGTGTTGCACAACCCGTGGATATCCGTGAGATATCTAAAGCACTGCGCGGATATCCAAAACTGATACGAGGGGATATCCATGTGGATATCCGGGGCACTGCGAGGATATCCATGAGATATCCGGCGCACTGCTGGGATATCTAGACAGATCCTGGAAACTCCAGGAGACGTGTAGGACAACCCGTGGATATCTGTGAGATATCCAGAGCACTGCGCGGATATCCAAAACTGACGTGGTGATATCCATGAGATATCCGGCGCACTGCTGGGATATCTAGACAGATCCTGTAAACTCCAGGAGACGTGTCGGACAACTCGTGGATATCCGTGAGATATCCAGAGCACTGCGCGGATATCCAAAACTGATACGGGGATATCCATATGGATATCCAGAGCACTCCGAGGATATCCATGAGATATCTGGGGCACTGCTGGATATCTAGACAGATCCTGGAAACTCCAGGAGATGTGTTGCACAACCCGTGGATATCCGTGAGATATCTAAAGCACTGCGCGGATATCCAAAACTGATACGAGGGGATATCCATGTGGATATCCGGGGCACTGCGAGGATATCCATGAGATATCTGGGGCACTCCTGGGATATCTAGACAGATCCTGTAAACTCCAGGAGACGTGTAGGACAACCCGTGGATATCCGTGAGATATCCAGAGCACTGCGCGGATATCCAAAACTGATACGAGGATATCCATGTGGATATCCGGGGCACTGCGAGGATATCCATGAGATATCCGGCGCACTGCTGGATATCTAGACAGATCCTGGAAACTCCAGGAGACGTGTCGGACAACCCGTGGATATCCGTGAGATATCCAGAGCACTGCGCGGATATCCAAAACTGATACGAGGATATCCATGTGGATATCCGGGGCACTGCGAGGATATCCATGAGATATCCGGCGCACTGCTGGGATATCTAGACAGATCCTATCCATATTCGGCTCTTACTGCGAGCTTGTGGTAAATTCGTCGTCGCTAGAACGAAAATTTTCACCGCAGATCTCGCATGCGGTTTATGGGTATGGACCCTGCGCACTCTAACATTATGCTTTTCCATTGTAGCCCTACAATTGATGGGACCCTAGGCTGGGGTTTATCAACCCATATTAGGCAGGTGCCTTCCTAATAAGGAGATTACCTCGGCTACCCCTAATTAAAACCCTAGCCTGGGGGTTCATTTTAGCTTTTAGGGTTCTATTTTAGCTTTTAGGGTCTCATTTTAGCTCTCTAGGGTTCTATTTTAGCTTTTAGGGTTCTATTTTAGCTTTTAGGGTTCCATTTTAGGTCACTAGGGTTCTATTTTAGCTTTTAGGGTTCTATCTTAGGCCACTAGGGTTTGGGTTTTCTGTCATTGTTCTCACCTCATCATTCTTAGTGTCGTCAACACCATTCTTCCCCTCATCATCGACACCATCCTTCCTCTCATCATCGACACCATCCTTCCTCTCATCATCGACACCATCCTTCCTCTCATCATCGACACCACATGTCATCATCATCATCGTCACCTCTCAACCGACCGTGTTCTCGATATAAGACCGCTGCTGAATAATATTATGCTGAATATGTTGCTGTCATCTGCATACGGTGTCGCACTTGAACGAGAACAGATGACGATGCTATATTATGCAGTACGACATATGAGGAGAACACAGTGCGTTCTCGCAGTCGTAGTGACCATGCACCGAAGCGAATGAGGAGCCGAGTAAATTAGGTCATCCTCGTCGTGCTGACCTAATTTAATATGTGTACCTGAGATGTAAGTGTTTTTATCTAAACACGGTACTATGCTGCATGTCTCGGTCTTGACGTTCTTCTCGGCTTTTTGTCACTCTAAAAAAATATATATGACTGAGAGTCTGTATGCCCGCAGCAATGCCAGAGTTGTTTGAGAGTGTTCCGAGCTGCGTGTTGCTGGTCGGCGTCTGTTCGTCTTCAGATGCCTTTCTATAAGCTACTCTAATGGGTGCTCGATTGATAGCAATTGAGCGTAGTTACTTGTGATTGACTCTGTGATTGCGACTGCGATTCCGGACTGTAGTAGCCAGTGCGTAAAGTCCAACTGCGACGTATGGTTAGGGTGAGCAGAGGTGGTGCCGTTTGAATTTACTCTATGAAAAAACGGCCCGTTTCCCGACTGTAGTCGCCAGCTCGCAAAGTCATGCTGCGACATATGGCTAGGGTGAGCAGAGGTGGTGCCGTTTGAATTTACGCTTTGAAAAATCCGCCCCGGTTCCCGCCTGTAGTGGCTAGCGCGTAAGCCGATGATAGCCTGAAGTTTACGTATCGAGGAGGATCTTGCTCTATGTCGTACTCAAGTTATTCTGCTTAGAGTCGGATAATGCGCCTCAGAGCAGTAGGAGCATGCTGCTGCACCATTTGATGTCTGTAAACTCGCACGTGCTATGATCGATGTTGTGGTCTCAACCTGTATCTTATTGGTTTCTTTTCGAGTTGTCGCACTCGGATAAAGAGCCGACTGAGCATCAATCTGCGTCTTTGTAGTTCCGAGTACTCAAACACGTCAAGGTAGATCTACAGACTGCTCGAGGCTCCGTCGCTTCAGTCCAGAAGCTGCAAGTCATCAGTGTAGGAGTACGCTTTTGAGTTGTCATTCTCGTCTTCAGATGCCATTCTATGAGCTATGTCTGCATATCGGCTTAACTGAGCATCGTCGCTCATACAATGACTCTGTGATTGCGACTGTGCTTCCCGCTTGTAGTCGCCAGTGCGTCAAGTCCTACTGCGACATATGGTTAGGGTGAGCAGAGGTGGTGCTGTTCGAATTTACTCTATGCAAAAACGGCCCGTTTCCCGACTGTAGTGGCCAGCTCGCAAAGTCATGCTGCGACATATGGTTAGGGTGAGCAGAGGTGATGCCGTTCGAATCTACACTTTGAAAAATCCGCCCCGGGTCTCGACTGTAGTGGCCAGCACGTAAACCGAGGACGACACACTCTTATAGATGACGCATCCATATTAGAAACGTTGGCTACGCCTTGATCCGATCCCGACTGTGCTCATCTCTCTTGCCTTTGTTACTGTTGCGGCTACTCACTCTTTCAGATGCCTTCTGCAGTTCTATGTTCTCAACCGTGTTCTCGACGTCTAACTGCTACTTGACCATACTATGCTGCCACCAAGGTCTCTGCTGACGTTGTAGTTTGTTGAAGCAGACAGTCACATTGTAGATAACGCTATATCATGCAGTCTATAAAGTCTGGCCAAACATCTTGTTGCTTCTCAATGGTGTTCTCTGCGTAAGAGTGCTACTCGACAATGTTATACTGGCGACGTCCGAGCTGTTATCTGCATCATTGTAGATGACGAGGACGATGACATGTCAAAGGCGTATGGATGATGATAGTATATTCTGCAGTACGTGTCATACGTAGCTGACGAGGAGGATCTTGCTCTACACAGTGCTTTCCAGTTGCATCAGAGATATTATTCTGCTTAGAGTCGGAGCGTTTGCTATGTTGGATGCAGTGAAGCCGGGTATTATTGGTCATCCTCTTAGTGCTGATCAAGTTAATATTAGTACCTGAGACTGCGCCATTTTACGTCAGTGTTGTTGGTACTATTACCCCTACTTCAGTTGCACCGATGCAAAACGAAAAAAAAATACGGCTATTTTGTAAGAGAGGAAGTTGTAGGTACACCTAAGGGGATGTACTGTACGAAATATCAGACCATATAATTATACATTGAGCGAGCTATGGGCCGATCAAGTTGTGGCGCACGATCATGTTGAACCCGGTTCACGCGATCTTCTACCACTCAGGACTGGTTCTAGGACCTCATAAGAGGCCGATAAAGGTGCGGGAAGTAATTTACTCGGTCCATGGTACCCATCTTCAGTAGCGTCCGCCGACGTTCGCTGGCTCTCGCTGGGTCTCGCTGGGTCTCGCCGAGTTCCGCTGGGGTATTTTCCATAAAGTGTAGCACTCCCACTGAGAAATCTATCAGGTGTATGTTCGCTTCCTGGATTAGAAGGAAAATAGTACAGGACGTGAATCCGACTTCAACCTGCGCCACCCAAGGAAGCAGTACTGGTGCTCTAACCGACCAAGGTAAGCAGGCTGAAGCACAAAGGCCATGTCCAACCCATTCAGTTAAGTGGGATGGGACTCGCTGGGACTCGCTGGGCGTCGCCGGGTCTCGCTGGGTCTCGCCGGGTCTCGCCGGGTCTCGCTGACGTCAGACAAATACAAAGTCTCATCATCCGGTTCACCCTCACTAGTAGTACGGGTCAATAGCGTAGTGGTTAACGCATCTGACAAGAATATGTAAACCACGTCGTTGAATCTTACCAGAAGATCCTCAGTTCAACTCTGAGTTGACCCATTCGTCGTAGCCGATACATTTTTATTCAGAAATCCTCTAAAATAGGCCCAGTAAACAAGGCTACCTCCTCTGCTGTCATCGTCTTTAGCTCAAAGGGATCATCGTTCTCTTCCTGGGTAAGTGAAATAGGCGCTGTGAACGCAGCTACCTCCTCTCGCGTCATGGTCCTTAGCTCAAATGGGTCATCGTCGTCTTGCTCCCCCTGCGTCAGTTGTCCCGTGCTGGGGAGTAGCGCGGCATCTTCCTCAGTAGAATCATCGTGAACGCTGGGCTCGGGATCTGTACAATATGTTCAAGGTATACTTTTCGTGAAATGCATGCAGCTAGCGCACCGTGCATTTCTTCATCTTCTCCGGCGCCGCTCTCCACGCTGTTGACTATATTGCGGACGCTATGAAAGAACGGGCTTGAGCTGTGGGAGGCCCACTGTAGATACAGCTCGACTTCAACTTCCTGGAATCGCGCCGTTCGCCATAGTTCAAACCGGTAAGGTCGAACACATGGAACGACTTCGTCTGTGTCCCGCGGGCCCCGCATAAAGGGAAATACGCGACTGGCAAAGAACCGGTCGACTCCAACCCACAACATTTCTATATATAATTGGTCCACAACGGCTCGAGCAACCTTATTGAGGATGCGCAAAGTGTCTTGAGGATGACCCCTGAGTGGAATGTTAGCACCTATGTTTCCGCTATAGCTCTGCTACTGCTTACCAGATTAGCAGGATCTTCTTGTGCAAGCAGTTGATATAGAGCCTGACTCGGGCCTTTTCCTTCTCCAGACCTACTCGGGTACTGACCAGTTCATTTCTGACAAGGATTTGTCGTTTGACGTCCAGGTGTTCAAACGGGTGCCAGAACTGCGCGTCCAACGCCTTGAAAAGATTACCGTGAAAATCTCCGGGTAAGTATTGAGAAGCGGGAAGCGCGATTTCCTCATCTGCTCGATGCTCGGCATTCCTAGGAACATTGTTGATATCTAGCAGGGACGGGAAGAACGCAAAGCACGTACCGGATCAGCGACAGTACAAGTCGGCAGAGAGCATACCAACCCATGTAGGTGGACAAGACGTCGAAGACTGCCCTGATTCGCGGCGTGTCCTCAACAAAGGACCTATCGATATCGTCTATCGGGGGATCTTCCAGGTGGTCCGGCTTCCCTGTCTCTGCATCGCGAAGCTTTAGGCGCCGAAGCACAAAATTGGTACGTCTAGAAAATGTATGCATCAGTATGTAACATGTAGCATGACAAGTTGACGTACTCCAAAGCGTCTTCCTCTGCCCAGCTTCTGGTTGATGAGGTCGGAGTCATCAGACGAGCGGTATAAGCATTCAGGACTTCAAAGTTATCCTGTAGACATTGCTCCAGCATGTACTGGAAAGGAAGTCGTGTGCTCATGCGGGGTACAGTCGGACTGGCGGCGTTGGCAAGAAGCTCCTGAGTGAGCGACATGGTATGTCGGAACAAAGCGGGGTACGCACCTCGGATAATTCCTCACTCAAATGCCGACAAGCCGAAGTAACACGACGTAGTCTCATGGCTCTCGTCTACATCGAACGCTCGTCTACATCGAACGCTGGCCAATAGCGTAGTCGTTATCACCTCTCAAGTGTCACGTCGTTGGACCTAGAAGCGATTGAGTTTGGCGCAGATCTGCCGGGTCTCGCTGGATCTCGCTGGATCTCGCTGACATCCCGCGAATACGAAGTCTGATCATACCGTTCACCCTCGCGATGAGTACGGGTCAATAGCGTAGTGGTGAACGCGTCTGTCCAGATTACGTCGAAACAGAGTCCATGACAGAAGATCCTCGGTTCGATTCCGAGTTGACCCATTTGTCGTAGCTGATACATTTTTAATTAGAAATCCTTAAGTCACACCACATTCTGAGCGAATACGTAGTCAAATTTTTCTATACAAATACAGGCGGGCACGGTAGAGTACATCATTTCAAGAAAAGGTGGCGTACAAGTCCAAAAAAACGGCGTCGGCGGTAAACTAACCCTCTCTCATCATCCAGCACCCAGCACGGAAGGCGTCAACAACGGCGTTCGGAACAGCATCACCGACTTCTGGATCATCACTCCAGAGCCCACAGTCCGCGCCCTGAATCTCGTTCAAGCACAAACGCGGTGGGCCGTCTTCTGACTCCATGATGCCGATGTCAATTCTGACAAAGAGACGGTACGTAGCGGAAAGTGGACCAGCGACCGCATCCTCGATGTTGACCAGACGCTCGTAGATACGGGACGCGAATCGACGGATCTCCGACTCAGCCTCGAGTGTGCCATCTGTCTTTCCGCCAAGCCAGCGATGCTCGCGATCCACGGTCGGGTCCTCTGATGGAATACGGCCATCGAGTACCCTAGAGAATACGTTCTATGAGTACGTTCCACACGAAATAAGAACTCTTACTTGATATTTTTGAGGGGAGCCGTTTTCTGATACGCCACACGATGTACCTCCCAGTTTTGTGCCTTCTCGCGCCCGGGCACAGTATGTAGTGAGTCCACCAAAGCACCGTTGACAAAGAAGACGCGGACTTCACCGACACTGATCAACGCGTCGTTATACGGTACAGCAAGGTACATGGGAATGAATGGATCGCCGCCGCGCTCGGTGGACTTCCCAGTCTTCCTCCAAGACTCTTCGAAGCGCGAGATGTCAGACTGTCGTTTTCCAAATCCCTTGCTTGCAGACTTTCCAAGGAGAGCACAGTCGGGCATGAACACCTCCTGAATCTCGGCAGTGAAGTCGCGTTTAATCACGTACGACTGCTCCAGTAACCTGCGCCCGAGCTTCTTATCGGTAACGCGGATTGGCGCCTCAGCACGTCCACCCGCGTTTAAGATGTCACCGCCGTACAGGAACGCATTGATAAACTTGCGGGTGGTCAGCGTCATCGCGCTAGGGCTAGGCCAGATAAACTTTCCGCCGGACACAAGGTTCTCGAGACTCTTGAGGGTCTCCTCTGCATTATCTCCTGCCCAAGGAGAAGCACGGTCAGCGGCGCCTGCTGCAGGGGGCCGACAAGAGCGGTGAGGTTTAGAATGACTTCGGCGTCCTGAATCTGTAACCACAACTTATCCGTAGGGTCGCGCGCCGTCAAGGCATGCATTAGGGGACCGGAGGGGACATAGCGGATGTCGACACCCTCCAGCCACAAGCGCCGCGTGACCTCAATCTACATTATAACGTATCAGTACTTAACAGCGAACAGCCAATGAAAAAACATGCCCATTCGTGGATGTAGTAATCTACGAGTTTACCTCGTCGCATCTCTGAGAAGCCCACCAACCTGCTCATGAAACGCAAGGAGCGAACGTACCGCTCCCAAGTCGCCGCGTTCTCGTTCGACAGATCCACAGTCATCTGGGTGAAGTACGGCAAGCCTATGTTCTGCTTATCCATCTGCTTCCCCACGTCTGGCTGCCATAAGTCTTCGTCCGTGTACTGTGACCAAACGCCGACGATCATCGTTTTCGGCAATCTTGCGTTCGGGAGGGGAGTGAATGGCGCCGTGTGACCGGCCTCATTGAGTGCGACAACGCGATAAACGATAGGAAAGATCGGCGCTCCTGCCTCGTCCACAGACAGACGCCCGAGACAACGTGTCATGTCATCGTTACGCGTCAGATCCTCGTCAAGGGTCATGTCGTCTTCTTCAGGCGTCTGCTCTCTGCCTGAAGGACCGGGTGTAGCGTTGCGTGGAGGGAGCGAGCCGCAGGAGGCGCCGGTGGGAATGCAGGAGGAGGAGGAGCGAAAACTGGAGCGGGAGCAGTGAAAAACTGGGGCGGCACCACCCAAAAACTGCAGGGGAGCACCGAAACCACCTGCGGGAGCAGCGAAAACTGGAGCGGGAGCAGGTAAAGTGGGCGCGGGAGCACCAACACCGGTAGGAGGAAGAGCATAACCTGGAGGGTAAACGACGGGGGAGGAGCGTAGCCTGGAGGATAGGCAGCAAGGGGTACAAGCTGATAGCCGGGAAAGGCCGGGAGCGCCTGAGCAGCAGCAGCAGCACCTTGAGCAGGTGCAGGAAGAGGTACCGCGGCCCCTCGCTCCAGCGCTAACTCTCTGTTCCACGCCGGCGGAGCGGCTTGATTTGGCTGAGAGATAAGAGGCCAAACAGCGACTTGTTTGAGATCCCAATGCTCGTCCTCGTTCCGCGCAAAGTGGCCATCGCTGAAGGCGGACTTTGGGTGCTCCGTCAACGTATCAATATTGGCAACCCAGTCCCTCCACTTAGGCGTAGAGTTGAATGCGTTGTACACACGCGTGCGATCCTGGTTCCGCCTGCGAGAGAGCGCGCTCCTCTCAAGATATCGGTAGAGGGGTTTGAAGAACCGTTTTATATCGTCGTCGTTGGCCGGTCTGAGCATCGCGGTGCCCGTGACGCCATGCATCTTGCAGTTCTGGTTGCACCAAGGGTGGGCGTCCCCGGTCTTAGGCTCAGTGTGATGACGGAAGTGGCCATGGACATCCATGTACGCCGGCATTCTGAAAGCAGCGGGGTGCGCGCACTCATGCCCACAGCATGAGAGAATCAGGAAGGCGTCGATATCGGCCATCTGCAAATGTGATGGTGGTGGCGGGAAGGAAACAGATCAAATCGGCGGGCATCGATTCTTATCCGGCGATTTCCGTGCACATTGAGTACGATCTAATCTAATCCGGCAAATTCCCTCGCAACAGTGTATTCATTCATTGTTAACTCAATCCTATGTCTACACGTTAATGAATCCTCTATCTAAAACGTTCCACGACAAAAAAAAAAACGAAAAAAAATACCAACCAACGTCACGTGACTCGCCCGACCGAGTCCGAGCGAGTCACGTGACTTGCCGATCGTGGCCGACCGAGACCGGTTGACTGCGGCGAAGTCTCTTAAACTCGTACCACGACCACGCTTCAAGGTACACGTGGAAAGGTATGGGTGCTTGACTGGCTTGTGTACTAACTTTTTCTTGCAGGTTTTTCATGTCTTCTCGCGGTGGGAGCGGTTCGCGCTCTAACCGCCCACGCGCTGGTAGTCATCTCTATATGGCGTCGTTCGCCGACCCTTCTGGTACGTTTTTCTTTTCCTTTTTTGGACATATGCGTAACTAACGTTCACACAGGTAGTCACCCTCCCTGGTTTGCCGACAGTGAGCAGCGGAACGCCTTCTTTCTTGCCGACTGGCAGGGTACAGGCGGTCTCACGGAATACCTCAACAATTACAACCGCTGGCCCGATCCCGCCCCGCTGCCCAACTACGTACCACCGCCTATCGGCACGCGCTGGGACAACGAGCCCATTCCGCCCATGCTCGCATTCACCGAGAACGCCGTCGCCTACGCGACCGAGCTCGACCGCATGGAAGGCGACGATCGTGTGGCCAACTTCCATTCCACAGGTGTCCATGTTGATGCCAGTGCACGCTACGTCAACTGGCTCGATGACGAGGGACGCAAGCGTGGCTCTCTCGACTTTATGCTACGTCAAGGTATGCATTCTCTTGGTCTTCTTCCGTTGTGTTCCAAGGCGTTTTCAGATGCGCAAGCGCGAAGTCGTTGGCTGTACAAGCCGCGACACGTTCCCGAAGAGCCGACGGACAAGCAGGAGCCGATGGACGTGGATGTACCGGCGACGCAGGAGGACGACGACGAAGACGACGTGCCGGTGGGTTCGCGACGCCGGGCTCGACGTGCGTACAAGTTCCGCGTTCATTTCAATTTCAGTTCTGACATATTCTGTTTAGAGATTGTCACCGAAGATGAGGAGGAAGACGACGAAGATGCCCGTCCTTCCAAGCGCCACCGCTGTTAGTACTTATTTCCTGCTTGAAGTATTCTCTGTAACGCGTTTTCAGACTCGGAAAGTGTAGACGGTAGGCGGTCTAAGGCCCGACGCGACTCCGAGCAGTCTGACGAGGAGCAGGAGATGATTGCAGTGGAGACGGGGGCGAGGCAGGAGGATTCCCGACGCAGCAGTAGAACAGCTCAAGGTGTGTTCATTTTCTCTGTTATTTTCAGTTTCAGTTCTGACATACTTTTTAGACGACGACAAGGAGGAAGACCGGGGACAAGACTCCCCCCGCCGCAAACTGCGCCACCGTTAGTAGTTATTTAGTGCTTCATGTATTCTCCCTTGCATCTCTTACCTGTTTTTTTCCATTCTCTTTTTGTTTTGTCTTATCGGGCCCTGATGTTGTCCTAGATCAGGACTTCTCCGCCCCGCCAGCAGCATCTATTCCACATCTCGACTTGACACAGCTTGGCAAGTCTGCTAAGCCGTCTCGTCTCCGTGGTTTCAATGGCCGTGTCAGTTCGTCCTCTTTTTGGTCCGTTTTTTGTGTTGATCGTGCACAGGTTATTCCTTCACTCGCCGTCTCCAGGACTCGCAGGACTCCATTCACCCGCAATGATGATGAAGGCATGCTCCTCGTCTGTTTGTATTCTGAATTCTGACATGTTATTTCAGCGGTATCAGACTCTGAAGAAGACATGCCGTACAATGTAACGCGTCCCTCACAGGTTGTTCTTTCAGAGGCCGTCTCCACGACTCGCACGGCTCCATTCACCGGCAATGATGATGAAGGCATGCTCCTCGTGTTTTTGTATTCCCAATTCTGACACGTTATATCAGTTATCCCCGACTCTGAAGAAGACATGCCAGCGCCTCGCCAGGCTTCCCACGGCACGGCTTTAAAGCGTTTCAATCTACATATTTCGGCACCCCCGCGTCGTCGAAACTTACCGGATCTTCTCCAAGCCTGCCGGTCCGATGCCCGTGTTTCCCAACAAACTGTCTCTGGTTCAGATGTTGGCTCCAGCACCTCCACCGTGAGTTTCTCACGCATTTTATTCTGAATAGTCTGTTGATTGGATACAGCGTGATCCTTCTCCCGGCGCCTCGTCTATTCGCGCGACATCCGCTACTCCATCCAGCGCGCTGCCCGATTTTGATCAGAAAATGGGTGATGACACCGACGTTCACGGCGGCAAGGGTGCCTTGCAGGGATCTGAACAGGACGCTTTCGCACAAGAGACCCAGACGTCTGCAAACTCCCGTCTATCGAACGGCTCGGATACTCCCGGATTTGACTGGCCCGACTTTCTTGCTGACCGTGCCAAGAAGGATGAAACCCCTCCTGCCAAGAAGACTCACAGTTCTCGAGGACGAACACGGTCCCCAACCAAGACGACTCCTGCCCGGGGCAAAGCAGTACGCACCAAGACAGCTCGTTCCCGGGGCACAGCAGTACAAACACAGTCTTCCTCTCGTCTCTCTCTTCCCTGGCTGGACGCCCTATTTAGCCAGAAGGCGCTCACCCTTCTCCGGGCTGATCTTTTTGCTCACCATGGGCCGACACCGAGTTTCACTTGGCTAGACGCCGTACTTCCTCATCTATCTTCTCTACCACAGACGCCCAGTCCAGAAACCGTCTCTTACCTTCGTAATGTGAGTACTTCAGTCCTTGCCTTTTAATCACTTTTTCATTTTTTCGCAGTTAATCCCCAACGCGTCTCACTTAAAGGAAACTTTAACTACAATGGGTTACACTATATCCCACCGTAATCCTGACAACACTATAGATGACATATATGGTGCTCTTGCCGCTCACGTAACCTACTGGATTCGGAACATAATCTAACTGTACTTAGACGTATCACAAACAAAAATGATGGTTGCGCTAATAATACATTTATTTTTACTTCTTAAGAACATTCAACCGCCTGTGAGAGCGTTACCCTCAAAAGCGCACCAGTAAGGAACACTTACATCATGCGCCTCTACTCCGACTTCGGCTTCGTTGGCGCAGAGGGAAGATGCTGCACAAGGTCAGCCATACACAGATGGAACGGCAGAAAGAGACTCACCGCTACAGATGTCGGGCAGGACGCCTGGCCGCAATCGCGGTCGATGATCGGAGTCAGAGGTCTTTCCGCAGTCGCATCCGGGTGAGGCTTGTGGCTACAACCTAGGCAAAGACATTAACGACGCGGTCAGGCAGGCAGCAGACAAAGTCACCCGCTAGCGGCACCGAGGTAGTAGCGAAATACATGATAGAACGTGTTTCTGCTTCACATTGCCCTTCGTCAAAGTTCTTTATACTGTTCACAAGCCCGCGCTGTCGCCGGCGTATCTTCATTCTTTTCACTAGCCCGCGCTGTTGCCGGCGTACATTCATTCGGTATTAACGGACTGGGGGGGACGGGGAGCCGCCTCGGAAATCACCGAAGAACCAAAGGCTGCGTCCGGCACTTTGCCGTTCTCGTCTTGGCATCCAACCATCACTGCGAACATGGCATCTCAACGAGATATTACTGCCACCGCCTTCACCTTTGAGGGGATGGACATTCATTTAGCCAGCCTCCCAACGAAAAACGAGGATAGAACCACGATCTTGCCGTTTGAACATGGGACCATAATCGCTATTTTTGACGGTGCATACAGAGCCATTTTTGCTCCTTTGTTATTGCTAACCCTTTTTCGTCCAGGTCATCTTACCGCTGAGTTGTCAGAGTACGCGTCACAAGTCCTTCCCCGCGCCATCGCCGACCGCATTTCCGCGGACATCCATGGTAGTCTTGACATTCCAGACATCATGAAGTCGGAGATTAAACGATTCGATGACTCGCTCCTGGACAAGTTCACGAAACTCTTTGCAAAGGGCGAGGACTTTTCCCATGAGAAGTGGAATGACGCCAGCGAGTTGTATGCTGTCATAGGCTACCGAGGGAGTCAAACCTTCGATGATTCACGCTTAGCCATCGTTGGCTCGACGGCCGTTATCGCGTTCATTAATAGCGCCAGGACGCACGTCTGGGTGGCATCGCTTGGAGACTCTGATGCAGGTACGCGTATATTTATTTATCTACTAACAAGCATACTAAGTCGCCGTCAGTATGTGTGAATCGAGCGTCCGATTCCACCCAGTTCTAGGACCTCTCCGCTTGGAGGATACGTGTATGACCTGTCAGAAGGTCGCGTGGCCGTAGGCGAGGCGCGTCGGCGCGTAAGACAGGGCGTACGGCGGACATGAGATGGTCGTAAAGGTCGTAAGGGTGCACTCTGTAACCCAAAGGCTGGGAGCTTGTCACCCGAGCTCGGGGAGCCGTTCACACGAGTGCTCAGCGGGCCTGGCGTGACGGTTATCGGTATACAATCGTGAAGGGACTTAAGCCATCGACGGGAACAAGACGGGAGAGAGACAGACGAAACAGACTGGAGGCAACGACAATGATAATTCTAACTAAGGTACTCTGACACGACAAACACATATGTAATCTGGCTTAGTCATCGAACCTCCCACGATTCCGATTCCAGCATCCCTATCCTATCACAGTGCCCCCCAATCGTGGAAGGGGAGATTTAAATGGCCTGGGTTAGTTGGTTCGAATACTTCGACTGAAATTCTGACTGGCATAGAGGTCAGAAATTTCGCGAGAAAATTTGAGCCTCTTGATTCCAACAATCAAGGCTCAAACTGTGATGCAACGGCACCTCGTCGGCGTGTCGTTCCTGTTCGATCCGCCACACTTCCGAGACTCAAGTTACTATTGCTCTTCGCGATATCCCTTCACTAGGTTGATGCCAAGTGACAATAGCTCCTTGGAGAATCTCGCCATGTCCAGGAGGCAGGAGCGGCTACATCAGTATGGCATTGGCTCTCTGTGTTCGCCACGTTATGTTACTAGCAGATGCAGTAACGGCTCCTGTGCTGATGCTATCAGGATTCGGACAACAATGGTCCTCGGGTGCTGTACTCGCCAACTCGCTTCCTAGATGCCCCGTGATGATGGCTCCTCTGGGGAGCTCGCCATGTAGGCCTTGTTGTTGTCCGATGACAGGAGCTTACTACATATCTGCAGCAGTATGGCGTTGGCTCTCTGTGCTCGCTGCTCGCCAACGAGGCTGGTGTAGTAACAGCTCCTGGGCTGACGCCATCTGACACTGATGATCTCCGGTACTGCGATTGCCACCTTGCTAGTAGGCTGACTTGCCATGCACGTCACCTACTACCCCCACAGCCCCCCAAATTAGAAGTGAATTCGCTGCACAGAGCACGGATTTGCTTCTGATTTCCAAAAAAAAACAAGCGAGCTCGGAAGAGCTGTGGCCCCCCAGACAACGTATGCATGCCATCGTTGCTCATAATGTGGAAAAAAAAACGGAGCAAAATCAAGGCGGGTCCCAGGTAATCAACCACTGTCCCGGTCGCTGATTGAAGTGGATGGCTGAATTGTTTCTCTTTGAAAGCGGAGCTACAAGCTCGACACTAACAATACTGCCAGAGAGCAAAAACCCAACCATGTGGTATCGGCCTTTGAACGTTCGCCCCCAGACCAAGGGAAGGGCTCCTAACATTCGAACATACAGTGTAGACAACTCTCGTTCTGAATGGTAGCTTCCAAGTCATGGCGGAGCTGATAACAGTTCTGATTGGAGCAGAGGAGCTATGAGCTCGACAGTGCAATAATACAAGAGAGCTACAAGCTTCATCTTGATAAGTTTCCCAATCTTGATGCTACGTAGTGAGATGATACACTTCAGAGGCAGCATAATCGAAACAGCAATCAGACGTGATGTGAGTACAGGAACATCTAATTGCCAGCAAGGACCAGTCGTCGTTGTCGAGAATTGGCATGCATCCTTAAACGAGGGTGATATTGGGTTCGACGACGTGAGGATCCTCTACGACGACAGCTTTGTAGAAACTGGGAAGAGCGGGTGGCGAACGATGGGTAAAGCCAAAACCTGAGGATATTGAAACTTCCGGAACCGACTGTCAAGCAATGGTTCCCGACCGGCGCGAAGACGGTGACGACAGCTTGCTGCCACCACTACTGGATGATGTAGGAGGTGTAGAATCGCTGGATGAAGGTGCCGCAGACTCTGCCGAGGACGAATTTGAAGGACTCTCGTCATCCGACGACGACAGCCTGATTTTGGCCTCCTCTATTTCCTCTGGTTCCTCCGCGTCGTCGAGTGCCTTCTTGTCCTTCGTCCTCAGCTTCGTCGCTGGGTCTCGGTTTGGAATTCATCCATCGCGGCTGATGAACGGTTGGCGACCGTTATACGAGTCGCGAGACGGAAGACGAAAAGGAGCGGCTGTTCCAACCATTCACGGGCGACGACGACCGCGAGCTGACTTCAAAGGTTGACAGAGCGCGTCGCGAACATTGCTGTGTCGATTAAGGGATCATACAGCACATCGCGCGGGCGTCCTACGCCACTGAAGCTGACTTTCCATAAGCATTCGTGAGCCAGAGTGCGGTGAGGCCTGGATAGTCGTCGTGCCTAGAGTGCATGTTTGCGGGAGTGTTCTTCACGGGTGCATCTCTTCTGGGAGGCGCCTCCTCTAGGGGTCTTGGCAAGAGTGATGTGGGCGAGGAGATAAGAGCCTGATTAGGACTCACCGCCAGCGTGGCTGTGCTGACTCGAAAACTCAAATACCCAGTGAGCAATTGCAATTGATGCTGGAGTTACAACGGCGACACGACGCGGCTTAGCCCAGGTAGCATAATTGCTACAGTGATAGATAAGGCTGTAAAGGCCCAACGGCGAGGAGTGAAAGAAGTTCGATGCAAAGATTCTGAGGCAGCGGATACTGACGATGCGGGTTCATGCAGTGAGATGCGTGACGGTGGCGAGACAAAGCTGAACACCAAATAATGATTATGTCACTTTCCTACATGCCTGGGAATTAACGGGAGAGCTAGAAGCTTCATCCCAGTGATTCCACTCAAGACACAGGAGTTGCCAGTGAGAGCTTCCTCATGTCATGTCCAAGAGAGCTAGAGCTCGATCTTGTTTTGAGGCGCATGAGTATTCGGGGAATCCCGCCATCCATGTGAACGCCTTAGAACAGCATCCGGATATCCTGACAATCGTTTTCGAGGTCGAGCTTGTTGACAAGACCAGTAGGATCATATCTTGATAACGCATCCTCGTTTCCACACCAGCAAGCATTTCGATTTAAATGACCTGGTTAATTCTGCTGCGCCGCGTTCAACTTCGCCGTGGATACTGCGTGGCGTGCCTCGAGTTGGTAGCTTTGGGAAAGTACGGTGACTTAAATCATGTCACGCCAGTCGGTTCTGTACGCGGACGGAATCATCGAGACAGGTGACTGAAACGGACGGATGCGAATATGTTGAGCGTCGATATCTGAAGAGATTAGCCTGAAAGACGGCAGCACTTTGCTGTTCAGTTCGTAGGTGATGGATTAGGCGGCGTCTTATAGACGGAAACAGGTCGACTAAGACATGTACAGAGTCCTCGAGACTTGAGGTGCAACGAGCTTTCCACCCTGTGAGCACAACTATGATAATAGAGATAATGTCGATCGCGATGAACGAGCAGCCGCGGCCATGAATAAAAGTTGCCTCACAAAAGAGCGAGAGAGTTCAAAGCTCCATCTCGCCCACGGCACAAGAGCTACAAGCTGCATTGTGCCAGGCTCAAGAGAGCTAGAGCTCAATCTTGCTTAATCGTAACAGAGCGGAAATCGAGAAAATCCCTCTGTGACAACCTCTGTGGCGTGTAGATATTAATGGCGGCGGGCTACGACGCAGGGGCAGCATAACCGAAACGGCAATGAGACGCCAATCTTCCGGAGTAGAGGAGCCTCGATAGCGTGAGACGAATGAGGGTGGAAGAACGATTCTGAATCGGTAGTAGATACTGATGATGCGGGTTCAAGAGAAAGGCTATTGAGACGCGTGATGGTGACCAGACAAGGCTCAGGCTGAACATCAAATAAGGACTGCGTTGTTTGTTGATACCGACGAGAGAGCTAGAAGCTTCATCTCTTTTGATACACATGAGCTGAAAGCTCCGTCGAGCCAGATCAAGAGAGCTAGAGCTCGATCTGAGTCTGAAACAAACCCTTTCTCCCAGAGTTTTGGGATGAACAACATTGAACGGAATCATCCACAGCACCTGGTACCTCGATCCCCAGGTAAAGGAATGAGGTCTTCGAGGAATGACAGTCGGTGGACTCGACAGGATATCCGCGCCAAAGTCGATGTCATCCAGCGATCTGCGTGTGCCTTTGTCTGAAGAACGTGATGGACGAACGGGAGATAAATCATCAGTATATCAGGACTGCGAGAGTTGAAGACGAAGTCGAGGGCTGGGTTATGCTCGGCGGCATGCAAGTTATTAGCACTTTGGGGTAGCGAAGAATCGCCCCGTCATCGATATGAGCATCCTCGTGGTCCAAGTCGTTGATGTCAGTTCTCATCAACGCTGTAAGTGTGAGAACCAGCGCCTGAGTCCAATGTCTTGAGAAAAGTCGAACATCACGCGCCGGGTCGTCCTACAACCAAAAGCATTTCACGGGCTCGGCTGTGCCTTCAAAACCTGAAAGGATTTCACTCGTCTGCGCATGTCGAACATTTTGAATAGACTCAAGAAGGATTAAGCATCGAGCGATGGCTTATACGAGGGAGAGGATCCCTTGACCACTATGCGTAGAATTTTCGACCGCAACGCCCATTCCCGTGACTGAATCCCAGCTTCATCGCAGCGACGAGCTAAGAGTCGTCTCTAAATCAAAGTTCGTGTCCTCGAGCGGAATACTCTCTGTCGTAGACGCAGGATTCTAGACAGACGACACCATTCCAGACTCCAGTAACGTTGACTCGCGGAGGGAAATGGACGATAACACAACGGACGACTCATGGGAATAACCACCGCCTCCTACTCATCGTCCTCCAGCATTTATTCCCTAGAAGCCCGAGGTCGCGGTGGTTGATGTCGATGTAACAACAAATTCGGAATATCCCTGGTAAAAGCTGGAGGCGGGCAGTGGGCTGACAGGTCGTGTCCAAGGTTGTTGTGGACTAGAAACAATACTGTACTAACGAGTTTCAGAGAACGCCCTAGAAACGGCCGCGTTGGGCGCGTCGGCGGTAACGAGTGAGTCTGGACGCCCGAAAGAAACAGAGGCGTCGCGTTCGTAATCGATGAAGATGGTGACAAAGAGCTGGAAGCCCCATCATGCCTGGTTCAAGAGATCTAGAGCTAGAGCTCGATCTTGGTTACATGCATCGGAGCTGAAACCTCATCAAGCGTATATGGATAGTTCGCATGTCCCGAGATCACGACATGGATAATTTGTCTGTTGTGGCACATAACTCTCGCTTGAGCACCCCTTTCGCCCCCCAGACCAGCGCTGACTGAGTTCGTTGGTGGTCTTAAGGGTAGGTGCTCAGAATGAGCCTGGAGTACGGCGAGATCAATAGGAAGTGTAAGAAGAACACGACTCAAGAGCGGTGGGAGAGCTAAAAGCTCATCCCGTCCATGGCACGAGAGCTACAAGCTTCATCGTGCTGGAAGAGGGCTAAAGCAGACTGAGTTGTTCCATCCTACACTGTCCAGATCAACCGTTACAATCGTCAAGTTGACGGACATGACTGAAAATTCCTCAAGATGTTGACTAGGTGGATGCCGAATCTTGGAAGCCGCTGCTGAGGTCAATGTCGCCAGAGCGGTGATAAACCCGCAACAATCCCGATAACGCGCCAAATCCTAGTCCGGAAAGTATTGATCGCGATAGGAGCACGGAAAGTTTGGCGAGAGAGCTAAAAGCTTCATCTCGCTGGTGGAAAAAGAGCCTCGTTCAAGAGAGCTAGAGCTCATCTTTCGTCGAGAAGCAGAAGGAGTCTAGTGCAGGAGTTGAATTGATGTTCATTGTCCACAACGCATACGAGTCGTATCACATTGGAATTTGAGCAAGATTGAAGAGGATAATCAAAGTCGAAGGGTGCAACCCGACCAAATAGGTTTGGGATGTGTAGATGCCCGCGAAGCCGTCAAGGACGGAGCAAGGCCAGGTTAGATCCCGAAACGGACTACGCCAGTTCTCTGATGCAGTAGCACAAACCTCGAATCTTCGCGAAGATACCCATAAGCGTGATCCTTAGATTCAAGAGTCCGAGTCCACACCATCAAGGTAACCAATGCCTGGAGTAGGAGATTCAATAGTGGCGAGAGAGCTAAAAGCTCCATCCCGCGGGCCGTGGCACGAGAGCTACAAGCTACATCGTGCTAGGTGAAGCAAAACTCCAGAAATCGAGTCCAGAATGGCAGTGAGACGAAGCCGGAGACACGTCAGAAGGAGGAAATCTTGTACAGGATTTCAAGTTAATATGGGCAACTTCTGGTGGTGTGAGTCGCCATGATGGTTGCACGCGACTTGAAGGTGAAGCATACGAGTCTGTAAAGCAGAGACGCCCACAAGAATCGGAGTTGTACAAGGCGGCGAGTCGGGTAGTCATGGGCAAAGGTTGCGTCCGTCTGAAATGGGAAGACACCTCCTTGGAATAGCGACGTCGAATCGAAGAGTATCTGCTACATGCTCCAAAAGCGAGCCCAAGACCTCCATCCATACGCTATATGTAGCACCTCGCAATTTGGAATGACTTGTTAGATTCCAAGCCTGGATGTGCATCTAGCGGTAGGGTTCATATTGTTGTGGCGCCGGATTCGTCAGACACCACCGAAAGTTCCTTGGAATGTTGAAGACGACAAACCCACTGGTCCTCGTCCTACCGGTCATCCTCGAGAAGGCGATAATTACGGCGACACCAAATTCTTGATCCCAAGAGGCAGCGTCAAGATTCGCACAGTCGGCGTCAGGCGTGTCGGATGCGGTGTCAAAATAGTTGGTACTGAGGACCGGAGATCTTGAACCATGGAACGGAAATGCGACCACCAAGGAACATGCCCAAACACGGTTGATCCTAGGAGCATTGGTGCCGGCGTCAAGATTCGTAGAGCCAGCGTACGGTATCGAAGAATAGCTGATGTCTAGGACTCGAATCTTGAACAGTAGAGCAAATCCAAATGGTACCAGGAGTGGAAGGTGTTTAATGATCATGAGCGAATCTAGGTTGACGTCGGATGTTGACGTGCAAATCACGATGGTGGCTGCACAACGCTTGATGGCCAATAAGTACGAATACAACGACTTCCAGTCGATATCGGCAGCGAGTATCGCGGGAATTATTGGACGGGTCACAAGTAGTGAGTCGGAGCGTACGAGACCGTAATGCAAAGGTTGCAAAATCATATCTCAAAACGTGCCCATGACCATCCATATGTGTCCCGTTCAAAGACGCGCCAAATCCACGATCCCGTTGGCCGCCCCAAACTGAGCCGGCGTGATCGTATGCCACAATAAGAAGGCAATAGTGTGACCCGAAAATTTCCTGGAGGACAAAGATCGACCAAAGACACCAGATGCCACTGGTAGATGGTCGCGCCCGAGAGAGAAAGGAACGGGCATCCAGACGCCGATTATCTAACGCCTCGCCAATCCTCGTTCCGCGTATTGTTGAGCCTAGCCCATAGCATTGCATTGACGGCGATTGGACGAAGAATAACCACCAATGGTGCAAGCACGATTCGCGTCGGAAGAGGGCAGTTCACAGCTTGGGCCTGCCCTTTCAGTTTGAAGAAACAAAACAGTGGGTCAGAAGCTCAATCTTGTCAGAGGGCCTAGGTAAGGAGAGCTAGAGCTCATCCTCTGTCAAGCCTAGGTAAGGAGAGCTAGAGCTCATCCTGTCCCATCACAAGAGCTGAGGCTCTGTCTTGCTGTTCCAATTCACCTTACACAGCACACGAGGGAGAGCAACACGATATATTGAGAAACAAACACACGACGAGGGGAACTTGTAGTGAAGGTGGCATGCCCAAGTAGTCAGATACTCGAACCGTAAGCGATGCTGTCGTTAAAGTGAACCGACAATGATATCTTCCGAAACTCGTGATCCTCGTCCTACTGGTCCCAGCAGTATCTAGGTCGACGTCGGCTGTAGGCATGCACGTCGAGACAGTAGCCGGATACTGGAGCACAAATCCGAGGCATTACTAGCAAGCGGTACAAAAGTCGTGTCGTGTCGACGGTGATGCCGGAGGTGATGAGACAAAGCTGGAAGGTGAAGATTTCTGGGCTTGAGGTACGAAACCACCGAACAACGAGACTGTATTGTTCGGAATTGACGGCGACGCGGATCGCACGAGTGGTTGATGATGGTCATAAGGAATGAGTCGGGGATACGAAGATGATGCGGGCAGTGAGAGTCTAGAGACCACGAGCGCATCCTGGCCGTGGGTACGTGAATGCGGATGCCAACGGCGCTGGACAGCTGGGGCCCACGGTGAAATTGTGCGAGAGCCCAAGCATCAAATGCAAGGATGCAGAAAGACTCTGAGTCGACAGCGGCGATGGATAATGACAGCGTTAAACGCGCTGAAGCAGGCAGCAAAGTCGTAGGAGCCAGGAATGTGAGACGCATATCATATCAAAGAGAGGAGCCGGTGGAAGACCTCGGGTGTAGTTACTGGGAAGTGATGCTTGGAGGGCGACGGCGTGGAGCAAATGAGGACGCCGGCAGGGCACGAAAGCTTGATGAAAGTCCCGGAACTAACGTGTAAACGCAGGTCAAGTTGAGGCCGCGGCGGATACGCTCGATGGCACAGACGTAGAGTGAACGTGCTGCGAACATGGGAGCGACACGCTCGACCATGCAAGTATACGAGAGAGCTACAAGCTTCATCTCGTAACATGTGGGCATGAGAGCGACACGCTCGACCATGCAAGGTGGGAGAGAGCTACAAGCTTCATCTCCAAGAGAGCTAGAGCTCATCTTTTAAGAGCGCAAGGGAACTGGAAGCTCCACGATGCGAATGCCGGGAGCTAGCGGCTCAACCGGACTTGGTATCCTCCGGGAAGCGGTGAAGTCCTGGGTGTCCCCACCACTGTGAATCGAGCGTCCGATTCCACCCAGTTCTAGGACCTCTCCGCTGGGAGGATACGTGAATGACCTGTCGGAAGGTCGCGTGGCCGTAGGCGAGGCGCGTCGGCGCGTAAGACAGGGCGTACGGCGGACGGGAATAGTCGTAAAGGTCGTTAGTCGGCAGATTGTAACCCATATGCCGTAGGAAGCGTTTGACCCGCGCTCGGGGAGCCGTTACACGGGTGCTCAGCGGGCCTGGCGTGACGGTTATCGAGATACAACGTGAAGGGGTTAATCCATCGACGGGAACAAGACGGGAGCGAAACAGACTGAAAACAACGATGACAATTCTAACTAAGGTACTCTGACACGACAAACACATATGTAATCTGGCTTAGTCATCGAACCTCCCACGATTCCGATTCCAGCATCCCTATCCTATCACAATGCCTGAATAAAGTAAACAGTAGTGTAACACGAAATAATGATAGCGTCCCAAGAACAAAGTTAAGAAACATAACTCCAAAAGTCCACCATTGAAGGAGATTGCTGTACGGTTTCATTAGACATCAAAGCTGAAAGCAGATCAGCCCCCTTCAACATCTTCAGGAGCTGAGCTCGAGAATCGGGATATACGAAGGAATGAAGAATATCGGCACCCTGTAAAGAGCCATCAATGAGCAGAAAGAGATAATGGCTCAGTCAAACTTACGTGTTCTCTGAGTACGGCTTCAATGACCTCGCGTCGTGTGAGGGAGGCAGACTGCCCGCGAATATTGGCCTCCTGCACTCGATACTCAGACGGTAGAGGAGCGTCATCCTCTGACCATTGTCTGACCGGGGTCACCCGGAGGGCAATATTCCAAGCCAGTGCCTCCATATCTCAAGTTTCCTCCCATCACGTCCCATAATCTTCATGACGGAGCAATATCCCGACCAGTGAGTGTCCGTATCATCACCGAGCCACACAGAATCCAGCACCTCAACGTCGACACCTTCAAAATCGGACATGGCCGAGATAACCGACGGGGGATGGAGAGTGGATCCCAGAGATGCTCGACGTCGGACAAGTTCGTCAAGTTTATTGCTCTTGAGCGTCGCTGGGGGACTAAGGTGATCCGAGTCGTCCTCTCGCTTGCTCACTTTGGCAGGCCGCATCATGAGGCGGATCCAACGACGGCGCCGAACAAAACTCAGGGAGCCCACTTTGGCGCGCCAGTGGTGCTTTTGGAAACACCAGTTGTACTCGAAACCGTCGTGTTGCACGTGGCCAGAGTCATTCTGCATGTCAATCATCCATGCTTTAGATACCCAGCGCCAGTTTCCGTCCGGAAGTGGGTAATCAGACGGGGTGTAATTGGGTTGTGCTGATCGTTTATTAGAGGTCGTCGGAATCGTAAAAGGGTAAGGATCGTTGGGTAGCAAGGAGAGTTTGGAGTAATATGGTATAGAGAACAAGGTCATCCTATGTAATTAAGATGTGAGACCTGTTCAAGGAAGGAGATACCAAGCATACCCTCTCTGGTTCTCATAGAGAACTGCCCATTGATACTTGTCCGTGTAATCGTCGCTGTACTGGACAGTAGTGGGGCGGCGAAAGCGAATGGGGAGTTCCGGCGGGTCTTCAGACTCTTCCTCGTTGGCGGCGACAGAGAACTCGGCCGCTGATGAATGGATGGAATCTGGCCTGGCTTTGGAGAGCCTGTTTGAGCTATGCAGATTGGGGAGGGAGATGGGGAACCGTGTCTTCTTTACGAAGCGCTGGCGAGCCGCGTCGGCCGCAGAATACTCATCGACGGTGAGCGCCTGGGGTGGCGGGGCTACAGACATGAGGGCACGAGACGTAAAGGCCGGATTTGGGTTCAATCTTAACAGTCATTCATGTTGTCCCGTCTGTCTGGTCGTGCTGTCCACCGTTTGCCAGTCCTGCAGGTGGCCATCAGCGCTCGATTCAATGCCACATTTGCAACACTTCCCAAGTCGTGTCCATCTTGCCACCAGCCTCTTCCGTCATCCGTGCCGGCCTGCAATAAATGCGGAACCATTAAAGCTATGCCACGCGATGTAAACTGCTACACTATCCTAGGCCTGCCCTATGAACCACAGAAATTCTCTTTGGACGAGCTCGATCTACGAAACCGCTTTCGCCGTGCCCAGGCAGCGTGTCATCCCGATACCTGGACTTCCCGTGGCAAGGTGAGTAACTACCAAGCCTGCTTACTATGCATACGATGACTCCTATGGAAGGACAATACAGAGATAGCACAGGAACTCTCTTCACGAGTCAATAACGCGTACCAGACTTTACGAAATCCACTAACGCGTCTGCAATACCTCCTTGAACTGAATGGCGTTCCGATGGAGGAAACGGACAAAATCGATGATATGGAGTTTCTGTCTGACGTCCTTATGGCTCGGGGCACTATTGAGGAGGCAGAAAGTATCGAAGAAGTAGACGCTGTTGTCGAAGAAACCGATGGTGCGTGTACATTCCTCTATCATCAAATTGCTATCGACTGTATGAGCTAGACAAAATGAAAGCAGTGCTCAAGTTGACCGAGGAACTCGTAGCGAAGCAGGACTGGGTCGGCGCAAAGAAAGCTGGTATACAAATGACATATATAGACGGCGTAAATAAGGCGGCAGAGGAATGGAAACGGAACAGATAGCCCTTTCGCAAATCTATCCTCTCCAAATGTGTAGTAGATGGTCATAGAAAGAGCAGCTTGCTATAGTACTCTCGCCAATGTGACGAGATGAAAACGACCAATCTACGCCATAGGCAAGAGATTCGTGCTCATCGAAACGCTTTACAACAGCGCCCTCCTCCAGCGACAGTGCACCATTCGAATCACTGTTCATCAGCCCAAAGTTGACGACCTTGAAGCCATCATGCATGCAAGCAACAAGTAGATCATTTTTGCGTTCCGGAGAAGGGTGCCATTTAGCTCTCCAAACACCGCCACCGACGTTCGTCTGACACAAGGGGACGAGAGGTTTCCTAGTGTCAAAGAGGCGAACAAGATTGTCGTAACTTGTCCCGCTCGGTCAACGAGTATGCTTTCCTTACGGCCGTTTATGCTTACCTTCCAACACTGATCAAGTTCTCAACAAACGGGTGACTTTGAATTGTGGTTATTCCGGCGTCGAACCTAGGCGTTATAAGATTCGTTCTGGGATTCTGACAGTCCCCACCTTTTATTGGAGAATATTGGTCTTTTCACATCACGGACGTCCCATCCCTTCAACTGTAAATCGTCACCGCCTAGAATTCAGTTGTCAGGAAATCAACGCAATGCGCATGTTCACATACCAGAGAACACGACATTATTATCCCAATAGTTCCATGCGGCGATCCATGGTTCATAATCGTGGGCATGCCAGGTAGTTTCCACTGTCAGCGCGCGAGAAGTTGCGTCTGGTCGAAGTAAACAAAGAGAACCGTTCGATAAAGAGATAACCAGAGAGCCTAGAGATCTGTACAGTCTGTTAGATAGCAGAGGGGATATATGAGAAGAAATACGAACGTCCCAGAATCTCTCCGATTAGACCAATCAAGTGACAAGCAGAGATTGGCTGTTGATGAAGCACATTGGATAGATTGAACTTGTCGAAACATGATCTGCAAGATATAACGATGCGAAGCTAAGACGGAAATGTAATTTCAGCTACCTCATCTCCACACCACTCAAATATGGTGATATTGCTTTCAGAGTCAGCTACGGCCAAGGTAGCCGGAGATCTATGACACCTGAAGGCGTTCCATTGTGCTGAACTCGCGAAATAAAGAGCCTCACCATTTCATGTCTAGGATTGCTGGTAGATCAAAAGTCTGGATTTTCGTGCTGTAGAGTTCAAGTTAATAACTGTACCAAAGCAACGCCGGATCAACATCACAAGTTGCTTTCGTCCTCGTTCATGCGAAAGACCAGGCATTGGCCGTGTCTTTGCTGATGGTTTAACGGAGATTGCGCAGACGCGACACCTTCTTCTAGTTTGTATGTACCGACGACAAAAATGTCCTGTAGCCCTTCATGAGGGCAGAATTCGACTGAATCTGCAGGGAAAATTGTGTCGTACATGATGATCGAGAAAGGAAAGTCAAGATAAGATAAGCTGAGAAAATGAGAATTAGGCCGAGAGTACGGAAATTGCCGGTTCAAATTTTGACTGCAACAGTCGTGCCCACACAGGTCCTGAGCAGATGCGTCTTCCTTCGGTGGTGGCCCGCCTGTCATTACAGCGCATGTCGCGTGCCCATGCGAGCACGGCGGCGGCGCTCAAGCGTCGCGCCTCGTCGGACTTGGGCTCGTCTGAGCCGGCCTCCAAGCGAGGTCCAGCTGCTCTCCATACCAGCTCCTTCGGGTTCAAAAAAGATCCTGTCGCTTTTGCGCTCTCCGGCAACTCCCATTCAAACCAGTCTCGACGCGACAAACCTCATGTAAAGAAGGCTGCGGACCACATGCGGTCTGGAAATACGTCCAACAGCCCCCAGTACCACTCTCCACAATCCGCCAAGACGAATGCTTCCTCTTTTCCCCATTCACGAAAGCCTTCTGTCCAAGTGCTTCCTGTCCCATACACGATAAAGCGCATATTTACGCTACATATGCCGCCAATTCGGTTAACCAGCCAGATGCAAAAATGACGGGAACCCCGAGGAACACCCTGAACAACTGGAGAGGCAAATTCGATATCGATTTGGAGACTGAATGTGTAGAAGCGCGCATAGGGAATGCAATCCTCAACAGGTATTATGATTGCTTCATTTCCTGTAAACAGCCTCATGTTCTCGTAGGGCTACTGTCGTGATTCAGCTCGATCATCTTAACATCACCATGACTGGCATAGGCGACGGAAGAACTCAGAGGGAGGCGATGAACACAGCCTGTCTTTCTTGTGTCTACCAGTTACACAACAACGGAGTAGTGAGTGCGCTGTCTTCTTGTTACTCTGTCATTTCCTCAAGTCTTGTAGCTGTATGCCACTTCTTCGACCATGGATGGCACCGCCGTCCTTTCAGATCAGACCACCGTCACATACGCCGACGCGACCGAATTTATAGATTTCTACTGTGCCAAATTCCGGTTCTCCAAGCCTGTTGTCGCCACTGAGCTCAGATCCACTTCGTCCAGCACCTGGGATTCATTGATGACAATAGAGGGTCGTAAAGTGGGAATGGGTTCAGCCAAGTCGAAGAAGGGTTCTCAGCACAAATGCACGCTGGATGTCGTCCGCTACCTGGAACAGTGTGACCCTGGCTTATGGACGGAGTTCGTGCACAAAAGGAAGATTGGGGAAGGACTGGGGGATGCGCCTCCCATTCCCTTCTTCATTCCCTCGTCCATATGTACGGATGTTCGAGACCTATGTGTGGACCTCCACCACAGTCAGTTGTACACCGCCAATGCCGCTGCTACTCTTATCCCGCCAACCCCCGTCATTCCCCAGCCCACCTCCGAATACTTCAATCACCAGCAAAAATCGCAGTTCCTCCTTGACCGCCATCAATCCTACTTGGAGGACCCACGAATGGAAAAAATGAGGGCTACTCGAATGGAGCTTCCCGTGAATGCACGGCGGCAGGATATTCTAGATCTCGTCGCCGAGAATGATGTTTCGGTCTTCATGGCAGCTACTGGTTCGGGCAAAACGACCCAAATTCCCCAGATGATCCTCGATGCTTGGACCGAAGAGGGCAAAGGCGCGCTCTGTAACATCGTGTGCACGCAGCCTCGTCGGTTGGCAGCGTTGGGTGTCGCTACTCGGGTTGCAGCTGAGCGCGGTGAACAGGTCGGACAGAGTGTTGGATACGCAGTTCGGTTTGACAGTCGCCCGCCTCAGCCCAATGGGTCCATCACCTTCTTAACTATCGGTGTTTTCCTCAAGCAACTGCAGGCTGCCTTCGTAGACCCAAGGGGCCCTATCAGTCTTGACCACATCACCCATATTTTGGTCGATGAAGTTCACGAGCGTGACGTGGACACGGATATCTTACTCGTCGTTCTCAAAAGGTTCTTGGCCGACAGAAAAGCAAGGAGAGTACCCATCAAAATTGTTTTGATGAGTGCTACCATCGACGCCACGCTTTTCCAAAACTATTTCCCCGATAACGGTCAGCCCGCTCCTGTTGCGGAAATCCCCGGTCGCTCCTTCCCTGTCGACAAGTTATTCCTTGAGAGCATTATTACGAGCCTCGCGAAAAGCGTTGACAGTTGGGCATTAAGAGATCCCTCTACGCAGCGGTTCTTGCTGAACGAACAGCAGCAGTCTACTAGCCCACTGGCATCGACTGAACCTGAAATTCCTTTCCTCCTCATTGCTGCCACCGTATCCCATGTCCTTAATAGCTCCGATGACGGTCACGTTGACGGTCACGTACTGGTCTTCCTTCCTGGGTGGGAAGAAATCAACAAGGTCGACAAACTACTCAAAGGCTCTAAATGGGCGGTCGACTTCAACGACTCCTCTCGATACGAGATCCACGTTCTCCATTCCACAGTGCCTCTAGAAGCCCAACAGGCTGTTTTCTCTCCCCCGACCCCCGGAGTTAGACGCGTTATTCTGACGACCAACATTGCGGAAACATCTGTCACCATTCCAGACGTCGTATATGTCGTTGATTCGGCGCGGCTCAAAGAGAATCGCTTCGATCCAAACCGGCATCTGACATCCCTCGTCACGTCTTGGGTTGGACGATCCAACCTCAACCAGCGGGCAGGGCGTGCGGGACGACACCGTCACGGGTTCTACTATGGTATCCTCAGCGAAGCGCGAGCCAATGCTCTGAGCGTATACCAGACTGTCGAAATGGCTCGCACTGACCTGACGGATGTTGTTATGCGCGTCAAGGCAATGAACTTCACAGATATGTCGGTGCACGACGTTCTTGGCGCCTGCATTGAACCACCAGAGTCTTCACGCATTGTCGCCGCCCTCAACCATTTATCTGCATGTGGCGCTCTCGATGACAAAGAGAACCTCACCGCTTTGGGTCGCATCCTTCTACAGCTTCCCTTGGATGTGCATCTTGGTCGTCTTGTGTTGTATGGCGCATTCTTCCGATGCTTGGATCAAGCGGTCACTCTTGCAGCGATTATGGCGAACAGGGATCCTTGGCTATCGCCTCCACAGCGAAGGAAAGAGGCAAAGTTGGCGAAAGAGTCATGGGCCCCCGCTCATTACCAATCGGATCCTATCGCCACGTTAAGGGCCTTCAATTCATGGAATGAACAGTTCAATTCTACTCGTCGCTACCAAGAGGGTTACACATTCTTGATGAACAACTTCCTGAGCAGGATGACGTTCCTCACCATAGACAAGACGAGGTCCCAAATTCTGCGTGCGCTTGGAGACGCTGGCATTCTGAATCTCGCTGATGATTCGAAAAGTGAAAGCGGAGTCAACATGCCGCGTGAACTCAACGCGAACGCTGGTTCCTATCCTGCGCTCATGTCTTTGATCGCAGTCGCCTCAATGCCAAAATTCGCGATCTGCCTTGGTGGTGTTTTGTACCGAACGAAACAAGACAACGTATGCTTTTTGTTATACTTTAATATGACGCGTGTATTGAATTCTTTATCCAGAAAGCTATAGTTCACAGGTCCAGCGTGAATGGCGAGAAAAGAACGTTGTTCTCAACTGTTCTATCCTTCTTGGAGAAGCGGAACAACATTGCAGACGGTTCCGGCGTGAGTCAGACGTCCCTTTGCAACACGACCTCCCTGGATATCCTCACATACGTTTTATTCGGGTCTCACAAGCAGGAGATTGGGGACACAGTTGTCCGCTGTGACGACTGGCTCGTCTTGACGCGTTATGACCGCAATAACGAGGCCGTCGATGTTCTTCGCCTGCGGCAATACCTTGACCGTGCGATGTTGCGCTTCTTTGCAGGATTGGCTTTGGGAGCTAAGAAGAGACCGGTCAGGCGGAGGTCTGCTGATGAACAGGAAGCGCTTGACGATCCTGGAGTGGTACAGCCGTTGACTCGGACTGAACTCCGGGAACTCTCACTTCTCAGTCGGGATGTTGTGCGCATTTTGGAGAAGTACAGCAAGGAAAAGATTACATACAATTCCATGCGTTAACCGGGGATACTTACCATGGCGTACCCTCACCAACAGAATAGATGCTGCCTCACAGCAGAGTGCCTCTACAGAGATCACGCATTACTTATTCTCTTTAGTTTAATGTAGACCGCGATATTTATCACAATAATCTCCAACCACTCTCGTATTGCATACAATCATACAATCTTTCATCATGCTAAGACTGGTAAAGAAGGAACGGTGTATTTAGCAACAGATTCTGTGAACAACGCGTCTTTTTCGGCCAAGTCTGTGACAAACGGATGCGAAGCGTGCTCCGAGGCAAATTTACTAGAAATAGGATGAGTGTTGCGCACATAGTTGCATTGTCGACTACTCACGTCCACAGCTCATTTGCTTCTGGCATCTTGGAAGGACTGAGCCCTGTCGCGACTACGAAAGCAGCCAAAGTCTCAGCGTCTTGCTGTTGCTGGAGAGACTCCTCTAGATCGGACTTGGCTGCGTCGACCTCACCGCGAAGAATACGTGTCACTCCACGTGAAGTTAGCAACCTGGGAGAAGACAGAGATGGGTTGCCAATCTGTTCGGAATAAAATGAAAGGGGATCAGAATAGCTGTCGCTGCCAGTAATGAGGCAGATGGTTGACTCTATCAGTTGCAGAAGAAGGTCGTCCTCTGCCCAACGTTTGGAACGTTCAAACTCTTTCTTGGCCAAGTCGGGACGATGGATGGAAAGATAGATTTGGACAACGACAGCCACGCTAGTAAAATTAGTCTAAGTGCGAATGGTTGCATGCTAATGACACGTACGCTTCAAGATCTTCCGTCTCTGAGCCGAGGGTCTCTAGAGCTTCCTCTGTTTCGCCCGCCCGCGCAAACGCAGTACCGGCCAAGACGCGGACCAGAGCTTTGTCTTTTTCTGTGCCGTCTACATCGTCGCTCTCTATTTCGACTGAGAGATCTCTGAGTTCCTCCAAGACAGCCTCCATGTCTGACCCTTCCTCTGCTTCAACAAAACGCGCCAAGGCGGAGACGGCCTTGAAAGCGACATTTTCCGAGTCTGAAGGTAGTACTTTGAGGGCAGACGCTGGATCATTCAGTGCAATATGTGCGCGAGCCTGGTACAAGAGAGTTGGGGTATAGTCCGGGGAATTGGGATCGGGCAGCGGCATTGCAATGAGAGCATTGTACGCTCCTATCAATAGTCAGAAAGTGAAGGCATATATAAGAAGAGAGAAAGCGACCCAGTATGAATTGTTGCTTGACGCGGTAAAGGTGCGCCGAGTCCATGATGGTTGTTGCTGTGAAGGTGATGTAATCAGTACTCTTGCTCCTTACCTTCTCGCGCCCACGACCCCGACTGCACGGCGCTCAGCGTTCGCATATACTGCCACGATGGCGTCCTCTATGAGGGGGCTCACACAGGCGAGCTCATCACCGCTGCCGCTGCCGACGACGACTGACCCGAGGCCAGTTCATAGCAGACATCCGCGGTGCACGCGTGAGGGATCTCGAGGAGAAGCGAATCAATAAGGAAATGGCTAATATTCGCAAAAGATTCAAAGGTCGCGTCCATTCATCATCACTTGCTGCCGAACAATGTGCTCATCTTCTCGGTACAGACGGAAACCTCGACGGCTACCAGAAGAAGAAGTACGCATTTAGCAAAATTTGTCTCTCTCTTGCCTCTATTTACCTATTTCTCAGATATGTCGCCAAAATCATCTTCACCTACATACTGGGTTACAAAGTGGATGTTGGCCACATGGAGGCTGTCAATCTAATATCCAGTTCAAGATACAGCGAGAAACAGATTGTAAGTTTCAACTTCTCTTCTGACGAATGTGTGACCTTCACTTTTGTTGCTTTAGGGCTACCTGGCAGTCACCCTCCTAATGCATGAAAACTCGGACTTCCTAAGACTTGTCGTTAATTCAATACGAAAGGATTTACACGGGAATAATGAAATCGACAATTGTCTTGCATTGCACGCGATAGCTAACGTCGGCGGAAGTGAAATGGCTGAGGCTTTGGCGGTCGATGTACATCGTCTCTTGATATCCCCGTACGTACCCATTTTCTGTGTTGCCATTTGTTATAATAAACCGCCGTCTCAGAACTTCTCAGAGTTTCGTTAAGAAGAAAGCTGCCCTCACTCTCCTTCGTCTATATCGGAAGCATCCCGATGTTATTCCTGCTGCAGAGTGGGCATTACGGATAATTTCCATCATGGACGATGATGACCTCGGGGTCGTGGTATGCGTCACTAGTTTAGTGATGGCATTGGCTCAGGATCATCTTGAAGCCTATGCCGTATGCTATACGAAAGCCGTTGACAGACTTCATCGGGTATTGTCCTCTATTCTGCATGTTATGTTCATACTGATCGACGCGATACCTAGCTGGTTATTGAGCACGAATATGCGGCCACCTATGCGTACTACAAGGTTCCTTCACCTTGGCTTCAAGTCAAACTTCTTCGAATGCTTCAATACTACCCGCCATCTGGTTCGTTCCTATCCATGATGTATCTCTTCTTCTTCGAGACTTAGCCATTTGTCAGAGGATCCCGCAATTCGTTCCGTGCTGCATCAGGTCCTGCAGACAGTAATGAACAACAGCGCAGAGCCGTCTCGAAATGTGCAACACAATAACGCCCAACACGCAGTGTTGTTTGAAGCAATCGGCCTTGCCATTCATCTGGACACCAATTCACCTCTCGTGGGAACCGCCGCCGTACTCTTGGCACGGTTCATATCATCGAAGGAGACAAACGTCAGATATCTTGGACTCGATACAATGGCACATCTCGCGGCTCGAGCAGATTCATTAGAGGCCATCAAGAAGCACCAGGGCACGATTATTCTGTCTTTACGAGACAAAGATATATCTGTTCGGCGCCGTGCTTTGGATCTCTTGTACAGCATGTGCGACGTGGATAACTCAGAAGTGATCGTTGGCGAACTTCTTCGATATCTCAAAGTTGCCGATTATGCCCTTCGAGAGGAGATGGTCTTGAAGATAGCTATTCTGACCGAAAAGTATGCTAGCTCTTACAAGTGGTACGTGGATACCATCCTACAGCTCTTATCGGCTGCCGGAGACCATGTCGGCGATGAAGTCTGGTACCGTGTGGTACAAATTGTGACCAACACGGAAGACTTACAGCATTACGCTGCTAAAGTTGTTTTCGCGCACTTACAGGCGCCGACGACGCACGAGAGCTTGGTCAAAGTCGGAGGTAAATAACGTCTACCTTTGAATGTACTTGACTTTCACAACTCGTCATCCTAGGTTACATCCTTGGCGAATACGGGCATCTCATTGCAAACGAGCCTGGATATAGTCCTTTGGAACAGTTCCAAGCGCTTCATTCGAAGTCTCAGTTCTGTGTCGCTGCCACCCGGTCACTCCTTCTTTCCACGTATATCAAATGGGTCAACGTCTTCCCAGAGATAAAAACACAGCTTCTGACTATATTCGAGCGCTATCGACACGTGCTCGATGCCGAGTTACAACAACGCGCTTGCGAGTTCTATACTCTGGCGTCTCGTCCGGAGGATGACGAACTGCTTCAGAACGTGTGTGAAGAGATGCCTCCGTATCCGCCTCGGGTTAGTGCACTTCTAGGGCGATTAAACAAGAAGCATGGGGACACAGAGGATAAACGCACATGGGTTCATGGTGGCAAGGAAGCCAATGTTGACCGAGAAGCTGTGAAGCGTAACAAGACGCTACCCGATACTAATGGAAATGCAACTTCTGCGGCTGTCGCAGCATCCGGAGAGAGCCAGAATATCATAGACTCCCTGGCAGGACTCGATCTTTCAGCTGCGGCTGCGTCTCCCGAGGCCCCGCATGTCGCCACTGGCGTCAATGTCGAGCGATGGTTCGACAAACTGGGCTACACTGCAGACGGAGTCCTCTACGAAGATGTCCAGATCCAGATAGGCGTAAAATCGCGATACCAAGGCCACATGGGCCAAGTCGCTATCTACGTGGGGAACAAAGTCCCCACGGCGCTGACATCCTTCACCGCGACAATACACGTCAGCGATCCAGCCGCTTTATCCGTCACATTCGCCAAAATCCCTCCAAACACCATCGCCTCTCGCTCGCAGTCACAACAGCTTTTGCACGTGGAGTGCAAAAAGGCCTTCTTGACGCCGCCTATCCTGAACATCTCCTTCCTTGCGGGGTCTCACCAGACTGTTGCTGTCCGCCTGCCCATCATCGTCACGAAGTTCCTCGAGAACGTCACTCTTTCGCAGGCAGACTTTTTCGAGCGATGGCGATTGATCGGGGGGCCTCCGCGAGAATCGCAATCCGTGTTTCCCGTCGATTTGACGTCGTCTGGCCAGCTGGATCTCGCGAAGAATCGCAAGGTGGTTTCGGGCCACCATCTCAATGTCCTTGACGACATTGATCCCAATCGCAACAACATCGTGGCCGCGGCCGTGCTGCATACATCGGTAGACGGGAAAGTAGGGTGCTTGCTTCGGTTGGAGCCCAATCAGGACGCGAAGGTGAGCGCATTTTCTAAGACTCGAGACAATGCACTGACAGTATCATTAGTTATGTAGGATCACTGTACGCAGCACATCCGAAGACGTGGCGGCTGCGGTGCAGCAGCTTGTACACAAACCTTTGAAAGCCGAGTCGTAGTGCAAAGGAACGAGGCGATGGCTGCATGATGGACGGTGGACTACATTTATTAACCTACAGTATTAATTCAGATACCAGCAGACGAGCATCCTAAGCACCTTATGACAAAACATGGGATGTATGAAAACGAATTTCCGCGCGGATGCACACCAAATGAGGCATAAATATCAGAGGTACATTGGGTATTGCATATCGATAGCAAGTTACAAACGTCTATACTAAGACAGAATACATACATAAGTTAAGTTACAATCACAGCACGAAGATCAGATATCAACGCCTCAATATATTCCGAAGTAATCCCTTCCTCGCTTTCCTATCATCGTACAAGTCTGGGGAGAGATCATCAGGCCGGAGCATAGAGCCTGGAGCGAAATTCTCGCGAGTCGGTATGGAGTCAGTAGACGTCGACTTTAGATGCCGCAAGCGTCTTTGACTCCCTTTGTTGTTGGGAGAAAGAGGAGCCGTCATGTCCAGGTCTGGGGGGAATGAGCGGAAACTAGAATCAATGGGTGAGGGCGCCGTTGACGGGCGATTAGATTTGCGCCCAGCTTGTGCCTGGAGCTGTTGCGTAGTAGCGTGGGAATTAGTGATTGAGGGAGCGTCGAGCTTTGCCAGTTCGCAGACGGATATGGCTGGCCGATGCTGCTAGCTATATGACTGACTCGTTGCAGGGCTAGTCCTTCGACCATGAAGCACTGGGCGCAGAGCTCGCGGAGAGGACGGTCGTCTTCGCTGGGAGGACTTGCCATGAACTCCCTGGAGTTTCGAATGACGGCGGACGTGATGATGGCAAGATGCCTCGGCATGTCAAGCATATGAGGGAGAACAGGAATGGCCTCTGAATCAAGTGTTGAGCCTGGAGAGATCATCTGCCGTTCCCGCATCGCCTTCATTACAGCAAGACGCTCATGGCGGCCAGCGTCCCCGCTTGATGAAGGACTGGCGTGTATATCTGGTGTCGAAACGAGGAGAATGTAGTCCCTCATTGCGGTAACCCTCTCTCTTAAGAAATCCTTCAAGCCACGCATGAACTCCTCTTTTTGCACGGTCTGTGGATGCATGAGCTTCAAACTCGTCGAACGAACATGTCTGTACGCACGGCGTTCAGATTAGCCAGACTTTGGATAACTTTGGCTATCAGAGTGAGGCTACGTTGAACGGGAACACTGGGGAGGCCTATCCGCGCACATCAGAACATCAGAAATGTCAGGTTCATGGCAAAACTCACCAGGACATAGGCCAAAGAGGTGAGGGTGAAGAATTGCGGGAACGATGAAACGAAGGAAACAGAACGCTGATACGCTTTGCCAGTGGAGGTCGCCATTTTCAGGCGTATTGTCGGCATTGTAACGACGCTCAACTAGCTTTCGAATTGTCTCGAACAGTCGTCGCATCTCGCTGTCCTAGGCGTTAACCAACGAAACGGGGAAACATTGACACTTACTACGGGCATTCCGTACGCACAGAATATATCTGAGTCCAGAACTCTCCACACCAATGAATTAGAAGGTCGACATTTCGTTCCACGTCTTTGGCTGTGCTTTTCCCGCCACTCCGCATTGGATCCACTTCTATTGCGACTCGTTCCGCACACAACTTCCGGAGGACAGTTCCAATGCTAGCCTCAAGGAAAGCTTTGCCGTACCAATTCATACATGCTTCCATCACCTTTGTTAATATTGTGTTACCTCGGAAGAGGGTTTGATGTGCTGAATGTTGTGAGACAACAGGTATGCGGCAAAGAGACGAATGTCCTACAGGATGTGCCATCAACCTCTCTCCACGCGAGCTCTTGCACCTTCTCGACAAGGTTATTTTGTGCAACGCCTATGGCGATGAGCTGCGGCACGACTGTCTTTAGTTTTAGTTTCCTTTCGAAGTCTGTCATCCAATCAAGAAAATTCCGGGTATTGTAGGTCTATCAAAGGTTAGCAATCGTTTTCCAAGACGCCAAAAGGGAAATTTACATCAAGGAGAGATTGGTATGCATGAGAGGGAAGGATAATCTCCCTGTACGCGCTTGAGTTAACGAAGAAACGACGGGTCAAGGTCTTACTCGTCTACAGTTATTTTTAATCGTATGTCGCCCACTTGGATGTCGGTCGCTAGAGGCCCGCTCTGAAGGACAGGAAACCAACCGTCAATAAGCTCGCCGCGCTTGAAGTTCAGTAGGTTGATGCAAACCGAACCAAGTGCGGTTGGCTTGAACAGTTTCTTCTCCCGACAGACGATGACTTCGAGATTCTCGAATGGTGGTAGGTCTGAGAATGTGAAGCTCTCGTGCCAGTCCGGAGAGCCGATGCATTTCTTGACTGTCGTCCGCCCACACGTTATCGCGTTCAAGTTTATCTCGCACGACACGTCAAGATCAATTGGATCCGGTTCGGAGCTGGACTCGTTTACGTTGGAATCCAAAGGCTTCGGGTTTCCCAGGTTACGCGCCTGAATGACAACCACCTCCACTTGACGCCACATCCTATACGAGCCGCCATCTTCCCGGTACATCCGGCGACCGTAGATTTCGGTGTTAGCATAGGATCTAAGCAGTACCAGCCACATATTGCATGCTTCGGGGTTGGCAAACTGTAGATAGACTGGCTGGGTCGATGCGGCTTGCCCCCAGCTTTGTGAGCTAGAGGCATCTTAGCGCGGTGATGGATTGGATGATTCAAGTACACGCACTCGGAAGAATAGATCCCTAGGCAGTTCTTACGGAAGAATAGCGATGTGTCGGCCTGCCGTATGTCGGTGTGGTTGACAAGATGAATGTACAACGTCTGGAAGAGTATTGATTCCTGCTGGGACCGTCAGTTCTGCCGTCGTGCATGGTTCAGGCGACGCACATCCACGTAAATATTCAACAGACATTGCTCGCCCTCCTCTGTAAGCTTGCATTGTGCGGCTCGCCATTGTCCAGTCGTCGCCGATCCTCTCGCGAGCGTCAGCCAGCTCGATTTCTCTGCAATTCAGCTCTCAACGGAAGCATCTACTACGAGTCGCTTTCTATGCTCACCTTTTACCTTCTTGCTATCGTCTGCTGCGCCATTAGAATGCTTCGTATCTCGTTTATTAGGCCTCTTACGTAGCGCCGGAGGCTGTAGGCGATGAACACAAAAGACGATGGATTATGGTGAATATAACCTACCTTCCGCAGTGTAGCGCTCGCGGCATTGGAGACATACAAATCCGCAGAAAAAAAAAATTCTCTGGACCGCTCAGGACGACTGGGCGACGGCGGTTGCGAGGGTATTGAACTAGACATGGATGAAGGAAGGACGGTGAGAATAACTGGAGTCAGGTGTCAGTATGTCCACTGCCTCATAATCTACGCTGCCCGTTTTCTTGGACGCGACTGCACAGAATGGGGGAGGTAGGACAACAAGTGTTTCAGCTGCTCGCGTAACCCGTCCTTGATTAATTCTAAGTAAATTGACAGGGCTACTTGTTGACTTGCGCAGATCATTACAAGTTGAACGAGAGTGGGCATTCGTCTAGATTATCGTTATTATAGACAACAGTAACATTCCAACGTTTGCTCCAGGTATATTATCATGCACGCCATCGCCCTCTAACCCCCAGTGTGACCGTTCCTTTACTCTCTGCGAAGAAGATAGCTTAGACAAGTAAGCAGACGACACAACGGCAACGTACAATTTTCCATTCGCTTTCCCGTTTCCGTTTGCTTTCCCATTTCCATTAGCCGTTCCGTTGGCGGCCGCCTTGCCTCCCCTGACGGGCTTCTTGTACGTTTGGAAATAGAACTTGATGAACAGCAACAAGTAGCTGCTCAGGAGACCGCAGCCGAAGACAGCAGAGCTTTCAGTGCCAGAGCAATCACCCATATGAGGGAGATCGGGGCGATAGTTGGCGACAAAGTGCTGGTATGCTGCACAATAGATGAGATTCGGAAAGCATAAAGGCAGAAATGGACGCACTGCCGAAGTAGACGAGGGCAAGGTCAATGACAAATTGAATGATCTGCATCATTGTCAAGTACTTCTTCCACTACAGGCGGAATGGTTAGCAACGCGCGAACATGGGAAGAGAAGCCTTCTAACCCAAATCTTAGCACCTCCAGCGGTAGCGTAATAGTAGTAATCTGCACAATGTTGAGAAACGCGACTCAGTGATGGGGACAGCATGCTTACACATTAAAACATGCACAGTCAGGTTCAATGAGATAACAGTCCAAGACTACCATGCTTCGTGAAGATATGCGTGACACGTTGACGAAAAGGGACGTACGATACTAGTCTTGCCGTTGAGTTGTGAGTAACAAAGCAGAGCAGTTGCAGAATGATGGAAGACGTGTAAGAATGCTAAAGACGGATTAACAACGTTGTTGGGAGGGAAAACAAGGTAGTCACCAAGGGGCTTTTTCTTGAAGGCGAGGAAAATGGTGTCGATTAATTCCAAATATTTGAAGTAATAGTTGATGATATAGTAAAATTCCATTCGCTGTAGGAGCACCAGAAGGTCACAACGAGTATGCAAGAGAGGGAAAAGTCGCGCTCACTGGAGTCCAAGACTCAGCCGCGCAGATACCGGCAAATACCCCTCTCTTCCAAATAATTGGGACGATCTCCTCCAGCATAAGAACGAGCAAGAGAAGACTGCCACTGCTGAGAATGACATTGTGCACTTGGAAGATAGTGTTCAGTTTTTGCGGTTGGCGATTTTTCATGATAGCCTGAATCCCGAATATGGTGACGAGGTATCCAGCCAACGTGCCGAGAACCATAGGCGTCGTTGAAAGCGGGGTCTTGCCGGGAACATAAGAATACAAATGAGGGGGAAGGGATGGCAGAGTAGCCTCGAGCACGTCGGCGAGTTTCATGGTCACTGGTGGTGGGCAGACGAAAGCTGGGACCGAGAAGTTTTGGTTTTGGGGTTAAGTAAGCTTCTTCAGGCTCGCAATTTTCACGTGCACTGCCACCAGTACCATGCGTAAATACCGGACGATTATTCGACGCTGATTGGAAGAGAACGCTCAGTGAACTTTCTGAAAGGGGCGGAGCCATATTGAAGCTGGCCGCGCAAAGATAGAATAACATACGTGTTTTCGAAGAAGATTTCTCTCCCCATCCGGCCATTGCACGATACCGAACCGAGTATTCAAAACACCAAAGATGTCCACGTAACCCCAATGCAATGTATGTGATGCGTAGTAGTGTTACAAATATACCCAAGATGCAGTGCGAGAAAAAGCTAGGTGATAATAAGGCTAGGATATGACTTCAAGTCGGCAAGAACAGCGTGTTCCCTGTTGATGGTCGAACAATCAGTTGAAGACCTTGAATAATGCGCGCGGAACCATACATACCGTTTGCTAAGTTTGGTATTTTGAAGAACGTCGATAGCACAGGTCTTGACTTGTGAGCGCGCGATGTCTGGACCGGAAGCACAGACAAGGCACATGGAAGAATTGGAGGGGGCAAGAGCGTACGACGCGTGAACCTGGAACCGGTTAGAACAAATGCCTCCGAAGAAATCATACGCGACTAACCCCACACGCACGCAGTGACTGGACGAGATCGTGAATAAACTAGAAGTAATATGTTAGCGCCTGTCGAATAAACCAAGGCGGGGCAAGACACAGCGTACCAGCAACAGACGACAACGCAATTCATGTAAATCGTGCAAGTCCAGGCCTGATACAAGGAAAGATGAGCGGGGCAGTCGAGCGCGTAGATGGGTTACATACATGTCTCGGAAGTGGGACACCACGTCGGCACAGCGCAGTGCAGTTTGACCGACGGGCCCAATCGAAGAAGAACTCTATTCATGAATTAAGACACTCATTCAGTAAGATAGAGCAGAAAACTCACTGTGTAAAAGGTTCAACAGCGTCATGAAGATTTCCAAGCTGCAACGACCTTGTCAGGACTGTCACACGAGCAATGATGACGAATGGAAAATAACCTCGTTCAAGGGAACTTGGAACTGGGATTTCTCGTCAAGGGTGGGGATAGACATAAGGGAGACCATGGCGGGAGAGGCGGGAAGATCGCAGGGACTTCGGAATTTTGAGGGAGGGGGTGAATGCGACAGGGAGTTCAGAATGACCGGACGCATTTTATTTAAGTAGGTTTCAATTCCGAGCGGTCACGGGAAGAGTCGGAATCTGCGATCGGAGCTCCTGCTTCGAAAACTCGTGCCTAGACTCTAACCAATGACAGAAGGCTGGACATCACCACGAGTGCTGATACTGCGTCTGAATTGCGTCTGAAGTATGTAAACTTCTCGATGCGCAAATATCGCTAGATTAACTGCTCATTGGCCAAATGCATCGGATAGTAGGAAGAGCCGGTCTGTAACTCTTAAGATCAGGCAATAGACGGATGGGAAAGCGGGCATGAGACGCTGCCCGGCGGTTCTTGCGGGTCGCAATTCCAGTTGCGTCTAGTAGTAATAGAAACACGCGCATGTCTGGGTTGGGCGCTGTATATTCGGCGCCAACCCACGTCTATAATCAGCAGAAGGTCGTGTGGCGTCGAATTCGCCAACCCGTTCGCGGCGTAAATCGCGTGATGTCAAGGATGTTTTTGACAGACTGTCATGATCAACGTTGCTCCGCCATAGTTTGCAAGACGACGAGGAATTGCGCTGGCGTACGCGTCGGTGGTTCATTTCTTATCGCTCTCCACGGGGAACACCGACTTGGAAGCGGGGTATGGACTTGTATGGAACGCTGAATTGAACGGACCGGCGGGACGACGCGCGCTTCAATTTCGGGCGAGACCGGACCGAATCCGATCGGTTGACCTTGGCCTCGATCGCACTCTTTCTTTTCGTTTCTCAAAACTCTGTTATCGCCATATTGATTGTCTTGGGAGCCTCATGCATACAACCGAAAGTACCGAACTTACTATACGCGAACTTTCCCCCACGATATCTTGGACTCTCGGTCTCTCGGCCTACCAGGAAAAAACACGCGATCTCGCCTCTGTCTGGACTTCCCCTCACCTCCGCATCGCTCTCAATAATACGTACTGATTGACACGGCTGTACCCCAAGATCATCTGGGGCTCAAATAGTATGCGTGTTGCGGTTCTTGGCGAACTCCAGCCTCTGGCACCTTATCACAGGTGATCTGAACACCCACCCACTTCCGGGCCAAAGGTTGAGCTCTAGTTCTAAGCTCTCAGTCCAGCCCGGCATACAGTGTTTCCGGTAGTTTATGTTGAGTGAGTACGTCAAAGGAATCCCTCGTTTCCTTACTTCTCACCTCAAGGAGTATTCGGACGGCTTGGTACATTACGTGCGAAACCTCTGACTCCTCAAATCAATGCATTTTGACTCTGCCGATCCATGTCTAAAGTGTTATAAGAAAGCCACGAAGTCAATGACTGCATAACAGAGCATGATACGTATGTCGTTTCTGCTATGATTTGATTCAACAGTCCGCGCGACGTCCCGCGACTCCCAGGAAATAAATCCGCCCGTAGAGACGAGAAGAGAGCTGTGACAGTATTACACCATTGTTTCAAAATACTTAGTATTATATCTACTGTCCATTCGAAGTGCGAGAATGCAAGCGAACTTGTAGGGTGGCGTAAGAAATACCTGGGAGAGAAACTTACCGTAACTTACAAGGGGCTGCGCAGGGCCCAATTTTTTTACAGTAACTTACCCGTAAATTACACGCGTCATCAGAGCATCACGTGCTCCGCTCGCTCATTTTTTTCGCGCGCCGTCGGCGCGCTCTGGAGCCCCTGGTACTCTCCCACGCATCCACAGGACCCAACACAAGTGCATTAATGTCAGAAGCTTATGGAACACTACTGGAGCATAGAAGATAACCTTCCTCTACAGTGGCTGTTGGGCTAGGGAGGTACTACGGACAGGGAGACTGAGGGTTATCGCGGACAGAGGAAGAAGGTTCGGCTGAGCCCAAAGCCTGTGTATGGAGATTCCAGACGTTTGCACAGCCACAAGTGCTGTCGTCCCACCACCATCTGTTCAGGACGCGCTGGTCCACTGTAGTACTGGGCCGCGTTCGCCGTTGTTAGAGAATTTTCATTTTGTTCTGGCTCGCGGGACACGTGATCCGTTTTTGGTAACTTACATCCGCCCACCCGCCCTTGGGCGCTGTTGTAATTTACCTGTAAAATGACATCATATTTACAGTAAAAAAGGCCTGTCGTAAAAAACAACGGCTTTCTTCCGCCACCCTAAAGCGAAGGTAGCTAGATTCTATCGTTGATGTGACGCGTAGATGTGTGATGTCATGCATCCTTTCGTTTCGTCGTTTCGTCATCGTAACCCTTCGCAGACTCGAACACCTTCCATCTCTGCATATAGCAGAATTCCCTTTGCTCGCCATTCAACGCCTCCAGTAACGCCAGGATGTGGTGGCTGGATCCTGGGAAGGAGGTACTCAATGTCGTGGGTATATCGTGCACGATACTTTGCTGTCTCTGAAGTGAAGGCAGCTCTTCAACCGAATTTTGGCCCCGTATGTGGAAAATCTGGACATGAACCAGGTGAATTATGGGATAGGACAAGGTGCGCGATATGGACCTCGTACACTTTAACTTTACTGACTGGTTGTAGGGCAACTGACTCTACGCAACCTGACGCTCAAGAAAGGCGCTCTGGATAAATTTCGACTCCCAGTCGATGTCCTTGAGGGTACGACACCCCGCCCATGCGCAAGAATTCTCTCATGTGTATCTAGGCCACCTTGGAAAGTTCACGCTCTCGCTACACTGGATGAATCTTGGCAACCAACCGGTCGAGATCTTGATTGAAGACGTGTATATCCTTGTAGTCCCCTCTACGCAATCCAAATTCGATCCGGAGGAGGAAGAAGAACGCGCCCAAGCCACCAAGAATGAGCGCTTGCAGAATGCCGAGCTTCTCCACATGCGCGGGCAAGCCGAAACCTCTCCGGGTGCGACGCGTTGACATCTTTGTCATTCCTCCATCTGAGCGCTCTTCAGATAACACCCCTCAGACTCAAGGCTTATGGGAGTCTCTGACCGCCAAGATTATCAATAATCTACAGGTCACCGTCAAGAACATCCATGTCCGTTACGAGGATAAACTCAGTGTTCCCGGGGTACGCGACAGTGGGCATAACAACGAGGCGAGAATACTGACGTATTGCTAGCATCCGTTCGCGGCGGGATTGACATTGGCGGGCTTTACCGCGTTCTCTGTCAATGAGGAATGGAAACCAGCATTCATCGAGAGTACTGCAGGTGCCATCCATAAGGCGAGTCGGGATCTTTGGACATATTACATTGTCATTTACTTCTATTAGCTCGGAAATCTCCAATCGCTAGCCGTGTATTTCGACACAGATTCTCCAAGCATTGCTGGTTTACCTCATGATGAATCTGTGAAGACCTTTTACGAGATGGTAAATTGGCGTCTTCGGGTTAATTGCGCCGAACTGAGGCCTTGTTTAGATTGCCTCCAGTTCGCGAGAGGCCCAGCACCAGTTCATTTTGAAACCTGTTTCCGGCGAAGGAAGGGTAGGTCATCTTGCTTGTTCACTTTATGCAACCTGAACGTGTCCCAGATCATTATGAATCATAAAGTGGACAACGACACCCCACGATTTGATGTACAACTATTATTCGACGAGATTGGTGTCGCGGTGGACAACCATCAGTATCGGGATACCATCTCGCTTCTTGACATGTATCACGTCTATATTCGCCAGCACCAAGTATGGGTGTTCCTTTGGCCTTTTGACGTACTAACCCAACTATTATCAGTACCGAAAATATCGGCCAGACCAAAGCGAGTTCAAAGCAAACGCCGCGAAGGCGCGCCTGCGCTTTGCTGGACATGCCATCTTGGAAGGTGTTAAGGAGAAGAATAGGAAATGGACCTGGGCTTATTTTGCAGAGAGGCGTGACGACAGAAATCGATACGTGGATCTTTATCAGCGGAAGGAGTTGAGCGCTCTACCTGTCATAGTGTGTATTTTCCTTTTCTGTCTCCTGTACGCTCATTTATGCTGGTTCAGGACGAGAAGGAGTTAGAAGGACTCGAGAAGAAGCTCTCGTATGAAGATATCAGGTTCTACAGGTCTATCGCCCGTTCGCGTATTCGGAAGGATAATGCCCTTCGGAAACGGCTGGAACAGGATAAGGCAAAACAACAGCCTGCGCAACAAAGCTGGTCGAGCTGGATATGGGGCTCCTCTGAAAACACACAGACAGAGACAGATCCTGCGTTTGGTGGTCCAATGACCGAAGAACAACGTCAGCAGTTGTATGATGTACTCGACTACGACGAGAAAGCGGCCGTCGTCGAAGCTCTGGAAGCTCCACGGGATGCTCTTAAAGCCCGTATCAACGCCAAACTCGATAAAGGGTCCTTCGTCCTGAAGAATGACCCTCATGGAAAAGCTGAGGACATTATTTCAATCGTGTTTGACGTCTTCAGAGCAGACGTTATCCAGAGGACAGACAATCTGGATGCGTCGGTGTCGCTTATGGGCTTCACGGTATTCGACGGGACTACGCAAGGCACTCTTCATCCGAAGGTCATGTACGTGAAGGACATACCCAGCATCGAAGCGGATCGAGAAGACCCGTTCCTGTTCGTGAAATTTGAGAACAAGCCCCTGGATGAGCGTGCGGACAACGCGTTGACTGTCCGCATGCGTCATATGGAGATCATATATCATAGAGGTTATGTGGAAGCGGTATATCAGTTCCTCAAGCCTCCTGAAAGTCAGCTAGAATCGGTTGAAGCTCTGCTTGTGAGTAACTCCGCATATACGACGGCTGACGCTGATATTAGTGCTCAGACGGCTGCAGGACAAACACTGGAAGGACTGAGCAAGGAAACAAGGGCCGGCCTAGAATTCGCTCTCCAGAACCATAAGACCATCGACATACAAATGGATATGAATGCACCTGTCATCATTGTCCCAGAAGAGTGCGTGCGGTTGACATTCCCATTTCGCGTTCTCACTCGGTCTTGCACCACGTAGCGTGACAACATACCAGTGCAAGCATTTGATAGTCGATGCGGGTCACATCGCTATTGAGAGTGATCTAGCAGCCAAGGACGCCATCAAAGCGATACATCTGAAGAGGAATCAGAAATACAACGAGGCAGACTACAAACGTCTTGAGTCACTCATGTACGACAAGTTTACGCTGAAGTTGGAAGCTGCGCAGGTAATAGCATCTCACCATAACCGCAATCCTTATTACAACATTCATAGTTCATCCTCGGCAATGACCTGGATTCTTGTCGTCGAGCTCTGACATCAGACAAGACTGACGCCTTGCATCTCGTGGAGCGCATAAACATTGATCTTCAGGTCGAGACTTCCATCGTTCCCAGTGCTTTGAGTCTTGCCCGGTTCAAGGTGTCTGGTAGCCTGCCAACCTTACAACTGAACCTTTCCGACATCAAGTACAAGTCCTTGATGCGCCTCATTGACGTTTGTATTCCCAAATTTGGTGACGACACTCCTGCCGACGACCACACCGTCAACTTTGCCATCCGTCCTAGTTTTTTCGCCCAGAACGAAACGGAATATACTGTGGAGGATGATGATGATGATGATGACGACGACATCGAAAGTTTAAAAGAGGACGAATTTTTCGAAGCAAGTGAAGGACTGCCGGACGTAAGATTTTCAACACTTTCTGGATGGGATACTGATATCTCCATGTTAGCGTCCTGACATCCACCAACACATATTCGAGTTTGACTTCCGAGTGGAGCAACTGAAAGTCTGCATATTCAAGGCTAATGCAGACAATGTTGAAAAGGCATTGGGCGATGTGTCTCTTGACAAATTCTGTTTGGTATTTGCTCTGGCCAAATTCGACATGAAAGTCGATGTCAACTTACGGTCAGTAACACTCTCATCGCTTAGCCACCATCCCATCTGACCGCATTCAGGGCACTAACCATGAACCTCAATCAACCGACCGGCGACCCCATCAAGTTCATGTCTTCAGTGGACTCGGACGTTCCGCAGGATCGAGATTTACTGTTTGTTACCTACACCCGCGTTCAAAAGGATTCTCCCGAGTTCACATCCATCTACGAGGGAATTGATCAGAAGGTCGAAGTTCGAATATCGACATTCATTTTCAGAGCCGCACCGGAACCGGTCATAGCTTTATACGACTTCATCATGACTACATTCGTCCCTCAGTCCAATGATCAGGTGCTTCCAGCAGAGCAAGCTACAACCGACGTGCAGAAAGGGCAAGTATCTGCGAACAATGGTAGCAAGATTTATGTCACGGTCAATCTTGCGAGCGTCCAAGGTCTGTTTACCTTCGAAAGGACGAGCCACGCTGACATCGATCACAGTGATCCTCATGAATGGACCAGCCAGCCTGGCGACGTTATCTCTATCAACAGCAGACGTAGCCGTTCTCGTGCTGGCGAAAGCTTTGCGTGTTTCTGGTAAACTTGGAAGCCTCTCTCTGACCAATGACGCCGATGTGTACGGCGCCAGTCATCACGACTTTGGTCAAATACTCTCTATTGAGGGCCAGAACTTTGCCGAATTCCGGTATCAAACGTACAACCCGGATGAGGCAGGTTACAATGGGATCAAGTCAACCGTATCGTTAACCACTGCGTCTCTCAAACTTCATTTCCTGGAGCAACCTCTGCACGACATATATCTCTTCCTTGTCAAATTTGCCAGGCTCAAGGGCTTGTACGACGCTGCTACCCAAGCCGCCGTTCAAAGTGCCCCTGAAATGGATCGCATGCAGTTCGAAGTGTCTGTCAAATCACCCATTGTTGTGTTTCCCTTCGACCCTGTTACTTCGCGGGATACTCTTGTTCTCCGCCTAGGTGAGATCACTGCTTCCAACTCATCCAAGGCCGATAAGAACAAGATAACCGCGGGGCTCCACGGAATCCAACTCGTCTCGAATATTCATTACGATGAGGCGCTTTCAACCCTCAAGATCATCGACGACATCAATGTGGCGGCCGACATCGTACAAGTCGTCGGCGTTGACCGTTCGCAGGTCTACGACGTTCCAGATACTCAGGTGGGATCTCTCATTCACACGTGATTGGCAAACCACAATCTCATCTTCGCTAGGTTTCGATCACCATTTCGGACGTGCGCTTGCACTTGACGCAAGTGCAGTATGGCATCTTGATGAAGCTTGCACAATCGATACCGAAGATTCTGGCTGGCGCACCCGAGGGATATGCTCAAGCCGAATCATCAGCATCCCAGGAATCAGTCACACCCAGCGCACATTGGCTTCTTCTCCATCTGCGAACTTGGCGCCAGAGTTGATTGTTCCAGCATCTGTCCGAGCTTGGTCCGCTGTTGATTTGGTTATCGTAGTCGATGCTGTGAAGCTTCATCTATACGACGAGTCCGCAACGACAACCGCGAATTTGAAGGAGCATGGAATCACAAGATTTGCTCTAAACAGGAGCGAACTTCGACTCAAAATGTTGTCAGACGGCTCCATGGAAGCTCAGGTCGTCTTCAAGTCATTCACAATGAGCAACACTCGACCTGGACAAACCAAGTTTCGGGAAATCATACCCGCCACCCAACACGATCGCAATCAGTTCATGGTCCTATATACCATGTCCGGTGGTCCAGACAGCTCGTCCCTCGCCATCGTCACCATTGACTCCCCCAGATAATCTTCGCCGTCGATCCCGTCTTTGCCTTGGTCAAGTTCTTCACGTCATATACTCCCGATGCGCCCATCGAAATTCAAGACGAAAGAGACGATGCACCAGTTGACCGCATGGACAAAGCTCAATCCACCTTCGATTTCCGTCTTGATCTGCATGACGTTTCTATCAATGTGCTCGAGAACGACGCGAACCCCGAAACACAGTCCATCAAACTCAACGTCAAGCAAGTCATGCTTTCGCAGCAGGTATGATCCAATGCCGACTAACTGAATGTCATTCTTACGATTTCAAGGGCGTCTTGGCTCTTACAATCAATCGCTTGGGCATGTCTTTGACTTCCATGGGCAAAGATTCCGACGTTGTCCGATTTTTGGATGACTTTGATCTAAGTCTTTCACTGGACAGCCGTTCCAGTTCGTCCCAGCAAATGACGAACATGGAGATCAATGCCATGCCGATCGTGTTCCGAGCATCCTACCGGGACATTATGCTGATTACCTCGATTGTCAACAAGGCCATAGAACTCAGTGCAGCAAACTCGTCGACTGCTGAAGCAACTACTTCAAAGTCAAAGTCTCGCATTTCTGAATTCTCAGCTTCCAAGAAATCGTCCTCTAAACAATTTGCTACCAAACCACGGAGGTCTGTAGGCAAGGCTCGTGCCGTAGCATCTAAAGAACAGGCAAGTGCTGTTCTACCTACAATCCTCATTGATAATCAATTCTGCGTAGCTCAAAGGTTCCTTCGATGGTTTCCGGCTAGTACTTATCGGAGACATGCACGAACAACCGATGCTTCATTTTAAGGTGAAACGATTCATCGTAGGCGCTAAGGACTGGTCAGGCGCGGTATGTGTAGATCTTACGCTTCTTGAGTATTCTCTTAAAAGTCATACTAGCTCCACGCCACTACGACTATGTCGACTCAGATCAGCTACTGGAACCTTACTAACTCGCACTGGGAACCATGTAAGCACTGCGCTTTGTACTCTGTGTATCATCTCTAACTCCTTTGGACACTAGTAATTGATCCGTGGACATTGACGATCACAGTAAGTGTTGACGCCTCTTCTCTCCTGCATTAAGTGACATTTTCCTTAGGCTTCGAAACAAGACGCATCCAGTGGCATCAACATTGGTCTCTCGGCGAGAGACCGTCTGGACCTCAACCTTAGTACCACTTTTGCTGAGATGGCGATTACCACTGTCAACGTGTGGACCAAGGAAGGCGAGCGTGTCCTACAGAACGCTCGCGGAAGTTATGCCCCTTATCGCATACGAAACAGGACTGGGTCTCCCATCTTTGTGTGGTCCGATGATGATGGCAGTGCGACATCGAAGGATGCCACTTCCGTTAAAATTTTGAACGATGATTCTCTCGATTGGCGATTTGACGACTGGAAAACTCTGAGAGAGGTGCGAACAACGATTTTATCTTGATACCAATCTTACATTAGTAGCACGTTTCCTCCTCTGGTCAACACAGTATCGGAGTGCAAGTTGTGGGCCAGCCGTGGGAGCAGATCCGGAGCATCCCCGTCGATCGTGAAGGAGAGTATACATTTCCTCTCAGACCGCGAACGGCCAAGTACACGGACAGGCTCTTATGTGAAGTGAATGTGGTGGATAACGTGAAGGTTGTCACTATACGTTCAACGTATAAAATCCAGAACCAGACGTTATATCCGCTTGAGGTTACTCTTGTGGATGACAACGGGCATCCAGTGCATTCGTTGGAAAAGATCGTCCCCGGACAAGATTATGCCTTGCCTATCGACGCTGTTGCTCGCCACAGGATACGGATACAGCCAGACCGTCAGTAGTCGTCCTGGAACGCACATTGGTCTGAGCTTACCTTGTCTTAGAGGGTTTCGGTTACAAATGGTGTCCTGCCATCCGATGGAGGATTTGGTCTCCACCAGAGGTTTCACAATCAGATGCCCACACAGTGATCCTCAAGAGGCCTCTTTCAGATTCCAAGCCTGGGTACAAACGGACTTCCAAAGCGGACACTCAAGTGCTCGGTACGTTCTCGTCATACTCGGAGACCGAAAACTTGTGAACGGGCAACCTCCAGGAAATTTCCCAAAATCAGTCTCAAACTGCGAGCGCCGTTAGAACTCGAAAACTTACTGCCATACAATTTACAATATCGCGTTTATGACAAAGACACCGATCAGAATTGGCGCAGCTACTTGCGGCGCGGTGGGGTCATGCCGTTCATTCTGTGGAACTGGGTCATTTAGTGCTATTGAATGTGGAAGTGGAGGATACAGGTGGACACTTTCATTGTTTCTTTAGTGGCTAAGTTGCTCACGGTCATCTAGTCTTTGGTCAAAGTGAATTCGCCATCATCAACACGGACGTCAATTCGGACTTCGAGCTGGAGAAGCGGCTTACAGTCAAAGATCCGCGAGGGCGAACGCTGGCATTGAAATTAAACTACGTGTACGCTCCTCTCTTTGAAGTCTTCCTGCTAGCCATTCATGACATGTCTAGACGGTATCCTGATTCCGGAGGTGCTTTCAAAGTGCAAATATCTGCACCATACCTTGTCGTGAACAAGACTGGACTACCTTTTGCTATTCGTTCTGTACGCAGTACCCGTACTGGAGCTCAAGATGTGGCGGGTGACAATCGACCAGGTCAGCTTCCGTCTCTGCCGATATGTATCATTACTGAGACCCAACATTCAGAGGTTCTCTCGGCGCCAACTCCCTTCAGTAAGACCACGACGAGGATTCCGGACACAATCTAATTCTGTTCCTTTTGCAGTGCTCTCTCATCAGGTCGACAATGGCCATGAATTCAGTTTGAAAGTCGGGGATTCAAGTTGGTCCAAGGTAAACCCAATTGACTTCATACCTCCACGTTTGGTGCTACCCGACATTTTCAGAACTTCAGCGTGGAAGCGCCTTCGGCCGACAGTGCACTGGTTATTCCGACGCTCAAGTCGAAGCAAGACGAGATTCATGTTGGATTGTCTTGGTCGGAGGGACTCGGGAAGTATAAGTTGACGAAGGTCATTACTTTGACCCCCCGTTTCCTGATCAAGAACAATCTGGCGGGGCCTATCTCGTTCCGAGAACATGGTGTTGCACCTCGCGAACGTTGTACAGTAGAGCCAGGAGAACGATGCCCGCTTACTCTACTGCGCGGCAGTGCAGAGAAACTGTTGACCATTGCTTTCCCTGGGCTGAATGCCCAATGGTAAGTTATTTCGTCTTCAATCTGTAAACTTAGGCTTATCTGCCTGCCTTTCTAGGTCCCCGCCCATCAACATTGAAGACATAGGCTCAGTTCACTTCCGGCTAAACTGTTCATCTACATCTCAAGACGTACAAGTTATCCAGGCAGATGTAAAGCTTGACGGACCAACGATATTCGTCACGTTTTCTTCGGCGACTGCAGGATATCCCTTCTCCATCGAGAATGTCAGCGATTACAGCTTTACCCTCACTCAACGAGTATGTGGATTTATTTGATACAAATATGCTTGTTTCAAATGCGTTACAGGACGCTCGCGAGGAGCCAACACCTGGAGGGAAATCGTACCCAGTATATACGGTCAAGCCTCATTCGACCATGCCATACGCATGGGATTATCCAGCAGCTCGGGACAAGAAGCTCGCACTGTCGTCTGGAGCTGCCCGTCGCGTAATCGACATTATGGAAATAGGCGATCTTATGCCCTTCAAGTTCAATGTCTGTCCCTCTTTCTTTGTGCGCGCTATATCCTGACTCACCCCGGTAATAGGATGGTCAAAGACATCGAGCAGTCTCCCTAGATGTTCGCGCAGATGGTCATCAGCAAGTGCTCACGATAACGAGCTACAACCCGGAGTACAGTCTCTATAAGCCGAAGTCTAAATCACCGACCGGATCGATTTCACGCCAGGACACTATCTCGAGTAGTGCTGAAGCGTTCGAGGCCATCACGGAGGAGGATGTGCCTAGCTTCGGTTTCGACATCACCTTTGCTGGCATCGGCATTTCCCTCGTCAATAAGCGACTGGTCGAAGTTATCTACATTTCCATGAATTCTTTGACTTTTGGTTACACCAACAGCTCCGTTGCCCAGACCGTAAACCTGGCTTGCGGTACCCTCCAGATTGACAATCAGCTTCATGACGCTATATTCCCCGTCGTACTTCAGCCCACTCCAATTCCCAAAGAGTCGAACGGTGTATCGCCCCTTCCTACCGTACAGGCGTCTGTGATTTGGTTGAATGACGATGGTGAGTTGGTGTTTCTGCCCGTGTTCGTTGCTCAGTATCTTCTAGAGCATGGCGTGCTGTTCATCAAATATTGCTCGGTCCTATTACAGGCATTGACAATAGAAGCTGACGAGGATCTGCTTTTCTCAATCTATGAGCTTACGCAGATACAAGGTGCATCGTGGGAGGCAGATGCAGAAGAGTAAGCACGTCTGTTATTAACGCTAGTCTGTTCTAATCGTTCTTCAGCGTCCTCGTTAAGAACGCTACCGAAATCCCGGAACCCAAGGATATTGCTGTGGGTCAGGATCTTTACTTTGAGGTCCTCGAACTGCAACCCATCAAACTCTCTCTCTCATTCATGCGAACTGAGCGAGTGAGCAGTGAGGAAAAGTACGTTGTCAACTACATCATTCACACGTTTCTCACTTGCGCGTTAGGCTCAGCATCCGAAATCCTCTCGCAGTCGTCGTGAATGCGCTGACTATGACGGTCGGCAATATCAATGATGCGCCTCTGGAAATGAATGCCCTTGCCATCAAGGACATGCGTCTCAAAATGCCCGAGCTTCAAAGTCGCATCATGTACCATTATCGGCAAGATGTCCTCCGTCAACTTTACCGTATCCTTGGCTCGGCAGACTTCATCGGAAATCCCGTTGGACTGTTCACAAACGTCAGTTCCGGTGTCGCGGATATCTTCTATGAGCCTTTCAACGGAGTCGTCATGCATGGCAACAAAGAGCTCGGTATTGGCATCGCCAAAGTACAAATCTTTTCCTTACCGTTCTAACCTTTCTCATGATTGGCATAGGGAGCTGCGAGTTTCGTGAAGAAAACTGTATTTGGTCTGAGCGACAGTGTGACAAAGTTCACTAGCAGCGTTGGTAAAGGTCAGTGTCACCTTCCAAAGCTTTGTATCTTTTCATAATCTCTCCTGCACAAGGTTTGTCTGCCGCGACATTCGATTCCGAATATCAAGCTCGGAGGCGTATGAATCAACGTAGAAACAAGCCTCGACATGCTATGTGCGGAGTTCCGTTCACAGTCGCCAATTAATCTAACTTCATACTTAGCTACGGCGTTGCTGCTGGGGGCGAAGCCCTTGCGAGTAGCGTTGCGAGTGCGATGGAGGGTGTTCTTGTTTGTCTTTCCTTTAACCGGCCTCAGTTAGGATTAATCAAGCATAAATAGATGAAGCCCATCGAAGGGGCTGAATCCGGTGGTGCGTTCGGATTCTTCAAGGGCGTTGGAAAAGGTGTTGTGGGGTATGCTGCTTTCAGAACTCGTTGACCATGTCTAACACGAACTGCTAGTGTTGTCACAAAACCAGTGATTGGTGTTTTCGATTTGGCGTCAAATGTCTCCGAAGGTAAGGAAAGCGTGTCGCTTGTAACACCGTGCTGATGGTAGGTAGGTATCCGCAACACCACTACCGTTTTCGACAATCCTGAGAAGGACCGAATGCGCCAGGTAGGCGCATTCTTGCTATGCCGCCATTCCATCTGATGTGTCGCTTTAGCCTCGTTTGGTTCCTTCCGATGGTGTCTTAGCTGTGAGTAGAAGAAATGTGATGCTTCGAATAGAAGGTTAACCCTACATAACTCGTAGCCTTATTCACCTCGAGACGCTACGGGTCAGTATTGGATGCGGGATCTCAACAATGGAGTCTACAGAAAAGAGCACTACGTCGCGCACTACAGTAAGTGTAACGCGGACGGTCATTGGACTTTCACTGAATTGTTTGCTTTGCAGACTCTCCCGGTAGCGATAATGTTGTCCTCTTGACGTCTTCGCGGGTCTTGTCATTCTGGTCGAAGAAGCTGAAGCTGGATTGGGATTTACCACTCACAGAAGTGCAGGGGGTGACTGTAGAAGACACCGGAATCCGATTCGCTCACAAAGCTGGCAAGGAACACGATAAATTTGTGTTCATCCCAGACAAATCTTCGCAGAGTTGGTTCTTCGAAAGAGTTGCAGGTGTTGTACGATCTTTCAATATCAAGCGCAGGATGGAGGCGTAATACCTATTGTTACTATAATAAATATCGGACTGTAGTAGAATGGATCGGTACGCCAAGGTTGTATGTATAGTAGTAGTGTTATGTACATTTTCGCAAATAGAGAAATAAGATATACGCGTAATTGACAGCAACCACTGGTCAAAGCATTGAACAACCCAAGATATATGTACATACAATTAGTGAATTAATCAATTTGAAGTGTCCGAGTTACGCTTTACACCAACTGCTGTGCTTGAACTGAATACACGTTCCCGACCCATCTTGGTGAAGGGGGAAGCGGGTTTGCCAAAGTCATCAGGTAGCTCGTGCACCACCTGTCCTTGATCGCTACCATCCCTCACTTGCGGACCATGATTGCTATCGAAACTACCATAGCTTCCCCGAGGGCTGGCGGAGTACGCGCTCTGGAAGTCGGTGTCCGAATCGTCGGTGGCACCGGTGGTTACAGGTGTAAGACCAGGCGTAGTGGGTGTTTGCACTGGAGTAGGTACGGTACGCATGGCGCTGAGCGATGCACCAGAGGCGATTTTCCTAACAGCGACGGGCTCTGGTGTGCTCTGCTCGTCGCGACTGACATCAGAGATGGACCGTCTAGTCGGTGTCGCGCTTCCCGGGTCGATAGTCTTCACGAAAGCAGTACGACGAGGGGTAGCCTCATCTGCAGTATGTTCGGCTTTACTGGTTTGAGACGAGGCAGTTCCGCTCCGCTTCCTTTGTTTATGGGAAGCCTTACGAACACGAGCGCCAGAGGGAGGTCGCGATGGAATCGGAATGGGTTCGGAATACTCTTCTTCGCTCGCGTCGGAGACTTGTCGTCGCCATTGTTGTGCACGACGGTCACGATCAGAGATGAGAGCATTCTCAAGCTAAAATCCCGATGAGCGACAATTATTGCGATAACTCAAAGAGACTGACCTTCTGCTGGATCTCCAAAACCTTCTGCGCGATCTTGTCACTCTGCTGCGTGATTCCTTCATCAACAGCGTTCATGTTGTCCTGAGGAAGGTCCGCTTCCGTCGCCGAAAACCGCTTCTTCTTAGTGGTAATCGCGTCAGCTTCCTCCTCTGGGTCTTCTTCAATCGTCCCAGTTTCTCTTTCCACCTTCTCCATAACAGGGCGCTCTAAGCCGTCGGACTCATACGACTCTGCCAAAGTAGACTCAGTTCCGATAGACCGCAGATGCCGCGTCTTTCCGGCGTCACTAGCGCGGCGTGAGCGAGGTGTCGAGAAGGAGGACAGGCGGCTGTTGGGACGAGAGCTCCCGTAGTCCGACTCGTCCATGCCCATAGTCATAGACGTCAAGGCCCTCTCGATCTGGGCTTCCACTTCAGCAATCATGTCAGCGCGCTCCTGCTCCATCTTATCCATAGTCTCCTTCATAGTCTCCAATTCCAACATAGCGTCCTTGTGTGCATTTTCGGTATCCTTCAGTTCTGCAACGCATGTCAACGCCACTGCATCAGCGCAGCGGGAAGCGACTCACGATTCTGTAACTTGGATTTCTCCACTGCAGTCAAAGTGACCAGACCAGACAACCGTTTCGTCTCGCGTTGCTCCTTGTTGATCTTGGCCCTCAACTGATTCGCCTCCGCACTTAACTTCTCAGCGTACTGTTCAAACGTCACAAACTTGTCCCGCCATAGATCACTTTCAGTCATCAGGAAGTTCAAACGACGTGACAAGCGGCCGATCTTAGTCTCAAGATCGTCCCGAGCGTCGACGAACGCGTAGCCCGCTTGCGGATTGAGAGCTGAATGAGTTGCTCAGCGGCAGTGAGTTGGGGAGGTCGCTTGACACTTCCAAACATGCCAATCCGTTTGAGGAACGACGGTTTCTTGTACTACACGGCCTGAGCAACGAAAAAACATGATACACCAATTAACACTTACCCTGTCTTGGAGAACGCTGTCAAACGCCTGTATGATACGGGTAGAATGCCACCAGTCGGTGCTTTGATCTGGTCGGCAACAGCAGCAGAGGATGCACCACGCTTCGCCTGAATCTTGCAGACCGGCCGGAAACGTCCAGCAGGGAACGCTTCCTTGAACTCGCTAATGAAGGTGAGGAAGCTGTTCAACATTAATGTCAGAAGGGCATTACCTAGGCACCGAATGATCTGGATGATAGTGAGATTCGAAGGCAGATAATAATCGTTGCCTGTATTTTTCCCGTTGTTGTTTCGTCGAAACAACGTTGGGCGGCGGTGAAGGGCAACTCCTATAGAGCAATGAGTATATTTCAGGCGGAAAGTCCATGAAGACTACTAACACGTAGTTGATATCCCTTACAATGTTATGAGTCAACAATCTCCAAGAACTGATGCTTCACTCACAGATCGCAGACACAGATTTCGGCGGCAGGGCGCATACTGTAACGCGCTTCAGTGGCCAAACCCATGATCCACGGGCCGGGATCATCGATGTAGATTTTGGCGTCGCGGGAATGCACAGCCGGGAGTGCAATACCATTCCAGCCTCGGAGCTCAACCAAGTACTTAATCGTGAGAACGGCAATCTGCGGGCAATTAATAATGTTGCACTCGAAATAGACGAGAAAACACGTACACCAAGCATAGCCGGATGGCGAGAGAAGAAAAGAATACGACCAGTCGGGGACAAAGCAATCTAGAAGAACTATGAGCTCCACCTTCCATGAACCCGTGCACTAGTGCGTACCTCGCAGATGGTTAGGATATTGTCGATATTCAGACACTTGAACAGGGGCCACATGGTGAAATTGATGTCCACCAATCCCTTCCCAAAGTCAAGGCCACCGGGGAAACGAGCAATGACCTCGAGACTGGATTCATTGACTTCACCTTTAGGACTGGCATCAAGCTTGATGAGATCGCCAGCGCGAGGCGCAGGATGAGCAAGAATTTTCGAGATCTGGAGGGTGTGCGATTGGACATCTTTCGAGAAACGCGCCCACGAAAGGGTCAAGTAGTCGCGCATTAAGTCGTAGACCGGGTGCCGTGATACGAGAGCTATCATCACATGTAAGTAAACTTAAAAGAACGTCAAGGCAAAGACTCACTCAACGCATACGGAAGCCAAAACACGGTATCGCCCGGCAAGAATAAGGTACTCTCGCCAGGAGTGTGCCCGACGGTGCTAGCGACCTCAAAGTCACTTTCGATTTCGGTCATGGCGCCTTCGTTTTCCGTCTCACCGTCAGTCTCGGCATCAGCCCAAGGACCGCGCGCGCTTTTTCTCGCGCTTCGTCGTGCCTGGATGCTGGGATCAGCATCGCTACCGACGCCGCCAACATCCGCACGGAGATTCTTAATCCGAGAGGCTACAACGGACTGGGCCGACTCCTTGCGCGATCGTCCTGCTTCCAAGGTGCGGCGGATAGCGGTACTACGTTCCGCGTCCGCATGAGACCAGACCGTTAGACAGACCCCATGATAAGTGACAGTACTACCCATTGCACTATTGTCAGGAGTGGCCGCGGCTGCGGGAGCATGCGACCCATGACCAAGGAGACTGGGGGGGCCTAGATAGCTCGATGACGGGCGAACAAAGGGGTCGTCGCTGTAAGGATAATTGAAGGTGGCTGCCGAGGATCTATTATCAGTGCCTGAGAGAACAGAAGCACGGAGAAGGTCTCCAGAGGCGGAAGGCGCGAGAGGAGTGTTGGGCGCAGGAAGAGTAAATGTAAATGTGTGAATAGTCGAAGCTGGCTGCAAAGTAGAGGCGATAACTTCGACTTCGCGAGTAAAAGAAAGCTGTAATTAGCCGAAGATAAGCATGTGTGTATAACGTTAAGGAACGGCGGGGATATACCTTGAGCGCCTTGGACAGCATTTTGCCGACCTCTTGTTTGCTGAGCGCGCCAGCACCTTTGAGGATCTCTTCGCTTTTGCCGCGTTTCTTTTTCTTGCCGCCACCTGCGCCGGGGCTAACGGTGCTGCCAAGAACCTCTGGGCGCCACCAGCGGCTAACGGCGCCGTCGCTGTGATGGAGGCCAAGGACGGAGTCAGGGTCGGCAAGCGTCCATGTGTGGGGAGACTTTGGGAGGCCTGAGACAACATAGAGAGAAGTGAGAGGAGAAGTTGGAGTAAAGGAGGGTGAAGGCAGGGCGTCGCGGGCAGAACGAGTGGAGACGATGGAAGTGCGAGTCGAAGCAGGAATTGGCTCCATGCTTTTGCGATGCTTGATACCGAGAATACGAGAGGCTTTATCGGCGCGGAGCTGAGCGAGAGTGAGAGACTCTGATTGAGACTGGGGCTGGCCGACGGGGGCGCTGACAGTAATATAATCTAGCTCATCTGCGAGGCCATCGTTGCCCTCGTCGTGGTTGGTGGGAGAGGGGGGTCTGCCGTGTTGGTCAGAGATATTGATGATCGGACCCAAGGCCGCCGAAGGGGTTTCCTCCTTTTTGGGAGGTCCGCGATGGCCAAAGCTGGTGTTGTGAGTCTTTCCCTTCAAAGGCGTAAAACGCGACCGTCTCTCCCCAAGTGACTGGTCCGAGAACCGAGACCTGAGCAGGACGTCGTCTCCGCGGCTCGACAAGCTCCCTGTCGCAGAGGGGCGCCGATGTATCGTCGACATTCGATAAGCGCTTCCGTTACACCCGTCGGTAGCGAACGTGCACTATAATAAACGAGTGGACAGAGCAGCAGCTATGCCGCAGAATGGTTGATACAAGACTAGTACAAAGGAGAAGACGGTCGCTCTGACCCTGAATACTTATAAGGGTGTCCTGAAATTTTACCCATCATATTTGTCGTTCCTTGACTTCTCTGATCTTCCGCAATTTGGTCTCATCTCCACGCGCCCACTCCTCCTGAAAGTCGAAACGTTCAGGTTGAAGTTGGTAGCCATTAATATATCCAGTTCGCGATCACGTGGTATAGACAGTACATTATGGTAGTAAGAGATGCAGCTATGCATGTAAAATATCCCCCAAAAACTCAAGTACTCCGCATGAATGTCCTTCGTAGCCATTCCCACCGACCGCGTCCTTTCCCTTTCCCCTTTCCAGCACTTGTGGGGACATCAACAGAATCTTCCATCCCATCAGGGTCTTGGCGGTCATTGGTGTTCCTCCGCACGTCACCTTCACTGACAGTCCTTCGTCGTGCGGCCATAAATCCAGGCACTGCGTCGTCACCGCTTTCGCCGTTGCCAACAGGTCGTCCCAACAAGGTACTCACTCTTCGCCTCCGCTCACGGGCACGATCGCAAATCCAGGACTTGTCGCCGCCAAACCGATCTGGAAGCCGGCTCCAGCCAGCGTCGTAACTGTGTTTCGGGCAGGAAGCGGAGGCGACAGTTCAATGTGGGAATGCGACGGAGCCCGTTGGTGATGGCGTCGCATGGACGACGAGAGTTGTTCGTCGATTGCAGATCTTTTTCGACGAGAGGATACGGTGAAGGTAGGGCTGCGAGGACCTTCGGTGACCGAGATTGTCGAAGGTGGAGGCAACGGATGTTCTAAGCTCAGATCAAGACCCAGGCTGCTACCGACGGTGCCATCATGGGCTCTGAGCGTGAACCCCACTCCAATTCATGAGTTTCGGAAGTTGGGCTGTCGGCTAGTTGCGAGGTAGTATGTAGATCTTCCAACATCTCTTCGTCGCTTTCTTCACTCCAGCTGTCTGCATCGCCCTCGCCAGACTGGATGCTCACTACCCAGACTCCTCCTAGAAGGATAACGATACCAAGGCTCACAAGACCAAGATGTAATGGTGGGATGAGGGCAAATTGATCGAAATACACCAAGCCGTTCAGGATCGACGACAAGTTATAAAAACAGAACGCAGCTAGAAAAAAGGACTTAAGATCATTGTAGAAAGAAGCTGACACCACTTACAAGGACACACGAGCGTCGGGTTGGCGAGAATCAAGCCTTATGTAGGTACCCGAGCTGTAAGAGTGCGAACACTACTAGGGCAAGCAAGAGCATCCACGCTTGCCATCGCCAAAACTGGTTGTCTCCGGCCAGTGTCAACAACAGGAGTTCAGTGCCACTTTTGGCGAACAGCAGACACATTCCGGACAGGATTCCAGAGAAGGACGCATAGGAGATGGCGATGATGAGGCGTGTTCGATTCAATGCGCGAAGAACACTGCTCGGTGTAGACTCATTATTTGCCTTGCGATCTAACAATGGTGTTCTCTCTGTCGTGATCGTTTCCGTGAGGTCGGTCACGCCAGTTATCAAAATGGAAGGATCGTTTGCATGGAATGAAGGAGACTGAGGTGGGGATGCTGGCAGCGAGTTGGACGTCTTGATGCGGCGATGCATTGAATATTCTGCTATATGAGTCTGGACGCATTTAAATCAGACCATTGCTGACACTGAAATAAAACACGTACGATGACGAGGCTGACAACCACGAATGCACCTAGAACGGAGAAGTAGGCAATAAATGCTGGTCTCCGGAATAATTCAAGCAGGTCTTCTAGAGATCGGGTAGGCTCTGTTACGATACCGAATACAGCGATGAGGACGGCACCGCCTGCGATGAGCAGAGTGCCAAGGATCATCCAAGGGGAAAACACGTCGCCGAGGAGGAGACGTGCAAAGAATGCGTTCCATAAGAGGGACACTGCGCCCAGCGGGGCGAGAATAACGACGGGAAGTGATGCTATTTGCACGAAGGATCCGAGGATATTTGAGGAAATGAATATGGCAAAGCCTAGCAACCATAGTCTAAAGCACGGTCAGCAGGAGAAGAGATGAATATTAATGGGGTATAACGGACGGTCTCCGTGTCTCTGCCTTCTGAGCGTGGTCAGGCAACCGTTGATTGAGAACATGGCTCTTCCGCTGTATCGTAAGACCAAGAGACTGGACGAAGGAGGCCAACAGGCCAATGACGATGCCCAAAGGTATGGATATAGTGGTTTGGCCAATGACTGCTGCGCTCATCGCCTCAAAGGAAAGTTGTTGGCCAGCCTCATGTCTCATCGGGGTGGCGGGAGATGGTAAGGAAATCGATGACGTAGCAACACTGCTGAAACGGGATACAAATACACTACGATACAATTCCTTTGCAATTCTCTTGCTAAATACATTTTACTTGACTATAGTACAAATTTATGTTACCCATTCTCAAGCATCTAGTCCATTTCCTCAACCTTGATTTCGTCGTCGTCGTCATAATCCACATCCATGTACATGTCGTCCATCTCCATCCCATCGTGATTCGGAATGACATTGAGCCGATTGTGCGGTCCATCGAAACGAACCCGCACCACCTCACCATCCCGAATGCGGTCGGAGAGAATCATCATCGACAACGGGTTGAGGAGCTCGCTTTGGATGGAACGATTCAAGGGTCGGGCACCGTATATCGGCGAGTAGCCGACAGACATGAGATACTCCTTGCTGGAAGTGTCTATGTCCAGAGTGATCTTCCTCTCCGCCAGCCGCTCCTCGACTTCCTTAAGTCGAATGTCCACAATTTTCAGGACATGTTTCCGAGAAAGAGCACGCTAGAAACTAAGTCAGAGAAAGGAACATGCATCATACCGAATGTACTCACGAAGATGATGATTTCATCTACTCGATTCACGAATTCAGGAGGAAAATGACTCTGTATTGCGCCCATGACAAGCTGACGAGTGTGAGGCTTGACTGGTCCCTCGCCCATGTCATTGAGATAGGCAGCGCCAAGGTTGGATGTCATAATGATAACAGCTAGAAAACGAACAGTAAGAAGAATGTCATGCGAGACTTGATGAAGAAACTTACTGTTTCGGAAATCAACGACTCTCCCTTGACCGTCGGTAAGTCGACCGTCATCAAGGACCTGTAAGAACAGTGTAACGAATTCTCGGGAAGCCTTCTCAATCTCATCGATGAGGACAATGCTGTAAGGCTTGCGGCGAATGTATTCGGTTAACTGACCACCTTGGTCATGGCCAACGTATCCTGGAGGTGCACCGATTAGACGAGCGATGGAGTGCTTCTCAGAGTACTCCGAGCCATCGATACGGATCATAGCATCGGCGGAGTCGAAGAGTAGCGTTGCAAGCTAGAGAAGATAATTAGCAACGTTAGAAAGCAAAATAGAGGTGCACTTACAGTCTTGGCCATCAAGGTTTTACCAGTTCCCGAAGGTCCCGCCATCAAGAAGCTGGCGATTGGTCGTGACGGGTTCGACAAACCACTCCTGGAGAGCCGGATGGCATTGGCGACAGCCCTCACGGCCTCACTCTGCCCAACGACACTCTGTGAGAGAACCTTCTCCATGCGCAAGAGTTTCTCCCGCTCAGTCGACATCAAACGTGTTACAGGAATGGAAGTCCAACGAGCGACGATTTCGGCAATTTGGTCGGGGGTCACCACGTCGTTTCCTGTTCCCGCAGAGTCTTCTGCAGCTTTTTTCGCTTCCAATTTTTCGAGACGCGATTGCAGGTCGGGAATAGCGTAATACTTGAGGTCAGAAGCCGTGGCAAGATCATATCTGCAATAGCGCAGGTCAGGACAGCTCACTGATGAAGCCAATAGATTGACTGCTTACTTCCGCTCCGCTTCCTCTTGCTTCGCTCTGACCTCGTCTATCTTCTTCCGTACAATATTGATCTCGTCGCCCGTCTTCTTCTCGTTCTCATACGCAGCCTTCAAAGGTTGTAGAGTGTCCTCCACGTCTGCGATCGCCTTCTTTGCAAGTTTAAGACGTTCTTTGCTGTCAGGATCCTTTTCGCGTTCCAGAGCATGGATTTCGATCTCAAGTTCCAACTTTCTGCGTTGCAACTTGTCAATCTCTTCCGGCTCTGTTTCACGGGTGACGCGAACACTGTAAATCAAAGTCAGAACTTGATCAGAGTCAAGGGAATAGCTACACACCTAGCACATGCCTCGTCTACGAGATCAATAGCAGCGTCGGGAAGCCGACGGGAAGTGAGGTAACGGTGGGCCAGAGTCGCAGCAGAAATCAAAGCGGGATCCTGTATCCTGACACCGTGATGCACCTCGTACTTCTCGCGAATGCCCCGGAGTATGCTGATGGTTTCGGGGACGGTCGGCTCGTTGATAATGACCTGAGCAAATCGACGTTCGAGAGCAGCGTCGGTTTCGATGTACTTCCTATACTCGGCCAAAGTCGTCGCGCCAATACAACGCAGCTTGCCACGAGCCAGAAGAGGCTTGAAGAGGTTGGCGGCGTCCATGCCTCCCCCTTCAGAACCCCTGCCAGCCATGATCAAGTGCAATTCATCAATGAAGAGGATGACACCCGGTCCACCGTCCTCTGCTGCCTTCTCGACCTCGTTCAAGACCGATTTGATACGCTCCTCGTACTCTCCTTTGTACTTGGCACCGGCCATCAGGGCACCCATATCGAGAGAGAAGAGGCGGCAGAAAAGACTGGCGGGGACGTCGCGCTTGACGATACGCTGCGCGAGACCTTCGGCAATGGATGTTTTGCCGACGCCAGGTTCACCGATGAGGACGGGGTTGTTCTTCGTCCTGAACAATCAAAGTCATTATGATTTACGCGTCAAGTTTGTGGAGGGCCTGACCTTCGGCAAAGGATACGGATTGCCCTTCGGATTTCGTTATCCCGGCCGATAACGGGATCTATCTTGCCCTCCCCTGCTAACGCGGTCAAATCTACGGCATACTTTTGCAAAGCATCGAAGCCTTGCTCGGCAGTCTTGGACTCGACACGACGGTTGCCACGGACCTGTTCAATGGCGGTTTTGAGAGTAGCTTCTGTGAGGCCAGCTTCTTTGAGGATTGGTGTTATAGATGAGTCTTTCAGAAGAGCGAGGAGTAGATGATCCTGGGCAATGTAGGAGTCGTGCATGGTTTTCTGAAGATTTTGGGCCTCGCGCAAGACCTTGAGAGCCGCGGAGCTGAGTGAGGTTTCATCTGGCGGGGGGCTTTGGCTGGGAAGGCGGACGATGATTTTTTGCAAAGCGCGTTTAACGATCGCCTGAAAGCACTTGCTTTAGTAGAGAAACTAGGCTCTATCATACCGAGACCTACCGGGTCAGCGCCTGCTTTAGAGATCACCGATGAGAATAACGAGTTTCCGGAGGAAGAGCCCGTCGCTGCATCGCCTGAGCCCTCGTTGAGCAGAACAAAGGCGATATGTGCAGGATGCACTAAGAACGACCTTCAGTAGAACTCATGCATTGACCAAATCCAAGTACGAACCTTGGGCGTGGGCATAGTCCTTCGCGAGTTGTATGGCACTAGCCAAGGTCTCTTGTGTCTTGTCGGTAAAGTCGAAATTACTAGCCATGATAATCTTGCAGAACTTGGAAGTTTATGCAGAAGACCGCTGCGAGAGGGTCCGAATTTATACTTTCATTGCAGAGCGTTCGAGGATCTTCCACAAAGGTCTCCACACGTCGACGTACATTGACGTCAAATACAGTTCATGTGATTCGAAAGGCGGCCTAGACCTGCTATTTTCGAAAAGAGCGGCATGTGAGCGCGTCGGCGCAAAGGAATGGGCACAAGTAGGCCCGGCATCTGTCCACTGTTACTACAGCCATGCAGTCTAAGGCCTATTTCCGGCCTAACGTTGTACAATCCTGAGTACTTAGTTCTGTAGTTCTGGGCTTACTATTTTCCACGGACTGTTACTTAAGAACGTCTCAATACGGGCTATGTCTACGGTAGGCTTTTCGGTATCAGAGCAAAGAAGAATTGAAATAGTAAGAACTGACAATACTTAAGTCGATTGTCACCCACTGAGTAGTAAGACTGCAGTGCTCCCCGCAACGCCTCAGTAATCATGAATGGGAAGCCAATGTAACAACAAGCCATGTAAACGGTACCGACTATAAATGGCCAGGAAGTTGATGTAAATGAATCAAGTCGACAATCCCCAAGGGGTATCCAGAACTCTAATCGATAATTCTGACTATCGAAAGTTGAGTGGCAGGACCCCCAGAACTCGGGTGCCCACCACCACCAGTTTATGGTAATTTTTTGTACCTGGCCGCATGCTGTCGTTCAAATGCTATTGTGTCCGGGACTCTAGAGTCCATCCCGATGGCGCGTTTGTGGCACGTCCCGCTCGCACCCTGCCCAAGTCACATCTAGTGAGAGCGCGTTCAGAGTGCACACACTTTACGAATCATCAGAACTCAGTACATCAATTTCAAGATCACGTATATCTTAACTACGCCTTCCTTCGCTTGCTCCAAGGGTTAGTACTTTGAGGACTACTTATGTCTTTCAATCTATGTTTAGCTGGGACGCCCTTCGGAGGAATACACTCAGCAACAAGTGCGCCAGACGGAAATGGTATTAGTGCAACTTCGACGCGACGTGTGCTATTGGTTCCGCTTCCGAATTCGGTCAAGATCTGACAGACTTTGGGATTTTAGCTCACTGTTTGCTACACTGCCCAAGGATCGCTGATCTTAGTACTGGGAACTATATTTATTCACATTATGAAGAGACTGGGCAGGCCGAATCCATCATTATATGGGCGATATACGATGCAAATACGGTTTTGAAAACTTTGCAGCAGAAAACGTGTGTGGCTGTGTTTTTCAGGACCCCGAGAACTCGACCCACCACCACCACCACCTAGTCGGCTGAGTCGATTAGAGTTCTGGGTACCCCTTGACAATCCCGGTCGGTGATCGCCCCGTTGCGTTGGACGGGAGGAGGATCTCTAATCACGATATGCACAATCAACACCGAGAAGTTCCGGTTGACGCGCGCAACGGGGTAAGCAGTGAAAAGAAAAGCGTCGGCTAAGTTGCAGCGCTGATGTTGAACGAAAGCGAGCGGTGGCGGTCCGGGTCGGAAAGGTCCAGTCAGCCAGAGAGACTATCAGTTTGGTATCCCGGAGCGAGTAGCGACCACTCAGATAGGTCAGAAACAATTAAGAAGTTAATAAAATTGTGCACAGGAATGGTCAAATGGCAAAGAGGAACCAACCTACCCAAAACGGGCTCAATGCAATGGTGGCGATGCCCGCTGTCAGTGTTTGTTTGGCTGATCCTTCCTTCACAACTCTCCTCCGCTAAGCCTCTTGTCAAATACTGCTCTGCCATTACGGTGGCTCTTAGCCTCCAATCGCCTTTCTCTTTCTTTTCACAATGTCCTCCTCGTCGTCTTCATCGCCTGAAATAACGCCAGCAATGGGTCCTGATATTCGACCAGACTTCTCCTACAAGAACGCAACCCACGATGAGGTCCTCGAAGATCTATCAAGGTATGCTACTTTTCTGCTGCCGAGCGCCTGACCCAAATACTTTGGCCTTAGTCGCTTTATTCTCAATCTGCCCGACGAGGAGACTGCCTCACTAGAACGTATATCTTTCCAAGTGGAGCAAGCGTACGTTCCTGCGCCACTCCGACTGCCCTACATTCACCCATTTCGCTAGTCACTGGTTTTACGAAGACTTCATCCGGGAGCAAAATACCAAATTACCCTCCTTACCACTCAAGAAATTCTCCGCCATGCTATTCAACGCCTGTCCCCTTCTACAACATTGGAGCGATGACCACGAACAGGCCTTCAACACCTTTATGCAATACAAGACTCGAGTACCCGTATGTGGTGCAATCATGCTCAACAGTACTTGGGAAAAGGTACGTGGCCCTTTTGTTGGTGTTCTGATTTGGCATTGACCTTTTGCAGTGTGTATTGGTGAAGGGCTGGAAGGCATCGTCTGGTTGGGGTTTTCCCAAAGGGAAAATCAACGAATCAGAACCCCAAGCTACGTGTGCTATACGAGAGGTGCGCCCGTATTTTGACTGCTGTCGACGTTGACTCACACACCTCAGGTCCTCGAGGAGACTGGCTACAACCTGGCTGGTCAGGTAAACCCAGAGCACGTCCTCGAAATGACAATAAAGGAGCAAAGGATAGCCATGTTTATCGTCCCAAACGTACCAGAGGATTACCCCTTCAAAACAAAGACTAGAAAGGAGATCAGCGTCCGTGGACTTCTCGCCTCAGCTTCTTTGCTCTCATTCGATCGTACAGAAAATTGAATGGTTCCGTTTGTCTGATCTTCCCACTTGGAAGCGCAATCATGCCTCACCGGGCAAGTTCTACCTCATATCGCCCTTCATCGGGTGAGTTTTCTTCTCTCATTTCTTCGTACAGTACTAATAGGAGTACGTCACAGACCGCTAAAAGCTTGGATCGCATCTCACAAACCGCCTAACGCTTCTCGGAAATCAAAATATAAAGCCTCGTCACATTTTACTGCGACACCTATTCCTGAAGCAGATGAGCAGTTCCAGGACGGTAGCCAAGAGTCAAGTTCACAAACTTCATCTGCGGACAATGGTGGCCCTCCAACCCCTTCTCCTCAGTCTACCGAGGCCAGTCACATCGTGCACCCAGACATGAACGCCATGGACCCACAGTTGGCGCGATTGTTGGCGTCTCTAACCAAGACCACAGCGATCAGTCCCGATCCCAAAGAGCCTTCCCAAGTCAACTATTCCGTTCCAAATACGCCTACCCCCGAGACCTCGCCAGAAGCTGCAGAAGCTCAGCCTTCTGTAGAAATTCAAACCCAAATCAAAACCCCATCCACAGTTCGCATCAACTCACAATCTTCCCTACCTCCCACGCATTCCCGCACGAACCCGCAGGCGTCGGCTCTGACCCCACCAACATCAATTCGCACACGGCCTTCACACTCCTCGATGACAACAGCGAGTGAACGCTCAGATTCTGCAGTTCCACATTTTGCCAATACCACCGCTACCATTTCTTCTCGTCCGCCTACGTCGCGGCGTTCGTCTAGCATCGCCGATATTTCTCCGTATCTCAAGAAACAGATTCCCACACAACCAACGGCGAATCACCTGAAGCAGTTGGCTCTTTTGGAGGGCATTGCCAATGAATCCGCACGAATGACACCGCGGTTAGAAGCGGAAGAGAGGAGATTATCGACAAGCAATCAGCCGTTTAATGGATATTCATTCCCTCCTCCGGATCAGCGCGATCATAGCCTTCTCTATTCTTCAACCATGGCAGGCCGGCAATCTGTAGCGGAGTTGACCCGCCCACTACCTCTGCCGTTGAATTCGTACCATGATCCCTTTCAAGTGCGCCCGAGGACTAGCTTGGCGGTTCATCGTCCCATGGGTGTGGGCTACAACACAGGCAGCATGAATTCGATCCAAATGACGCAGATGTTAAACGGTCATCCGTCCCAAGCATCCATGGGATTCGGTGCCCTGGGTCCTCCACCGCCTCCACCTCATTACAGTGGTATGAACGGGTATCTGCCTTATCCCGCTATGCATGCCCCGCAGCCTGCGGCCGCGGCAATGTCAGGTTTCGGAGCACCACCATACGCACCTGCTATGCACGCTCCTACAAACCCTCCGACTTCTAACGTTAATCATCTCCTCTCAATATTGAACGTGAAGGGCTCAGGAAGTGCTCCTTCTAATGCATCGTAGTCTCATTCTAATCTCGCCACACTCACTCTTGAATATTCCTGCGTATCATATCTGATTATATTGTGCTCTTCCGTTGTTTTCCTGCAGCAAACTGTATACGATTTTTATATCCCTACGCATCTGTCTTTTTATCGTTGTATCCCCTCTCTCGTTTTGTGGTATCGCTTAGTATACGTTATAGGTATAGGAATGCTGAAATTTGCTAGTTTTTGTGATAAATTTCTGGTGCGCATTTAGTGCGCATTCAAAAACGTTCATGTCAGCCGGAAAGAAAATAGAGTTGACATTACATTTGATCCGGGCATGCGTCTGATCTATGATTCTGAATGGATATGGACATGTCATTTCAACTCATTCATTAGCTCTATACCTCAAGGAGCATTCAGTCTAGCGGTCCGGAAGGTTTCGCCTGAATGCATCCCTGCGTGCCATATTGACATGGAATCTCATGGAACTGATAACCATCCTTGCAGGATTTCCCTCCTTTGAACATTCTGCTCCATGGATGATGATGGATGCAGGGTGCTCCGGCTTCTTATTCTGACACCTCCAAGGAGGATGGAAGGGCTATGTATTGCAATAAGTCGACGTTTCTCTGTTGTTCCATCAGACTTCTTTCCTACACTCCGCTGAAAGCGCACCGGTGGGAGAGCTGACCTAGTTTCATGATGATGGCTTGGAAGATTCAGGGTAATTTGACGAGACTGCCTAGGCCGCGTGGATAAGCGATCTTCTTTCACAGCGCTTCGCCCGGATTCCGCATGCAGACGCCACGCAATTGTGTGGAGCAATGCGCTCAACACTCCGCTGGACCCACAATATGCCGACATAGCATCGCGAAGATTGAACTATGCGCGTATCATTCGCGCCTATTACAGAGGCCGACAGATACGTGTCTCGTGGTTTACCTAGGAGTACCTAGGTCGGCATTATGGGTAGTGAGATACCTGCTATCTTGCAGGGCCCAGTGGATGACCCGGTTCTTCTAAGTCATCTCCAAGCCTAGAGTTGATCTTCTTGTGGAAAAAAGAAAGCGACCGCCGCTGTGGGCCCGCGGAGGGACGTTGACGAATATCATGAGAGAGGACCCAAGTCGACGTTAGCGCCTAGCGCCTAGCTACGCGACCGCCGAACCTATTCAACGGGACGTGCAACCGTTCGTTCAGTGATCAATCGAAAATTCTGGTTGGCAGCAGGTATGACAGGGCCCCCTCTACGCGCACTGCTTGCAGTGAACGTTCAAGAAGAAGTTGGCGTGGCGGTGTCAATGAAAAGAACAAAATGACAATTTGTGGACACGGGGGAGAGACGACTTGACAAGAGCGTACCAGAGGGAAATTGAATGAATTCCTGAGTATGGTATGGAGGCTCCAGGATAGATACGCGCGTTTCATAACGGGCCGTACTGGAACTATAGTAGTTTTTTAGGGAATATATCCGGCCGAATAACCCTTGATCGAACAGCTCTCGCTGCTTCCCGAAAAGGTTCAGCTTCTTCTGTTCTATTGTGCTTCGTTGGACTTTCGTGCTGGATGAGCTCCTAATCGTACATACCGACGACCTTCTCGTTCTCTGGCGATGCGCCTCGTGTCATGTTTGCTCCCTCCCCCAACGTGCACAGTAACAACCCGTCGTCAACCCACTATGTCGCCCTTCCCACTGCCCGACCACCCCAGCACTCGACGCAGCCACCCAAGGAGCCTATCAACGTTGTCGGTATACCGTCGGTCCATATTGAGCACAACAAGCTCGTCGTTGGCTCATCCCAGAGCAGTGCGTTCTCCACCTGTTTCCGTTTTTGCCGTATTAAACCACCTGCAGGCTCCACGAGATCATACACACCGCTCAAGGTGCTCGGCGACGGTTCGTTTGGCACGGTATGGCTCTGCGATTGGCATGGGACGCTACCCCCCAATACACCACTCTCGTCGATGCAATGTGGGGCAGGTGCGCGTCCTGAATGGGCTGGGAAGCGCCTGGTAGCAGTAAAGCGAATGAAGAAAAGATGGGAAGGTGGCTGGGACGAGTGCCAGAAGCTGAAAGAGCTGGAGGTGTGTATCTGTTACTTGTGTCGGTCTATGCTGACTCGCGTCGCAGTCGCTGCGTGCCATTCCGTTTCACCCCAATATAATTCCCTTGTACGACTTTTTTCTCCTTCCTGCGACCAAGGAGCTCTATTTTATTTTCGAGTCGATGGAAGGCAATCTTTATCACCTCATCAAGGCTCGCAAAGGTCGTGCACTCGCGGGCGGTCTTGTCTCGTCCATCTTCCGCCAGATCGTATCGGGCCTCGATCACATACATTCGTCGGGTTACTTTCATAGAGATATGAAGCCAGAGAATGTTCTCGTAACCACCACTGGTCTCTTCGACTACAACACGCTCTCTCCCATTGCTCCCCCCAATGCTCCACCAGAAAAGGACGTTGTCGCCATCATCAAGCTGGCTGACTTTGGTCTCGCCAGAGAAACAAAATCCAAACCACCCTACACTGAATACGTATCTACTCGCTGGTATCGTGCCCCAGAAGTTCTCCTCCTCAGTCGTGACTACTCCAATCCTGTCGATATGTGGGCCCTGGGCACCATCATGGCCGAACTAGTCAATCTGCGACCCTTATTTCCTGGAGCTGATCAAGTGGACCAGGTCACAAAGATATGCGAGATACTTGGTGATCCGTCCGACGAATATCCTTCTGAGCAGCCTTTACAGCCGCTAGGCGGCGGTCCGTGGCCCAGAGGTATCAAAATGGCGAAAGACGTGGGATTCAAATTTCCCAAGGTAAGTATCCTGTAACTTTACTTCGCCGTGCCGTTCTCACCTCTAATTTGTCCAGATGCGACCCCAGCCGTTTTTTTCGCTGTTCGAGCGAACCGTTCCTCCATCACTAATCCATTGTATTCGCGATCTCCTCAAGTATGATCCTGACGCCCGGCTAACCAGCCGTCAATGTCTACACCATCAGTATCTGCTAGAGACTACTCCGCGAAACAACATCCCGCTCCCTCAACAATATTCCGCTGTCGACACCACACCTCCAAGGAACGGTCTCACGCCTAATGGTCACCATTCGTCATCTCGTTCTCCTGCTCCTCACGCTAGTCCGTCGCATCTCCATCCTTCCCTGCCCGCTCCTTCCGCTTCACATCGTGTTCCCTTGTATGCCCCTCAGCCCATTTCAGGCTCGACGTCGACTATCGATGTCCATATGTATCACTCGCCATCGCCGCACTCGTCGGGTCTTATTCAAGAAGAAGCTCGGAGTCACGTTGGCTCGTATTCCTCGTCTCCTTCTGCCGAAAAAGATTACCCAATGGATGTCACACCAAGCGAAGATTATCTTCCACATGGTCAACCTATGGATGTCAGCGGTCCTCCCTCGGTTCAAACCTACCAGCCGCGTCCACCAGAACCGGTCATTATTGTCGATCAACCGGAGAACAATGTTCAACCCCAGAACTCCAAGTCCAACAAGCTCTCTCTTGGCTTCGGCAAGAAGCACACAAAGTGGAACATTTTTGGTGGCGACAAGAGCAATGGTCTCCCTCCTGTACAAGAAGTGCCTGCTTCCAACTCCCAGACGTCACTCAAACGTACGCAATCGGCTAGCTCGGACAGTCCGGTCAGAGAATCTTCGCCATCGCGCGATGCCCGAATGCTGGACATAAAGAAGGTTAACAAGAAGGAAGCAGAACGTCTGCAACGCGAGGCCGAGAAGCAGCGTCGCGCCTTGGCGGAGAAAATGCATCGCGAACAGGCCGGGCAGTCATGCAGAAGCGGAACCAAATCGTCCAGAAGTTGTCGACAACCAAAGATGATTTGGACTGGATTGGAGGATCTGAACAGCGTCTGGATTTTGCGGAACGGGGCAAGCAGGCTGCGACCGGGCCGATACGTCAAGGCGCGCATGGTGGCGGCGTCTCTCCTGGAGGAACGACCACAGTGAATGCAGCCGCAGGCAGGTTCACTCAAGCAGCAGCTGAACAACCTGTAGCGAGCACTTCAATGTGGCGGGAGGAATCTAACGGGTCACCATCATGGCGAGGAGAGCGTGTAACCAAGTCACGGCGGCAGGAGCGTGAACACTCTGTTGAGGTTCCTCGGCAGTCGGACGGCGGCCGAATGTCTTCAATGTCGTTTGCCACGGTAGACAGTGATCCCGGACCTTCTAGGGTCAGGAATCGACCGAGCGCGTTTGGGTTGAATCGCATGCAGTCGTCATCATCTCTGCGCACGTCCTTTGACGACTTTTCACCCTCTGGCCGCTCGTCGAATTCATTTTCCATTGATAGCGGTATCACGTCTGCACGCTCCTCAAATTCCTTCTCGCTTGATGGGCAACTTGCACATGACTTTCGTATGCGAGCTACCGTCAACTCTGGCACCCCTCCGCTAGCCATGCACTCCATCTCTCCTTCATTGTCGCCCTCCCTTCCCCCTTCGCCCGCGTGGATGCAGGTACCTCATGGTGAACAACTTTCCTCACGGCGCGGCCAAGCTCCGCCCCTAATTAACCTGCCGCGCTCCCACCAGGGTAAGCCTTACAGCGCTTTCGATATTTCGGCGCAATTGCACGGGCACCCTCCAAGTCCCGGGCAGAATAAATCAGACATCAACCCAATCTTTCAAGTGGTGAGTTACAAATGGGCTGAAAACGGAGGATTAGAGCCTGATTATATTATTCCTGGGGATCCTGATCAGCCTCCAATACTCCCGCCGCCCCATCCACCGCCAGATATGGACGACCGTATATCATCTTCTTCTCCCACTTCGTTACCTCCTTTCTCGGAACTAGACGCTGTCGCAGGTGCGGGTTACGAGTACCCTCCACTATCACCGATGGCGTTTACCGAACCGGACGAATAACATTGCCTGTAAATTGGGCTCCACATTCCTTTGAATATCTATTTTCCCTGTTTTCGTGTACTTATCGTTTCTCCTACACTATCTTCTCTCCTTCTGTTTATTCGCGCATTGTTTGTTACACCTGCTCTGCTTCCATCGGCTCCTGCACACTCATATACGCACACTCATCCACTCTCATTTTTGCTCGGGCCTCTGCGAGGTGTAACCTACGGCATCTGCACTCTGTCTGCTACATCCATTTCGTTCCTCTTACATATATCGTACTTACTCTTGCTAGTTTGCGCCACATACCAGCCGGAGCTCTTAGGCATAATAGACAAACTAAATGTATTTTTAACATCTGGCAAGCGAAATCTCGATACCTGGGAATGACAGAGAAAGTTTGGGCTGTCATTGAAGATGTGGAACGCCGCCGAATGTTGCTTGACTGGAACATGATCTGAGCCGAAGCGGCAAGAGAAACGCTTTCCACTGTTTGAACGCATTGGACATACATCGGGTTCTATCTTTCTCCGCTTCACGATACATTAAACTGTATTCTATAATGGCCTCAGTGCCCATGATGATGGTGATGGGGGGCTTGTTCGAAACGAAGGCCACTTGTTCGGTGATAAGTGAAAGGAGTTATGCGCATGCTGGGAGGACTTACCAGTATCTAATGATAGCAAGTGTATGTTAAGAAGATCAGAGAGTGTCGACGAGCTGACAGAGGGAATAACGAACCCACAAGCGCGAGGGCCAGGTTGGTCCTGCGGTCATGATGAGATTACGGTGTGAGGATGATGAGACCGGCCGAGAACGCACCAAGTTTATGAAAATCTTTGGATGACCTAGAGGTCCACTGCCTGGAGGGTTCAGACAGGAATAAGCATCCTCCGGCACGTCACGATAATGGATGACGGGACGCACCTCCGTCGCAGACGGCCTTCCTACCGCTGACCATACGAATCGGCTCGTCAGCAATGAGCTGCATGGCACTGAGTGGGTTGGGTTGGGTTTCCATGACGGTCTGCTCAAAGCGAGGACTGGACTGCGCTGCAGGACGGGTATTTTGGTTCTGGGACCATGTCGTCGGGTAGTTTGGGGATTGGGCGGCGACCGGTGCGCTTGTCGTTGTCGTTGGTGGGGCCGACGTTGAGCTCAGTCTTATGACCGACTGTGAGGAGATGAGAGCGCGTTTGGGCACAGCGGCTTTGAGAAGATGTCCGAGCATGGTGGCTGCTGGATGAGTTGCCAATTTGGGAACTCGCCTCTTTTGGACCCGCCATCCACGTTGATTCCTGGAATGCCGTCTCAGAAGGCTGTATCATTTTCAAAACTAATGCAAAGGCCGTTCGGACCGTACAACCATACTGACATTCTCAGTGAAAGATTCTATGATATCAACAGGAGAGGCCCGCGCGCGACGCTACGCAGTGTTCGCATGTTCAAGCTCATCCACGGGAACTACGAAGACACTGGGTGCGTGGATATGTAGCCCATACTTTCAAATCTCTTTATATATACTCAGGCTCAGCAAGACGGAACTTCTCAATAGTGCCGCTGACGACGTGTATTTTACGGGTGTTCTCGACATTGAGGATCGACAATGGCTATCGCTCAAGGGCATTGACATAGTTGAAGACGACATTCTGAGACGCGACCAGAGCATTCACCTGACCAAAACATATTCCAAGAAGCTTCTCAAGCTCAATGCAATCTATGCATCCGAGCCTACCTTTAAATCGCGCACCACCAGAGTAAAGGTCCTCATCAAATGCAAGAAATGTCTTTTGGCGTCATTCATGACTCGTACGTCTTCATCCAAGGTGCAGTAATGCAGGGCTGACTTTCGCGTTAGGAAACAATAATCCAGACGCCTTGGTACTGGCGACACCTACTACTGGAGTAAAGTGGGTACCACCTCGGACTAATGGTATATTTACCTTTCTAAACGATCCATCTCAGACCCTGCGACTTCATTGTTGAATCTATGCACGTAGAAACGCATCAAATGTCGGAGCGATTTCTGTCCCGATACCGACTGCATGCTACAGTAGTCGACATCGCCAAAAGTTGCGCATCTGTTCCTCGACACGAACGTACCATCCAATGGTTGGTCTCGAGAATCAAAGAGAATCATCATAGTAGTGCTAGAAAGCGCATTGTTGCGAATGCCGATGAAGATTCGGACTACGACGAGGATGGTACCACCCTTCGTGTTCCAAGACGACCGCGCCATCTCTCATCTGCGGAGGTGAGGGGCATACTGGCGAAAGAGGCCCCGTGGCTTCTTGCACAGCAGCTCTCCAGGCAACCTCCCAAGCCAGAAATCAGCATCACCTCTCTCCACGCATTCTGCTTGGAATATTCACGCATTCGTCCCCGAGCCACTGGTCAATGGAAATCCGTCAAAGCTCATGATCTCGAGCAGATATGTAGGCGGTATCTTGGCTGGGATGCCAAAACCTTCCAGAAACGGCTTCATGATCAAATCCAAAAGGAACTGAAGGCTTCAGAAGTGTCCGTGCTTCAGAGGCCGGAGGCGTCAGATGATTCTGGATTCGAAAACCAGGTGTGTCCCTTTGATACCTTTCGATACGTTTTGACTAACTAGCTCAGGATGAGGAACTCAACTTTGCTGCTCCTGGTGGATTTGAGATCGATTCTGATGCATCTGTTGCATCGTCCTCTGAGGCGAGTGGTTCCGACGCAGAAGGTCCGGCCATTCCTACTCGATATTTCAATCTGGCGCCACTTCCACCGGCAGCAGGCGAAAGATGTTGGGTTTGCCCTCGGAAGAAACGTGCTTGTTCATTCAAGCTTGATTTACTCGAGCTTGCTGAGAAATCTAAGAAACGAAGTTTCTCGGTACATCAAGACGCACGAGACGGCATACGACGTGAATGGTTGGACGCGGTGGCGAAACATAATGCTTCTAAACATGGTTTACCCTGATTTCATTAAGTATAATGGTGCGTGTCCTCAGCCTTTTAATTCTCGTTATATGAAACCATCCATAGTGCTTGCATGCGGAATGGCGCGCGAGTGTAATTCGAGAGCGAGGAGACCGCATAAGCTCACCAACGACCGCAGGCCGCTCCTCCCAACCAAAGCATATGTGATCCAAATGAAGGATAAAGACTTGGGATCCTATTTCGTCAGCAACGTGGTCAATCGTACATAAATAGTTAAAATACATTGCGGAATTAGAATATAGCTATGGCAACGGTTTGACAAGTAGTTGACGCAGTTTGGACGCAGTCAAACGCAGCTGTGAAGCAGGAAAAGAGGCATAATTGAACAAGAAAGCAGTTGTTGGACTAGAACATCTGATGGCTGAGTGTACATACGGGCGCCTGCGGGGTCTACGGACTCCAGAGCCAATGCGGGCGAGCTGAATCTCGAGCGCAGTCTGCAGGGAGCTGCGTGTGGAGTCAACCAAGACCAAACAAAAGCACGTGGGTAGGTGATAACCGCTGTGACGGCAAGGGTTTCTCTTTACTCTCGTTGACCTGGCTTTGGGTGGCCCCCGCCTTCATCTCTTTTCTCTTTATCACTGTCTCCTGCGTCCTCTGTACATTCTCTCTGCCTTTCCGCATTGAAAAGTGCCCAGATCGCATTCGCAAAAATCTCTTTTCTTTGCTGTCTAATCACTTCATTTCTTCAGAGTTCACCCAACTGCCCATCACCGGTCGACTTGTCTGTCCTTGCACTCCCCATTCCCCAGTAGGCGTTCTAATTGACCTGTTTGCCACTTGTTCGCTCACCCCTGCATAGCTGTATCACTTACTTTCTGTCTTCCCGATAATCCAAACATCACATTAATCTTTTATCTATCGACACCATGACTACAGCCCCCTCCAACAATCGTGCATCTCTTCTTTCTGGCCTCCGCACAGGCGGGGTACGCTCAACCTCGACGTCCATGCCCCATACCGCAGGGGTCGGCGGCTCCTTCAGCATACCCCGTTTCGCTTCCCAGCATCACCAGTCGATCTTCCCAGAGGACGACGAAGACGATTTCGTTGCTGAAATGCCTGCGCAGAACGCCTATGCCAACAAGCTCTACGGCAACAGGTCTCACCCCATGACTGCTGCTGTTGACGGCCCTAACAACCGCTTCTCTCAACACCAGCAGCGTGGCATGAATCCCAACAGTGCACCATTCACGCCATCTTTTGCCACCAACATGATGGCCCAGCCTAACGCCCAAACACAGGCCTTTCAGATGCAAATGATGCAGATGGAGATGTTGCGTCTTCAGGTTTGTATTCGTGTGCTACTTTTGATGCAGATCTTCTAACCGGCGTTTGATAATTATAGGCCTTACAAGCTCAGCAGTTACAGGCTGAGATGCTCGCTCAGGCTCATTTGCAGCAACAGCAGGCCCAGGCCGAGAATCGTCGGGTCAGTCATGGGTATGTCCCTGCCTCTGCTGGCCCAGCTTCGTCGTCATTCGACATGCGTGCGGCTAGTGCCCAGATGCGGCGCGCGAGACAAGAGCAGAACCTTTCCGTTGGGGAAGATCATTTGCCCATGACGGCCGCCCTTGGAGGGCGCTTCGGGAGCCGAGTCCCCAGTATGCCTACAGGCCAGGTTTCGAGATTCCCTCCTGAGGACAGTAACGAGGTGCCTCCCACTCCTGGATCTACGACTGTCATCAGCGGCGGTACATCATTGGGAAATCTTGCCTCCAACAATGTTTCCCAGACCTCAGTAACTTCCAAGTCCGATTCGGCTTCTTCGTGGAGGCGCGCAGACAAGAATAACTCTGTATTGAGAGGCAACCGCGCCACTAGTACTAGTACCGCTGCCTCTCCTAGCGTAAAGGTTACGCCGCCACCTGCCGAGCAACCTGCCTCTCCTCCTGGCCTTTCGCCCATCAGTCCCGTTACTGCGAAGGCTAGGCCTCAGCCTCTCCGGTTCAGTGCCGCTGTGTCTCAGCCCCTTCCCGCCGTCACCATTGATACTAGTGACAACATTGACGATGACGCAGATTCGACTAGCTCCTCCAAGTCTGGCAGTGGGACCGGCTCATCGCCCACTACCCCGCATTCGTCTTCGTCAAACGAGATGCCTCTTTCGCCGCGCGAAGAGGCAAGCAAGAAGTTGTACGAAGGATTGGGCATTGGACGCCCTCGTTCCAGCGCTTCGAACACTACTGCCAGCGGTGGTGTCGAAGTCGTACCAGTCTCTCAGCAACACCCTATCTCGGTCAGCTTCAGCCACAGGATGGCTAGCCAGCCGACGAGGCAGCCCCGTGGGCCGCCATCGGGTGCTGATGAGTTGGGACCCAAGAACTTTGCTACTCGTATCAGGCGTAAGGCTATCGGAGGACTCGGTATGCTCATGGGGGCTCGGGAGCGAAGGGAGCTCGTTGAGGTGTTCTGAGCAAAGTCTCGGTGTCGAGTTTGATGAAGATTTACGATTCAACCAGCAGAAAAGTCTGAAGATATTTATTGTGGCCATTTGCCCAAACTGGACTTGTGGGAGATTGTATTGACCAGTTCTCTATGCCCTCCCTTCTGTCCATAATCCGTTTACGTTTTTAGTTTCCGAGTTTGTAAACATCTGCGACATACATACACTCCTTCCTGTTTATCTTGAACATCAAATAACTACATTGTGATTTTTAGTTTCTGTTCGCAACGCTTGCAGTTCTGGCGTATGTTATATTTTCGTTAATGCAGCCAATCAACCCATTTCAATCGGTGGGTTTAGGTTCCAGAGATTGAGTACACTCTTGACGTGTTCCAATTGAGTCGGATTCCGTTTCTGATGCAAGCAATTCACAAAAACCACTCATCAGTTGTGGAAGAAGAATCAAAGATGCCTTTGAATCAATCGGGGAAATACGAATAAAGTTAGCCATCTTGTCCATCTACTCTTAGTATCTCGATTTAGCTTGCGCTCGTTCGGAAGCGCCGGCGTCCATGTACAAATATGGATGAGATGACGTCAGACTCGGCCTTGAACGAAGAAGCGGCAAGACCTGTTCAGCCTCCTGCAATGCAGTGGACGCCGTCTGCATTCCCCGTCTCTTTCTAGCCGTCATCCCACCACCACTTCTCACTGGACTAAGCTAGAATGGCTTCTCCCGCCCTAGAATCGACGACATGCCTGCCTGGTGACTTCGATTATCCTGACGAATCGCCGCCGGTCGAAGATGTTGACATGACATATGAACAGCTACGCGAAGCCTACGACAACGAGGAAATCGATAGATTCATTGACATTTTCTCTATGGTGTGTCTTTACGTATCTATCCCACTTCTCAGCTCATGAGGGCCTCAGCATGTTACCGAAGTCCGCATACCTCAGGCAGCGCCCTACAACTTGGACACCGGAAGCACCCACAATCTACAACAAACGGTGCTTGAGGATGCGCAAGAAGGAGATTCCTGGATAACTCTGTATGACGCGTCGGAGGGACACTCCTTGTCCGCAGAAATAGCGCACGTAAGTGCATTGACGCAACCAATGTGATACTAGCTCAGCCAACAGCGGTTTACAGAAATTCGTTCTACCCTATCTTCCGCCCCCTGCTCCCCCACCACCAGTTTTTACCTTTGGTCGTCTCAGAGTGGCTACAGAACGACTCTATTTATCTCTTGTGTCCATCTATGTACCTTTTCTAGTGCGTCTTTTTCATCTGGCGACATGGAAGAACAAGTACGAAAGTGGCTTATATTGCGCCGTAAGTGGTGTAAATTTTCATGCTATCACAAGAACCGACCTTTCCAAGGCCTTCTGGATGTGTTGGTACTATGATTCCTTGATCCCCGCCTTCTTGCTCCGACTCTTCTATTCCTTGGTTCGACGGAGGATATTCCCTTACCCCACTTTGGAGGAGCTTCGCGCTAGACGTCAAGATATGCAACGTGCTGATGATTTTGGTAACCTTGTGTCTTCTCGGCTGGCAGCCTCGTCCTCTCTGGGCGTAAAGGAAATGTGGCGCTTGTTCAAGGTTGTCAACAAAGGCAAGAAAACGAAGATAAAGAAGGTGTTCAGTCAACCTCAGTCCAGTCCTGTCGACCGAGACGATGATACCACTGTTCTTGATAATGATGTTGAGACCAAGGAAGAAAGAGATCTCAAGCGTCTTGGACTACAGCTTCTGACAGGTCTTGTAGACCTCCATGAGCGCATCAAAAAGTCGGACGCCCTTGCTTGCTCTTGCCACCAGTGCACTTACCATTACTCATAGCCTCTTCATTTGGCGCAGACCCCAAGCCTCCAGGATTTTTGCAGCGGTACACTTAAATGTTACTCCCCCTTATAAATACTAATTCTCTAATGCAGTTAATTCTTATGTCTTTCTTCACGACATTGCTGCTGCCCACTAGGCTTGTCATGAAGCTCATTTACTTCGTGCCCGGCTTTATTTTCTGGCACGTTGTTCCAGTGGTAGCATCTATGAATGCAGAGGAACGCGCTCGGTATGGCATTTTCCGCGTTATGCGCCAGGCAAGACTCACCGCGATACCAGTCTCCCTCCTCCACTGGTTGGAGTACCAACGGACGCCGAATATGCGATGGAGGTTATCTCAATGAGGGTGGCGTCTGGTCTCGACATTAAATCTAGCAAGAGGACCCGAGGGCGGAGATCTGTCGAGTCGGTGGACCGCTCGCATCCCGACAACTGTTCCACTGAATCAAAGGATGAATCTAAAAAGAGCGTCGATTGGCAAAAATGGAGTGACCGAGCAGCGATTGGCAAAGCTTGGGCTGGCGAAGGAAAGCGATTAATCAAGAAGGGGGCGGTATGTTGACTTTAATTATCGAAAGCTCCGCTCACCTGGTTTTCAGGGCAAATCTCCCAGTTCCAGTCCTATCATTCCGATACCAGCGATAGCTATCGGTCAGTCCCCGAAGCCGGAATCTGTGTACAGTACGCGTTCCTTTCATGATACCGGCAGCCAAGTACTCAGATATACATCAGCGTATCCGTGCCAGTATGGATCCACTCCTGGTTTGATCACCTTAACACCGACCATGTTTTACTTCACCTCGTTTCTGAGTACCAACCCGACATGCACGATACTTCTGAACCGCCTCCAGGGTGCGAAGAAGACGGGATTGATGAAAGGGTTGACACTCAAATGGGCAGCAGAAGAAGGTGGCCAGCAGAACGAGGAGGTTTTTCGTTGGGTGGGTAATAGGGACGAGCTCTTTGCACGATTGATCGGCTTGGAAGGCAAACGCTGGTTGAAGGCGTAATCGATTAGGATCTCTGCGTCTCACTCTTACGCGCGTGAAACTGTCCATCCGGAAGTTATCCGATTATACAGTTCGGTAATTCGGAGTTTATGGGTGTGTGCTGACCGATGCTACCGAGGAGGCTGCTTGGAACGATGATGAGTCCCCCGCCAATGCCGAGTCGACATACAAGGACACGCAATCGATCAAAAGTTGTTATCACCAATGACATCATGAGTCATGCCTTTCACGCAATTCATTTTCCGTTTCTTTAACCGCAAAGCGTTTGCACGGTAAGCTTGATCTTAGTCGTTAGTTCGGCAAACTCGATTTGGTTCAGTATATAGTATCCCGATGCAGAGCTCTTTCTTCACCGATCCTCCTTCACCATGGAACAAGTCAAACCAGAGGTCCCTTCGACTTCTGCCCAACACGTTGATGTCAACTACTTCAACCCTGATGGCGCCACAGAACTGCGCAAGACTGTTAGTCGCCTTTCCACGCGCGGACAGGACATCGAGGCGCGCTCAATAGACAGCGCGGCGACCTTGGACAACTCCTTCGATTTCCGCAAGGCTCTAGAGCAAGTTTCCCAACAGTGCGTTTTTTCTATCGCGCGTCTTCCCTTTCTCATCGTCTTTCAGACGCGACGATGCGGATATCAAGTCCAGAGAGCTCGGTGTTATGTTCGAAGACCTGCGCGTAGTTGGCATAGGCGCGTCTGCGTCCTACCAACCTACCCTCGCCGCCACCTTCAACCCTTTCGCCATCGCCAAAGGCATTCAAGCCGCACGGCACTCTCATACCAAGGACATTCTCACCGGGTTTGAGGGCACGGTTAATCCTGGAGAAATGCTACGCGAGTCTTTCATTACCTTGTCTTCCGTTGCATCATTAACGCGTCCCTCTCAGTGGTACTCGGGCGTCCCGGTTCGGGCTGCACAACTTTACTGAAAACGTTGGCCAATCAGCGAGGAGAATATCACGCCTTTCACGGTGATGTTCATTTTGATTCCCTCAGCCACACCGATGTCTATAAACACCATCGTGGCGACGTGATTTACTGCCCAGAGGACGATGTTCATTTTCCCACCTTGACCGTTGAGCAGACAATTAGCTTTGCTGCCAAGCTACGGGCGCCTCATCTTCGTCTGGGCTACTCCCGGGACGAGTACGTCGAATCCGTTACGGACATCCTGACCACGATCTTTGGTCTCAAACAAGCGCGTAAGACCCTCGTCGGTGATGCTGCGATCCGTGGAGTCTCCGGTGGAGAAAAGAAACGGGTGTCCATTGCGGAAGTGCTGGCTACTCGTGCTTGTCTTGCGTCCTGGGACAAGTACGTCTGTTCCACACCAAACGTGTGTCGAATTCTAACCGCTTTACGTAGTTCTACTCGGGGATTAGATGCCTCAACGGCGCTCGAGTTCGTCCGCGCCCTTCGCATCGCGACAGATATTGCTAGGATGACGACGATTGTCTCTCTTTACCAAGCTGGAGAGTCTCTGTACAAAGTCTTCGATAAGGTATGCCTATGACGCATACATTTTGAACGGGTGCTGAATTTATCTAGGTCTGTGTTATTTACGGCGGCAAAATGGCCTACTATGGCCCAGCTAGCCAAGCCCGCTCCTATTTTATCGACATGGGTTACGAGCCGGCTAACCGTCAAACCACTGCGGATTTCCTTGTTGCCGTCACAGACCCGAACGGTCGGATACCTCGTTCAGACGCGTTGAACCTCCCTCGTACTGCCGATGAGTTCGTTGCTTATTTCCAGAGGTCGGACATCAGCGCCGCGAACAAGCGGGATATCCAAGCTTTCAAGGCGGAACGCGTCGGGAAGTCTGAGAAAGTGCAGTCCTACAAGGCAAGCGCGAAGGCAGAGTATGCGAAGCACACGTCGAAGAGCGCTCCTCAAATTGTCTCTCTGCCCATGCAAGCTCGAGCAGTCATGATTAGGCGCTTGCAGATGTTGAGAGGTAACATGTTGGCAACATTCCTCAACCTCTTGTACGTTTTATGCTCTTCCGTGGCCTTTCTGAATACTGATGCGCATATATAGCTCTTTCGCCTTCCAAGGTGTCATTATCGGTTCCGTCTATCTCAAGCTCTCGACGTCTACGGATACCTACTTTTCGCGTGGTGGTGTTCTATTCTTGTATGTTTCTCCATCTCTTCTTGCAATCTTTATACTCACAATTTGCAGTGCGCTGTTCTTTTCGGCTCTAATCTCAATGGCGGAAATTCCTTCACTTTATGCCCAACGACCCATCATTCTGCGCCAGTCCTCGTGGGCACTGTACCGGCCTTTCATTGATCAAGTCGCTTTGACTTTGGTGGACATTCCGATCGCGTTTGCGACGACTGTTATTTTCTCCATTTTCATCTACTTTATGGCCCAGTTACAACAATCTGCAGGTCAATTTTTGTGAGTCCAAATTGTTCTATACGAGAAAAAGTGTGTTGACGGTTCGTTAGCGTATTCTTCCTGTTCATGTTCACGGTCTCCATTGCCATGAAAAGTTGGTTCCGCGCGGTCGCCGCAGCTTTCCCCGATGAGGGTTAGTCCGCGCTTTCATAGTATGGCTTGCGTGATTTTAATTCTTCATCAGCCCTTGCGCAGACGTTTGCTGGTATTTCGATTTTAGCTTATGCTGTGTACACCGGCTATTCGTTGCCACTTCCGTCAATGATTGGTGCTCTCAAATGGATCTCGTATTTGAACGTGCGTCTAGATTTAACGCTTCCGTGATTTAGTCGCTCACTACCCTAACAGCCTCTTCGCTGGGGATTCGAAGCTGTCATGACCAACGAGTTCCGAACCATCAGTGGAACTTGTGGCACTCTTGTGCCCCGTGGTCCTGGCTATGAGAACATCTCACTCGACAACCAAGTGTGTCCCACAGTTGGCGCTATCGCAGGTCAATCTTTCGTTGATGGAAGCCGCTTTGCGAATCTCTCCTTCGACTATCTCTACAGCCATACATGGAGGGTGGGTATTGTCACATCTCGCTTGCCACTCAGTTAACACTTCATTCTCTAGAACTTCGGTATCGTCGTAGCATATGGAATCGGGTACACGATTGCGCTCTTGGTCTTCACGGAACTCAACACCCGCCTTTCTGCATCGAACTCTGTCGTCCTCTATAAGCAAGGCTCGAAATCTGATTTAGTGGAAGCTTCACAATCTGACGATATCGAACGTGCATCGCAAAAGACCGCACAGGAGGAAAAGGCTGGCGATTATGAAAAGGCTTTGAAGGAAACGGCAACGACTTCGGATGTGTTCTCCTGGCAGCGTTTGTCTTACACCGTTCCTGTCGCCGATGGCAAACGACGCTTGCTGAACGAGGTTTCTGGTTTTGTCGTCCCCGGCAAACTTACGGCTTTGATGGGTGAATCTGGCGCGGGAAAGGTGAGTTATCTCTCCTGACTTGTCGACCACTTCACTAACTAATATGTCTACCTTGTAGACCACACTTCTAAACGTCTTGGCTCAACGTGTTGATACTGGCGTCATCACCGGAGATCGCTTTGTCAATGGGCAAGCTCTTCCTAAAGACTTCCAATCTCAGACGTGAGTCATTGATTTCTGGGTTTCATGAACAGTACTCATAGTCGTTCAACAGCGCGTACTGCCAACAGCAAGACACGCACGTTGGAGAGTCTACCGTCCACGAAGCTCTTATGTTCTCAGCTCAACTTCGCCAACCCACGTCCGTGCCATTTGCGGAAAAAGCTGCCTAGTATGCCACAAACGCATTTCTTCGTTCCGTAACTGATTCTTAAATTCAGTGTTGAGAAATGCATCCAGCTTTGTGGTTTGGAGGCCTACAGAGATGCGACCGTGGGTTCTTTGAGCATTGAAAACCGAAAGAGAACCACGATCGGTGTCGAGCTTGCAGCGAAGCCGAAGCTCCTTCTCTTCCTTGACGAACCTACCTCCGGTCTTGATTCACAAAGTGCTTGGGCTATCATGCTCTTCCTGCGTGACCTCGCTGATAACGGTCAAGCCATTCTGTGCACGTAAGTCGCTCACCGTACGACCGCACTTCTGAGCTCATCCCCTGTTTCCAGGATCCATCAACCGTCTGCGGAGCTGTTCCAGATGTTCGACCGACTCTTACTTCTCCGTAAGGGTGGCGAAACGGTGTACTTCGGGGATCTTGGTCACAACGCCACAACGCTGCTGGAGTACTTCCGCGTCAATGGCGCGCGTACTTGCGATCCAGAAGAAAATCCGTATGTCCATTAGTAACCCTAGCTTTCACAGGTAGCTAACATGAATGCAGCGCTGAGTACATGCTTGACGTCATTGGTGCTGGTGCGACTGCGACCGTGAAGGAAGATTGGTACCAGATTTGGACGCGATCAGAAGAACACGGAAAGGTTCAAGCTCAAATCGAGGTGATTCACACGAAAGGACGTGCGCGCCCTCCCGTCGAAACCGAAATCGCCACCGAGTATGCAACCAACTGGTTCAACCAGGTAGCACAGCTCATTAAGCGAGATGCGAGCGTGCACAACAGGGATCCTAGCTACATGATGGCCAAAATCATGTTGAACATCGTCGCTGGTCTCTTTTTGGGTTTCTCTTTCTTCCTATCGAAAGATACGCAACAGGGTACACAAAACAAGCTCTTCGTAAGTCCTCTCATGTCTGTATGTCGCCTAGTTTGCTTAGCCTTCCTCTCAGTCCATCTTTATGGCTACTATCATCTCGGTACCACTCGCCACCCAGCTGCAACTCCCTTTCCTTAAAATGCGCTCCATCTACGAGATCCGTGAACGTCCCAGTAGGATGTACAACTGGACTGCACTTGTTACGTCGCAAATTGTGGTCGAGATTCCTTGGAACATGGTCGGATCGAGTCTCTTCTTCTTCTGTTGGTATTGGACCTCTGGATTCACCGGCGAACGCGCGGGATACAGTTATTTGATGATGGGCGTCCTCTTCCCGATGTATTACACGACAATCGGTCAGAGCGTCGCTGCCATGTCGCCTAATGTGGAGATTGCAGCTATCCTCTTCAGTTTCCTGTTCTCTTTCGTGTTGACTTTGTAAGTCGCAATCTTATTAGTGCAGCTTCTCTTACTCATCATCTATACAGCAATGGTGTTGTCCAGCCTTTCCGAGAACTCGGTTGGTGGCAATGGATGTACCGCTTGTCGCCGTATACGTATCTCATCGAAGGCGTCCTTGGTCAAGGTTCGTCCATCTGACCTCACGGAGTGAATTGTCACTAATTTGTTCTCCAGCTGTGGGAAGGTATCAGATCAACTGCTCGGGCGTGGAGTTGGTGACTCTCAACCCTCCTTCGGGTCAAACTTGCGGGGAGTTCATGTCGAGCTACATCTCGAGGGCAGGTGGTTACTTGACCAACCCGGACGCTTCGTCGGACTGTGGCTTCTGTTCAACGCGCACCACCGATGAATTTTTGGGAGCTCAGTTTAACATCTTCTACTCGCACCATTGGCGCAATGTCGGCATTGTGGCTGCCTTCATCGCATTCAATGTAAGGCTTTTTCACTTCCAGATACGCTTCAAGGCTTACAATTTCTCAGATTGCCTCCATATTTGCTTTTACTTGGTTCTTCCGGATACGCTCTCGCAGTGTATTAGACATCATTCGCGGTAAAGGAAAAGTTTAGACATATGTACTTTCACTCTACAATCCCGGACTTCGTCAGCAACGCCTAGACATCATGATTCTACTTGTTTTCCTGATAATACCACTGTTCTTCGCACTCTTACGATATATTTCTATGTAGCATAATGACTTCAATCACAATAAATTCCTGAGGTATTTACTATCCTTGGGGCGATCGTCAGTAGTTCGCTTCTTCTTCGGGTCGAAGCTGCTCCGTGGCGCACTGTTTGTATGTGTGAGTCCCGCTGCCTCTGTTGGTGCAACACCAGCACCATCCTTTCGATTTCTCCTCTATACCCTTGTATTTGATAGCTCCGTTTCGCTTCACTGTATACCTTCCATTTCCGTTGTCAGTGGGTCTTTTACTACACTGGAAAACTGAACTGATATTGTCGCAGCGTTGTGTATAATGTTTTTTTCTCCGGAATTACTCGCCAGACGAGACAATGGTTTTGGGCTGCTATGGTATCCCCTCACGGCCGCACTGCGAGCATATCTGATTCGTCCCCAGGCTGGCCGCTACCTTGGGATCCAAGTCTGCCTTCAAGAAACTGCCTAGAAGATCCGTGATGACAGCGGATATTGCGCAACTCTGCGACCTCATAGCGGAGCCGGCAGAGCCTCTGGCGCTCAGGTTATCGAGCAACCTCATGGTCGGAGTAGCGCGGTAGGCAATTCTTCAGCACGGGTATGGTTCACGAAGCTCATGGCGCGTCGTTTTAAGGGTCTACAAAGGTCTGCAATCTACGGCACGTCACCAGAGAGTGCGGTATTCAAGTTCACTAGTCAAGCAAGAAATACTCTTCACGGACGTTACCAACTGCGTCGCCTCGCTCAAAAAGGTCGTCCTCGAACTGCAATCGGCGGCTAAAGGCGGCGGAGACCTCCAAATGCCCCAACCCACAATTAGGTACACGATTCAAGCTGAGAGAGCCCCCGTTTCTGACTATGGACGTGAACAGAGCTTCGGCAGTGACCTTGAATGTCGATCCAACCGCATACGACTTTGACGCGTTCGTTGCTGATTGGGACGCGTTTCTCAACATCAATGGTAAGTAACCTTCGCTATGCATGAACTACCGTGTAGATATATATTCTCTTGACTATTGTAGACAAGACAAGGCCTGAGGAGAACGATGAAGATCCCGATGACGTAGACGCTCGTTCGAAGAAAACCCGACCAGACAAGGCGAAAGAACCCAATGCTGTTGTTGAGAACATGCGCGCTGCGGAATCGTGTACGCTGAAGGAGAATTATGAGCACTTGCTTTCGAATTCCTTCGACCTGTCCTTCACTGGGGCTGTCCCTCATGGCACTCAGGACCCTTCATCCTCACAGGCCGAAGGATTTTTAGATGACCCATTCTTCGATGGCTTGGATTTGGGTGGTGAGCTCGGCGACGAACTAGCCAGAGAACTTGGAGAAGGTTGGGGAGTCCCAAAGTAACTTTTACCGCGTCTTCATTGTCGACCAAGCTTATACCCTGTCAGTGACCCTCCCCCTCCGGCTGAAGAAATGGCATTCAACGATGACCCAATGAACATGGATGTTGATTTCAACTTTGGAGACATTCAACCCCCTGCTCCTCCCTCCAATAGCGTCCCTCCCACACCCCTTAAGAGAAAGGTGAACCCCCTTGACAGTGCTCATGCTGTTTTGCTAATCTTACGTTTAGTCGCCTGACCCTGATAAAGAGAACGATGTCCTGTTGTCTCCAATGCACATTGTCTCGCGAGAAGCGACGCCACTGCCTACGTTTACTCAAGAACTGCTCTCTCAAGACAATATGGAACCAGAACAACCGGGGCCTTTAGCAGACCTCACGATGGCGCAGAATCTTCCCAAGACCACCCGCAACAAGAGACCCGCTAAGAAAACGCGCCTTCTTCTCGATGCCAGGACAGAGTTGACCGACGAGGAACTCAAAGTGATAGTTTTGTCCCTTTCCTTTGGATACATGCTCAAGATATTATAGGCCGCTCGGGCCCAGTACCTTCGGGGACAAAAATTCCTCAAAGAAGAGACGGAAATGAAACGCAACGAAAAGGACAATGGTCGCTTGATTGAAGAGATTATTTGGGGTGTACCGTCGTGCAGTATGTCAATGACCCCGTTTCGCTTACTGACATTGACATACTCATAGTTCAAGCCCCGATACTGGTCGACTTCTGGCAAGAGAATTTCAAGGTCCAAGTTGAGGCTAGAACGGAGCGGTCCATATCCACCTCGCAGGCAAGTACACTTCCGTAATAGAATTGGTGTTACTCAATGAATTCTCTAGACAATCAGCCCCCTGTCAAGAAGCGTAAGGTTCGCGATGAGCAGGAGGTCCAGGAGGTCGAAATTGTGAAAGTGAACGCGGATCCGTTCATTGATCATGACAGAGATTACAACATGGACGCTGGGATGGATATGGAAATGGGTATGGGTATGCAAGACGATCCGTTCATGGATGCCCCGGTGGACTATGATGCGGGTCGGCAACGTTCATCAGAGGAACCTGGCCAAGGGCGTCAGTTCTCGAGACAGTCATCGATAACGAGGGCCCAGTTTGGATTGGACGTGGAGGAGCCTGGATCCCAGTCGCAGTCACAGAAAAGCTCGTTATTTCCCTGGGACAATGCGGGATTCCTGAGCTCTTCTAGTGGCGTCGGTTTGCCCGAGGGTGGCAGCGACCGAGTGAACGTTGAGCGCGCAGATGTCCGCATCCGAGGAAGTTCCGTCAGTCGCACGAGAGAGGACTCATTAGTACCCAGCCAATCGGGAAGTGGCGTAGCGATGTCCCCTGGTTTTGACAAAGGCTTACAGATGGGAGAGGACTACCGATTTGAAGGTGGGAGCTTTTCTAGGGTTGGCGTCAACACGTAAAAATTGACCTCGCACTTTTAGTTGAGGCAGGCGAAGACCGCTCTCAGATTGAATCTCAAAAATCAGATATGAATCTTATTACGCTAGAGCGTAACTCGTTCAACTTCCTCGAGTTCGTCCTTTCAGGCTTGGCATGCTCAAAAGACTGATTCACCTCCGTTACAGATATGCCAAGATGCAAATGCAAACACTGTCGGACGTATCCGAAGGACTCTCTTTTGATGCTATTGTACCCAAGCTGACCAGTACCCGGCATGTGGCGTCGGCAGCTTTCTATCACTGTCTAGGTACGCTCTTTCTTTCACAGTGGCCTATTGATTTGTTATCGGTCTAGTTCTCGCAACAAAGGATCTTCTCCGACTGAAACAACCTGAGCCGTATGGACCGATTACTCTTGTCCTCGCTGCATGATTTGACTGGATGCTTTGATAATATGCCTAACTGATCGTTATAATTCTGCTAATTCCGCTGTTTACGCTATCATCGCTCTGTTTTACGCTAGCTATCTGCTTTCAATGTTTTGCAATGAATACGATTCTGTACCGAACATAAATAGGCTCGGTGTGATTCGGTCGATGAGACACAACTCGTTACTCCGTACCACAATGATCCGAGTGCGATCGTACCACCATTTGCGATTACATTTGTTACGCCAACGACGTTGATTCACGCTGTATTCCCTTGTTCTGTCTGCATTTAAACGCTCGGCTCGCGTTAGTTGCCTGATTCCACCCGTCTCTCGCCCGTTCTCCACTACCAAACCAGCCATGACCACATCCCGCGCTGTTCTCGCCGCTCGCGAGGCATTGGCGAGCATTGATCTCTCCAGCTACGATGCCGAGCAGTCGAAGCTCATGGACGAGCGGTGCATCCTTGTCGACGAGCAAGATAACGCCATCGGCGCCATGGACAAGAAGACCTGTGCGTAGCCACGACCAAGAGGGCGGGTAACATGACATACACATCTCGATAGGCCATCTCATGGAGAACATCAACAAGGGCCTGCTGCACCGGGCGTTCTCCGCCTTTGTGTTCCGGCCGTCCGACGGCAAGCTGCTCCTCCAGCAGCGCGCGACGGAGAAGATCACGTTCCCGGATATGTGGACCAACACCTGCTGCTCGCACCCGCTGGACGACTTTGCGGAGGAGAAGGTGGAGAAGGAGCACCTCGGCGTGCGGGTCGCTGCGTCGCGGAAGCTCGAGCATGAGCTCGGCATTCCGCAGAGCCAGACGCCCGTCGACCAGTTCCAGTATCTCACGCGCATACATTATCTCGCTCCTTCGGATGGCGTATGGGGAGAGCACGAAGGTGTGTGTTTGGTTTGTTCTGTCTGCGTATCAAAGGCTAACATTGTCGCGCAGTGGACTATATTGTCTTCTTCACCGGTGATGTTACCGTCAACCCCAATGTTAATGAAATTCGGGACCACAAATACGTGAGCAAGGAGGAGCTGCAAGCCATGTTTAACGATCCTGGTATGATTACTTGTCTTGACGCCCAACTTGACACTAATCGATGCTCAGCAAACTCATTCACGCCATGGTTCAAGCTCATTGCCCGTGACTTCCTCTTCGGTTGGTGGGACGAGCTGTTCAAGCGAAAAGCCGCCGACGGCAAAGTCTTTGCCAAAAGCCTTCTGCCGCTTGTCGACGACAGAGTCGTGAAGATGTAAGGCGATAAGAATGAATGAGACTTGCATGTCGAATCTAGATCTCTAATGATCAATGACCATAGATAGCGTATACATAATACAGAGAATAACCCGGAATACCTGAAGACGCGACTGAGTACAGGGAAAGACTACGACAATACAGACAACGAGAGCAGAGATGCAGAGATGGGATCGTGAGGTCAGTCATGGTCATGTTGAGGGATTCATTCCGCCGAAAACATATATCTCTTTTTGCGACCCAATGTCGGATGGGCCGCGAGAGCTCGTCCAGTTGGACGACGCGCCGAGCGGAAGTGTGCATTCCAGTCGGAAGGTTTTTACGTCGGTTATCGCGTGCAGTACGCGCATGAGGAAGTAGCTGGGCTCCACCGTGTTTTCTGAATACAAGCATGAGTACTTTTGTCGGGTAGAGGAAGACCATAACCCACCTCGAGACGGGCCTTCGAGTAACTTGCGTGGTTCTAGCCAGAGACTTAGCATCGTTGAAATGATTATGGGAAGGACGTATACCCACTTTTTTGTGCTTCCTTGGACAGCTCCAGGATGCGCACACCGCCAGCGGTCATCTCGTTTCGGTCGATGAAGCCGGGAAACGCGCGCTGGAGGGACGTGACGACGCTCAGGTCGACGACTTTGGGCGGGTGGATGAGGCTGACGCGGTATCCGTTCTTGGAGAAGAACGCGAGGAAGAAGCCCGTGCTGTTGTCGCGCGGCTGTTTGCAGAACACGAGCCTGGGCGGCGGGAAGCCTAGGTTTATCACAGAGGAAAGGCCGTAGCCCTAAGGAGTGTGAGAAGAGATCAATCGTGTGGGGAAAGAGACGTACTCGTAATGCGAATATCCGGAAGAGGGTGATGATCATGTCCCAGGCTCTGCATAAAAACCACCATTAATGTTGCCCCCCCAGATGAACGAGACGATGTATTTACAGCTCTTTATTTGGACCCGCCATATTCCACGGCGCGCCGTGGAACTTGAGGTGTAGGTGCAGAGGGTCCTTCTTGATCTCATCTTCGAGGCCCTCTTTCCATATCGCCAGCAAATGCTGGCGTATCTCCTTCTGCGCGGGCGCAGTCGCGTATTCCACGACAAACTCGCTGTTTCCCTGAAAATACACGAACATATGATCTACACCAATAAATGAAACAGCGTATTACACTGGGTAAAATCCCACTCACTCGACTCGAATCTCTCCATATCAGCCGCCAAGTCGTAGAGCGAGGCCTTGACATCGGACTTTGTGCGCGTCCGCGTCAGCGGCAAGCTCGCGTGCTTGGTGCCAGAGCTCGGCGTTCGCTTGCGCTCCGAAGAGTTGCGGACCTGAGGCTGGACCGGGTGGGGGTTCACGGTGGCCGATCGCTTCATCGCACTCTTGATCGGGGTGCCGTTCCCCGCTGGGTTCGTCGCCGATCTGTGGTGCGCCTTTTTCGAGGCATAGTCCTCCGGCATCGGCGGGATGAACGGGTCCACCGTATGGTGCGGCGGGCTCGGGTTGAGGTTGGTCGTCGGCGCAGGGTAGGGCGTCCCGCTGTTCCCGTATGGATTTCCGGGGAAGGGGACCTGGTTGGTGTAGGGCGTGCCCTGGGGCAGATAGCCGCCGTTGCTGGCATATCGGGGAGTGGTCGAGGTCGAGGTGTAGGGATACGGATTGTAGTTATTGTTTGGGTAGCTGAAGTATGGGCTCGCTTGATGAGAAGACTGTCCGTAGGTAAATGGAGCATATCCTGGGAACGCCATGGCTGTCGCAGCCGGTGCTGGCGGCGTGAAGATGGCGACAGTGAACAAGGTGTATACCGCACGAACATGAGGCAGTCTATTTCCGAGTCAGGGCAGGTGACAAACGACAGCTGGAAATCAACACAAATTTCTTTTATCAAAAGCCAAAAACACGCTGCAAGTCGTGTTATTGACGCAGCTGTCCACTACGCTGCACGAAATAGCTGCAAGAAAAGGCGCGAGCGCGAATAGATCGGCCTTGCCTAATTTGGCCGCCCGGAAATTTCGAAAAATCCCCAATCGCGTCACGTAAGCAAGCTGCCGTTCCCCCATCCTGCTCACCATCCACAATGGCGACCTTTTTCACTTGGCTCAAGTCCCCTGCTGCCCGGGAATACTTCTTTAGTGCGTCTTTCGCGCTCTGCACACATCCAGCCTCTCACCTTTGCTGCAGGCACTCACTTCTGGGGACCTGTATGTTTGCCCCAACGCTATCGTTAATCTCTGCCTCAACTTGTCTGTAGGTCGCCAACTGGGGTCTGCCTATAGCTGCCCTCTCGGACTTGGCCAAGGATGAAGAGTTCATCTCTGGCACGATGACAACGACATTGATGTGTTACTCGTATGTTTGCTGGCATGTATATCTCTAATTACGTCTGACATCGTGCCCAGGATGGTCTTCATGCGCTTTGGTACGCTCTGCGTAGGCTAACGGACGCTCGCATCTCATTTTCATCAACAGCATGGCGCGTGCAGCCGCGAAACTACCTTCTTTTTGCCTGTCACACTACCAACGCCCTCGCCCAGGGTGTACAAGACGCGCGCTTTTTAAATTACTGGTACAATGGCGGACGCGAGAAAAAGCTTGGTCTGACACCAGAGGTGAAGGGAAAGGTCACCGAGGCTATCGAGGCGGCCAAGGATGCTAAAAAGTAATTTAGACGAAACTTTTTACCCCCTTGCTCTCGTATTTCCCTACACCTTATAAACCATCTACAGATCATCGAGTCATACATCACCAGAACCCATCGTCGTCTCCACCCTTCTTCTTCTTACCACTGCTCTGTGCAAGCGCCTGTTTTCCATACATCTCGGCAACCTGCGAACCAGTCAGCCTACCCCAGAAGGGGATCTTGAAAGCATACCTGTTCAGAAGTTGTCGCGTCGTCGGCATCTTTGTCATCTCGTATTCGGATAAACCGGGGGAAACGTAGGGAGATGCCTCGCTCATCAGCCTTTGAAACGGATCCAAGTTCAAAACACGTTAACGCCCTAAGTATGGAACAAACGCACCAGTCCATGGGCCGCAGTGTACACGGGGCTCAAACTCAAGTCGGCAGTCAGCACCTCCCAGACAATTTTTGGTTCGAACCAAACGTCGGGTTTCGCGCCGCCGACTTTCACGTCACCCCGAACCTTGGTGAGCTCCAAAGGCTGCAGAAGGTCGTAGAACTTCTGTAGAACCTCCTCGGTGAAGCCTGTGCCGATCTTGCAGATTGTTTGGTACTCCTCAGAGTCGACGTCATAGCAGGCTAGTAAGAACGCCCCGTACACGTTCGTGCGCTTTCCTTTGCCGTAATACCCTCCAACAACAACCAGATCCAGAGAATCGCCGACACCTGCCAGGTAGTCCTTCTTGAGCTAGAAAAGTTGAAATCAATGTGATGAAAGGCTGAGGAACAATAGGCCTACCTTCAGCCAATTCACACTACGTCTGCTAGGCTCGTAGAAACTGGCATCACTTTCAAGCATCTTAACCATGAGCCCTTCACATCCGTCCTTCACACTCTCTTCGAGGAACGTCTGGATCTCGTCGGTCGATTCGGCATCCGACGATTTTGCAAAATCAAACTCTCCGTGTACTGGGGTGAAGTGATCTCGCAAAAGAGCTCGACGTTCGTGTAGGGATTTGTGCAGTAATGGCTGTATATTACAAGTTAACGGACATGTTAACTCCCAATGGAAAACTCGGCGCACCTCGTCGTTCAAATACAGCAAATCGAAGGCAAACAAGCATACGCGGACGGTGATATCCTCAACCTTAACATCCTTACGCTTTCGTCGACTGAGTTCCTGGAAGGGCAGAATTTTACCAGTCGTGTGATCAAAAGCTACGGCTTCAGTATCCAACACGAATGACTTGGTAGTGTCTTTGATGCACTAAATGACGCATAAGAAACGGGCAACCAGATAAGTCTGTTCGCACAAACCTTAGGCAACTGTTCGACAAGATCAGGATATTTCTTGCTCATGTCTTCAGAATTCCGACTGAACACAGCAACAGTGCCATCAGCCAGTTTATGCACCTGCAGTTGTAGCTGTGAGTCAACGGTCTCTATATACGAGAGCGACGTACTTGGGCACGTTCACCGTCATACTTATATTCACAGGTAAACCGTTTGTTTTCGAAACGATCAAGCACTTCACCAATAGCCTTGGTCGGCTTTGCAAGCATGGGTTTGAGTGGAACACCAGGTGTGAGCTTGCAGTGCTCGCGCAGGCCGTCCAAACCATGTTCCAATAATGCAGGAATGACTTGGTCATACGAGGGCAACTCGCTAAGAACGTGTCAGTCAACGAAGTGTTAGCAAAGTTGTGCCGTTTACCTGTAAACACCCTTCATGACGTTGGAACCTTCCTCCAATCGCGCCGCCAATTTCTCGTTGCTCCATTTCTTTCCTATCTTCTCTTTCTCTGCTAACACGGCTGCGTGTGCAAGGGATACGAGGACGGACCGCTCTGCATTGCCGATTCGTAGTTTTCCCTCCAAGCTACGAACAATGTACTTGGCTTCAAAGTCTTGACATGCGGCCAAAAGTTTCGTGATAATGGATACTTTCTTGTTTTGTGACTGAAAAGCAGGCGTCAGACAGAGTTGAGTGTGTTAAGAGCAGGATAACGTTACCGAATTACCAGCGGTAAGAGCGATCTCCTTAAGGTTGGAGAAGACAGATGGGATGGTCAGTGCCTTTGGTTTCGCCAGCGTTTTCTGCCGGTTTTTGGAGTTCTGAAGAGATATGAGAATGGCGAAAATGGCATTCGATAACCTCTACTCGCCATTGCAACAAGACCCAGATCGCCCTCTTTCTTCAGCTCGGCCTTGATCGTAGCAAGACTGCGTCCTGTCGACTCGCCAATTGCCTTGATCAACAGACTTTCACCTATACCCAGTTCTATGCCTATATAGTCGGGGCTTAGTCGATTGATACAGAGATATATCGCCTGTAATAGTGATTGAGGATTCCCGTTGCTTCGTTGAATCACCAGGAGAAGGAAGGATGTGAGCAGCGCAGTCTTTTCTAACCGTTTGGTAGTTGCTTCGATCATAGAAAACACTTTGCTCAAGGCGGCGTACGGAACACTAACATAGATCAGAGTGGGATGAATGATGCGCATGCTGCATAGAACTCACGGATCTCCGTTCTTCCAACCACCCTTGATGTCGACGTCCTCGACCTTGGAAAGGGCAGTCAATGCACTAGAGGCGCGTCAGACAAATGCTCTTGAGGCGCTGCCGATAGACCTGCCTCTTTGACGCGGCGTTTCCCTCCTTGGTGATACCAGTTTCATCGTCCTCCATGTCCACGTCTTCCGCCTCATCCCCACCTTCGTCCTCGCTAGGAGCAGGTGAACTAGCTTGCACGGGAACATCGTCTTTCTTTGACTTCGTAGCCGATGCTTTGGAAGATTTCTTAGGAGCCGGTTTCGAGGAAGTCGAAGCTTGAATAGAGGGTGTTGCTATTGCTTCATTTGAACGCCATCCGTATCCAACAATGGAAACACGTACGTGACTTGGCGCTTGACGGATCTTCGGGCCCTTCATCGTCAGAGTCAACAACTCTTCGTCGTTTTGTAATGCGCGCCTCCGCTAGGAAGCGGGTCAAATCAGAAACGCGAAATGGCGAGGGTCTCACCTGTTGGTGCAGCTGTCTCCTTGCGTTTGGAGCTTTCCGCTGAGGGAGAGGCTTGAGTGGACAATAGAAACGCGGTGTCGACGTGTACCTTTGGACTCTGAGCGCGAATCGACGACCATGGCATCGCTCCGCTTGGTCGACGCGTCGACCACGGCCGGCGCTGCCTTCTTTTTACCCCAGAGCTCCTTCAGATTCGACTGCTGTGGGGGCGCTGGCTTGACTGACGGTGGCATTTCGAAGAATTTTCCTACGTGAGATGTCGGCGCTAACGTTATGCGTGCTGGTCAAGAACGAACCTAGAGTTTGCTGACGGCCCATGCGAGTGAGGCGACTAAGGAGAACGCGTGACATGATCACACTCACGCGTCGGTGACAGAGTTTATCGCAAGATAGGGGCGCACTTGCATTCGGCCCTACATTCAGCGCCAAGAGGCACGTAAAACTACACGTCATGTACATTCCCTTCTATCGACATTTCTCTAAACAAATCTTCATGACTTCACTCTAATCATGTACGCAGTCTCGTCAGCATGAATGCTAACAGTAAATGCTCGATCAGTGTTTCTCTTGTCGCGTATCTGTCGGTAGCACGAGTATCGAGTATAGCGAGGCAGTCAATAGCAGACCTGGGACGGGAGAGTTATTCTTTCATGGCAGTTCACACCTGGCCCACTAGTGATTAATTTTGTTGTGAAAGCACCTGGATACATCATGCACGAAGTAACAGGGTAGAGCTCTGTCCTAGTAGCGTTGCTTGAGGGAAGAAGCAACCTTGTGGTTGACCTACAGAAACGTGTTTCGATTGCGTTTCGCGCCAGACGTGATGTTGGTGATGATCAACCATTTAAGTAAGGCTCACCACTCTTGCAATCCCGGGCTCTGGAGCTAGGTGCAGGATTCGAGGAAAACATCTAGTCCTGGATTTCAAGTACATGCTCTAGATAGTAGATCCCGGTCACTCATCTGGGTGTTAATTCGATAAAGCAATACCTGACTGGCATTCCTTCGACCTTCCTAATTCCTATATGCATCACGAAAAATATCTATTTTGAGGTCAATACCTAACACACACACAGATCAAGTAAGGCAGGCAGGTCAAATTCAACAGGAACATGAATAGAACCTGCCTGAAGAAACGTCAAATGCCGTTGAATGAGAATCTGCGTAAAAGGACTGGTTGAGATAGATCAAGTCCCAGGGAACTGGACAATCAAACGAATTGCATAGTGTATCTGTTCTTGCAAAAGAAGTTTTAGTATAGCACGAGATCGATCGACTCCGAAGGGTATCGTCCGTCGATAGTTCACTGGTGAGCCTGCATAATGGCATCCGAGATAAAGACGGCTGACACTTGGTTGCCGCCGAACCAACGACCGTTGAGACCCTGTACGGCTTCTTTAGCAGACTCCACGGTGTCAAACTTGACATAAATTTCGCCCTAGTGCACGTCAGTTGGCCTTTCATGAAACGGTGATAGTTATACGAACCTGCGACTCTCTCTCGACCTTGATGGCGAGGACTTTACCGTACTTGGTGGAACATTCATTCCTAACTTCATCAGCAAGTTCCTTATCCCAATTTGGCTCTGTTTCTCTGAGAAAATATCAGTGAGGAACAGTCGGAGAAAGGTGACAGGTAGACAAACTCTTCAGGATTGAACATATCTTTGAGAAGAACCGAGCGTGACTGCATAGATTGAGGTATATTCGGGCGCGCGCTGTCGGAATATTAGTAGATGTTAGATACGGAGGGGGCAAGACATACACTGGTTCGGGGAGAGTGAATGCAGGTTCAGTTCTAGCAAGTTTCTGCATTAGCGCTTGACGGGATGCTGCGTTCAAGTTACCGCCTGGTGACATAAAATCATTGGTCACAGCGATGCGCGAGGAAAGGATGTGCGTACCTCCCGAATCTTCGAGGGAATCTTGGGTCGTGTATCTGACCGTGCCCTTTTCGTGGACAGTATTGACACGTAGCTGTTAATGTATTAGAAATGCGATACGGAGGACTGATCAAACACCTACCTGTCTGCCTGCAAGTTCGAAGCCTTCCATTTGCTCAAGGGCCATCCTCGCGTCTTCCGCGCGTTTGTACCTAGAAACAGTATGGGACAGGTGATACAGACGGGAGAGCAACGTACTGGACAAAGGCATATCCCTTGCTACGACCAGTCATTGGATCGCGGTGGAGATCTACAAACTCGAGTTCGCCAAAGGGCTCAAACACCTGTTTGATGTCTGACTCCGTGAGATTAAAGTGCAACGATCCGACATAAAGCCTGAAGCTCATGAGTAACAGCCCGACCTCAGTGGAGAAAAAGACATACTGCATAGCGCCGTGAGGTGCGCTAACACCCGGTGGCAAGTTCAAATTACTGAGGAGAAAAGTCAGAAACTAAGCGTCGAGGTAACTCGAATGTCTTACCCATCGCCGGGATGGAGTCGGTTTCTTTCAGATTCGGTTAATTGGACAAGAATAGGGAGACCCATGACGACAGTTCCAGAGAGATTCAACGCCTTTTCTACCAGGTCAACAGTCCGGAACTCGACATAACCAATACTAAGGAAGCCAAACATTAGGTTCGTTTTGGGTAAGGCGATTATATGCGCACCCTTTGGAACGACGTGAAAGTCTGTCGGTAACGATCCTAGAGTCCATGACTGTGTTATCGCCGAGTTTATCTTCAAAGAAGTAACCTAAATCTCTGGCGGTCAGCCTGGCAGCCAGCTGCGATACGAATACCGATCGGGCTTCGGAGTCGTCCTCTTTCGGTTCGTCGGGATTGTAGGGCTCCGGCTCCTCTACAGGCTCCTCGAACGCAGGAGAGTTTCGTCTGCCAAGTATTCTGTTAACAAAAGACTGGTTGAAAAGGGTCAAATACACACTTAGGCGGTGGTGGAGGAGGAGGAGGACTTCGGCGACGAGGAGAGTCCTCATAAGGGCGGCGGCTGTCCCTTCGGTCCCGACGACGGTCATCCTCGCGAGGAGGTCGGGAGCTTCGGTCTCCGTTCCTTCGCTCTGACGAACGGTCACGGCCAGAGGTCTTGCTAACAGGGCTGTCTCGGGGAGGATTGGGGGGCGGAGAGGTCGTTCTCATTCTTTTAGGTCGCTCTTCACCCTCTGGAGCATCAGCCTCGTCACGCTTCCTGCGACGATCACGATCCTCGCGGTCTCTGTCCCGGCGACGCTCTCGGCTGTCGCCTCTATCCTTTCTTCTCTCGCTGCGGTGGCTGTCGCGTCTGTGATCCCTGTCCCGGTACTTGTCGCGGGAGCGGTCTCTGTCCTTGTCTCTGTACCGGTCTCTATCACCTCTGTCCCTACTGCGACGACGCTCGTCATCGCGCCGCCTTTCGCGTCGGTCCTTGTCCCTTGAGTGTGACCTGTGGGATCGTTTTGTGCGTAAAGTATCTGTGGAATGATCACGAGCACTTAAAATTTGCTCAGTGAGAAAGGCAGTAAATTCCAAAATGCGGAACACATACGACTTCGGAGGCGCAGACTCTCTGTCAACCTCCATTTTGCTGTTTGGGGATGACATGACGGTTCGAAGAGAAGCTGTACCAAAATACGTGTAAATAACCGCCACGCAATATCCCGATTGCCTTTTCAAGACGACTTCCATCGTCATTCTTGCAGCTTGCTCACTAATATGTATTCTCGTTTTTGCACGTCTAGGAACTTGTACTGGCTTGGCCTGACTCTGAGAACTGTATCCGGCTCTTCTTGAACTCGAAAATCCGGATCGGCAGCGGCGGTCCGGACGCATGACCGTTTGTCCCTCTGGTGGCTCTCTTGGCTCTTCTTCTCCATCATGGCTTTCCCCTTAGCATTGAAAAAAGTCGTCGTTATTACTGGCGCCTCTCGAGGAATCGGTCGCGGCTGGTGAGCATTAACGATAACCTCAAATCGCCTTGATTTGACGCGTGACCTCCAAGTGCTTTGGAGTTTGCCAAACATGGCGCTTCGGGATTAGTCCTTCATTACTACGGAGACGCGGAGACTACCAAAGAGATTGAGTCATTGAAAGCTGAGATAGAGAACGACACGACCAAGGTCGTTCCAGTAGCAGGCGACATTGCCGATCCAGAAACATCTACAAGGGTTAAAGAGTTCTATGTCATGCTATAATCTACACTCACTCACTTGTTCCTAGATCGTAAAGGCTGGTGTTGATGCCTTTGGGCGCATTGACGTGTTAGTGTCAAATGCTGGAATCTGTCCGTTCGCCGACTTTCTCACTATGCCGCTCGGGACATGGGAGCGCACTCGCCAAGTAAACTTGGATGGAACTTTCTACATCACTCAAGGTGTGTAATATGCAGATGATAATTTTACAGTACCTAACGCGAATCAGCCGTGGCCAACCAAATGAAGGACCAGACACCTCAAGGAGGTGCAATCATCGGTGTATCTTCCATCTCAGCTTTCTTCGGCGGCGCACAACAATGGTCAGTGTTCTCACTACGCTGTCGTGACTATCGCCGACTTTGACCCCAGCCACTATACACCTACGAAGGCCGGAATACTTTCTTTAATGCAGAGTTGTGCAGTGGCTCTCGGAAAGTATAACATTAGAGCCAATGCTGTCTTGCCTGGAACGATCGCGACAGATATCAACAAGGAAGACTTGTCTGATAAGGAGAAACGCGACTATATGACCAAGCGCACTTGCCTCGGTCGTCTAGGAGGTATGCGGATGAGCGCAGTATTTCTTCAATCCTCTGACATGCCCTGCAGCTCCGGATGATCTTGCCGGGCCGGTGGTCTTTCTGGCTTCTGACATGGCCAAGTATATCACCGGGACGTCTTTACTTGTTGACGGGGGCCTTGCTGTTAACCTCCAATGAAGTGTATATAGCAGTCTTAGAAGAAATCTGTGAAGTTCGCAAAAGTAGTGTACATTTGCCCACAGGTTACTCGCAGTTGCATTATCATACAGACATAACCGACAATGGCTGTCCATCCACCTTCACAGGTTCCGCGGAGACTAAGACACTAACCCAGTGTGCCCAGTTCGTAGTTGACGGATTCTTCCAAGCATGCAAACCACCTTTCATCACGACAACGTCCCCTGGCGTTTTGATATGCTTCTCCGTCCCATCCTCCATCAAAAGGATCAGCTCTCCCTCAACTAGAAAATGTTAGTCCAGTGGCAATATCGATAACGCTGCCTACCGAGGATATTGTAATCTTGGGATGAGGAGCGATGCTTCACTTTGATCAGATACTGGTGTTTCCATTGCTCGCCGCGACTCACCAGGGGGGTGACTCCGCCAGGACACAGAAGAGTCGCTCCGGTGTTTGCACCTGGGCTCTTTGGAAGAAGATTCAGATTATTCGGATCCAGATCTCTCTCCGCCCCATCTATACTTCAATCAACGTCAATATGGTCAATAGGAGAAAGAGCTAGAAGAACTATTCACGAGGAGTTGTTATCTTTGGTCGGTAGGCCGTCTTCAATAATGTATATCCTCGCTACTTTTGCTCCCAATGATGGAATATCGTTCCACTGCAGTTTGCTATCGATTTGAATACATGCTTTCCCATCTCCGTTGTGAGACGTAACGATACGACGCGTATTCGGTGGGGTAAACATGATGGTTTGTTGACAAGTAGGAAGTCATTCGGTCACAACAGTCTCGGGCCGTTTCACGTGGGGGCGTTCGGGTGTTTTGCAGTGGAGGTTATATAAAGCGGATAAAGTACAACAAGTCCCCGACACGAAGTCTACCGTACATGTACTCATGGTGCAGTATCTTCAAAACATTAGGCAAAGGTATAAGGAACCAAAGAAACACGGACGTACAATAATAATACTCGTCGATGAGCGGTATCCAGTCCTTCAACAACGCACCGAAGAGACCGATCAGCGGAGCGTGCATGGTACGGTCTGCAACGGCGTCCAATTTGGGTCTATAGAAGAGATGAAGCAAAATTCGCGAAGCAGACATATGCACATACCTTGTATATGTTTCCCAAATGGAACCGCGAAGTAGGTACCAAAGCATATCCTTGTCTCTCCGCGCGTATTCAGCCCGTTCTAACTGGGCAGAGGAGGGAGGACTGCGACGCAGACTTCGCGAAACCAGCTCCAAGGCAAGCGCGGTAGATAACGCCTTACTCTTATGATTCTTGGAAAACAATAATCCAGCTAACGCGCATTGTTCAGAAGGCTGTACTTGACATGAGAAAGAGATTCTTACCATAGACTAAAGGCCGGACAATATAGATGATTTCAGCGGCCCATTCTTGGGGAGAGGACATAGTCCTAACCAAGGTTAGTGATGGCTTTACTGAATCGGTTGTTAAAGCTTTGGGGAGCAAGTAATCTTCCACAGCTGTATTCGAGCGCGTGGGTGGAGGAGATATTAACGGATGAGGTAGAGGCTCATGGTTGTTCTTCAAGTGATCGGGAGTAGCTGGAGGCGACGCGGCCGGGCTGGAAGGCGCGAGAGTTGGAGAAGATGTATTCGAAGGCGACACCTGGGGTAATGAAGTAGGATCAAACTCTCTTTCTGGGATTGGAGGCGAAAGCAGAGGTTTCCGCGTTATCCGCAGCATAAGAAGGCGAAGGACAGCTCTATACTTGTAATCAGGACGTGACCAAAGATATGAAACAAGACGCACTTGATGGCCTCGAGGAGGAGGATGCCTCGCCATCTGTTCTGATTCGACACCTTGCGGCGGAGGCCCATTTCCACGACTAACTCAGTGAAACGGATGAGCTCAAGCGACCGCGCGGCCCATTTGTAAACGTCGCTCTTAACGGACCATGCCCTTGTGAAACGAGAGTGTAGTGATGGAGGTATGAGAGGCCGGTATCTGGGATTCGAGTGGACGACCTTGGCCAGCAGTGTATCGTGATACATGCTCATCACGTTGAGCAACGTCGAGACTACGTGCCGATTAGGACACGCGGGAGAATACAGGAAATGAACGCACGAGCCTCGGACGCCAGCTCTGCGTCCTTGAACCGGCCTGGCAGAAACCATGTTACCTTGAGGGCAATAAGCACTCAAGTCGTGCGGGGATGAGAGAACCAAGTTACCGAGCGCAATGTCGACTCCAATGACGAGATGGTCGACACGTTTTTAATGAGAAAGGATTCGTACGCAGCGACAGCCATGCTGGCAGGCTGGAGGTTTGGGTAAAAGAGAGAGACCTGAGAGACTGGGGTAGTGACTGAGTAACACATGCTTGCCGGCATCGGCTTACGATCCATTCAACAGACGGCGTTCATTGCAAAGGATCTGCAGTGCTAAAGGCATGCTATTTGTATGCAAGTAACAGGCAGTAGTAAATCGCAATCAAAGTGTTCAAAATTTGTTGTACTTTATACAAGCTTTCCCAAGGCACCCTCAGGTTCAAACTCGCTTCACGCCTCGAGGCAGAAAAGTGACTGATATCGTCAAATCGTTACGGGACAACGTCCACCACGAGGAGCTCGCCTGCATATAAATCGAGCGACCCATTGTCCGGCCATCCGTCTCGTATGAGTCCATGCACCAGTCCCCAGTCCATTTCCCTCCCGATTACTACCGTGTCAGCCCTGTCCGAGGCCAACTAGAGGCCTATGATCCTTCATCGCCTCGTAACTGGAGATACATCCAGACCACAGACACACCCAATGAGCTCCGCGTGAGTCATAGCCGTCGCCAGATTTTACGTCCACCTTACGCTCCGTGCGCAACAGGTACTTTTACCACCTGCAGTATCGTCCCAGTACGAGCAGCTGCTGAAGCTTGAGCTTGCTGAACTCGCCAAACGTCCTTCGGTGCAATGGGACCGCATTCTCGAAATTCGACATCTCAAGGATCGCATGATTAGAAAATGTCAGCGCCTCTCCCGCATACTCCCTCCCAAACGCATCGGGCGGGCGAATCCTTTGTTTTCCAAAGCCTTATCGCGCCAGAGGACTTCCGCCTCAAGGAAATGGAAAACTGGTTCCAACTGGAGGCCCGCTCTGCAAAGAGCATTCCGGCTCCCGTACCGCTGAAGAGCAAGCCTGTTGTTGTCCAGCGACCGCTAAATCCGATCGTTGCTCGCAATACATGTTGCGCTCGCTGCTCGCGATCAACGGAACCTGCGACTGTTTTACCTATGCCAGTTCCGTCTCCGGGGCAGCATGCCTCTTCCAAAGGTGCTCACCCTGCGGATCATCCGCCCAGCTGGCATGCTGCAAAGCGTTCACCCTCGCCTGACCATTCGCACGCGCCGGAGCAGACACCGCATGTACCGGAACAGTCTCATGTTGAAGAAGTCGAGGATGCCATAGAACTTTCGCGTCCTTTAGACGCGCCATACCGATCGCGCTCCCCAAGTCCCGACCCACTTCCATATCGGGCACCCTCTCCTGAAGTAGCAGCACTCACACCAATACCAGAAGAAGAATCAGAATCTCCATTTCCCCCCACGGAGAGCCCTCCTCCCGACTCTCCGAAGCATGATGCGGAGCAGAACGAGAGCGGTTCTTCATCCGATTCTTCCACTATCGCGCCAACGCCGCCAGCGTCTCCTCCTCCCCTCCCGCACCTCTTGCGCATATCAGACCCCAGTCTTCTTAAAGATCTTACGGAAACTGACGCGATTTCCGCACCAAATCCTACTCCAGTTCCAATAGAACCTCTACCACCCGTGAAACCTGCTTTGGCTCGCCGCAGAAGCTGCATCAAGCGTTCCAGCGGTGATTCGGTAAAGACTGTCTCTTGGGCTGACGATCGAGATATATCGGACCAGATTGCGAAGATTGCTTTCTTTACTACAGAGCCGAGAGTGGATGAGCCAGGTTTGTAACCGTTCTTATGTGGCGTCTCATTGGTTCTCATGTCACCCTACAGAGGAAGACGACGACGCAATGTCCGGTATCGACTCGCTCCACCTTGAGCTCAAGAAGAGTTTGGAAGAAGCTCAAGCTGACCCATCACATTTCGAACTAGTAGAATCGCTCATCGCAGAACACAAGGAGAAGATACGCCATGGAATACACGACACTCATCATCTTCGGACGTCCATCTTACTGGAGAAAGGTAGGAATCCGAATTCCACCTTGGAACGTCTCTCATCTACATTCCTTTAGTGCTAGAAGTTGACGACGAAGATTCAAAATTATCCGACTCAGAAGACGAGGACATATGACAACAACATGAAGGAAATGATCAAACTACGCCGGATGGAAGGATATATGTATACTATTTAACAACTTGTGTTAAGTACTCACTAATTCTTATTCTTTATTGGAAGCCTCCTCATTTGAACCTTCATCGTCGCTGTCACCGTAGCCCGCAAGGCCACCAAGACCCTTGCTTGCCGCTTGAAGCTCTTCGGCCTGCTTCAAGTCACGACTTGTCGACGCTCGGATTATTCTCCACCGGCGCTTCCATCGCCCTTTGAGAAAGGCAAACGCCGGTTGTTTCTCACCAAAGTCCACTAGAATCTTCATCTCCATCTGGGTGGGGTTTGGCGCCAGCAGAATGAGCTTTGCCGTCTTCTCCATAACCTGCTTGACAGATTCATCTGGCTAGGACATACCTGAGAATTAGGTGAAGGGAGTCTATGTGCGACTCACCTCTTCGTCGCTCCCACCCCACAAGTCTTCATCGCCTTCACCATCTTCTTCGATGCGTGCACGTAAACGCTCCTCCCGCGCTTGGCCCATTAAACGACGACGTTTTTCCCGTCGATAATCATCTGTTTCCTCCGGCGAGAAGAAGAATGTGTCTTCAGAGTCTGATGGAAGATCTGACCACCCGGCGGGTGACTCTGAACGAATATCCACGCCCTTCGGATCGTTTACGTGGAACGAATCCAGGAGTAGACGGGCATCATATCTGGAAAGTCAAGTTAGATCAGAAATAGGACATCGAAATAGCAGCTATAGGTACAATTATATCAGTATGTTCGGCCTACGAGGACAGCAGGTTCGAAAAGCTACTACGAGTGCATTCTGATGTCTTCACAGAGCAAACATACCTGTCTACCCAGACTTCCGGGACCATTTCAGACCCAACGTTGTGGTCAAGTCGTCTAAGGGCGCACCCTGGCTTTCCGATCGAAGTGGACTCGAGAGACGCAGCAAATACAGCACCTCGAGAACCATGGACAACATCAGCCTCGTGGGCTTGAAAGTGCAGTGCACCATGCGCGACGCGCCTGCTATCATCGGCAGGCCCTTCAGGCCCTTGCAGGTCCGTCCAGGCGCGGTTCTTGCGTTTCCGCGATGATGGCATATTGCAAAGCTCGCTTGGTCGAAGATGGCCGGAATAGGCAGTATCGTGATCCAGGCACCGACATACCGTCATCATGCCGTTCAGAGATCACTTCGTCCTCGCCGCGAACGAGCGTGGATGTACTACTGCTGGGTATGCTCAGCATCAGCTTAAAGGTCTCTCTCCAATAAACCTGGAAATGAGAAACTTTGACCCGGTCGACGGCCCAAATTCCGTTTGTTTTTGACAAGGCAACGGGCAACGGGCAGTGGAGCCTTCCTTTGCCGATGGACACGGTGGCCATGCTATAAAGGTTGAGTGAATTGCGAGTATGCAACGTCACCATATCATCCCCCGTGTAAGCGCTGTAAGTAACTCCCTTACATCCTGTACCGATCCTTTCTGACTTGTAGTCTATAGCGCAATCATGGATGTTATCCAACCTTTCCCAGACATGCCCTTGGACCTCCTCCGAGAAATATTCGAGTTCGCGTCGACTTCATCCCTCAAACTGCTCTAAGCCTCACCTTGGTCTCATCCTTTGCGCGACACTGGACCCTCCCCATCATTTACCGAAACGTCGTTCTGTCTTCATCTCGCGCAGTCACTAGCTTTCTGGACGCTATATCAGACTGTACGCGGTCTAGCCTCACACCCTTCGTTCCCCTTTGTCGCAGGGTGAAAAACCTTGGCATCTTTGCTTTGGGACCGATGCCGTCTATCCAAAGAATCATCTCCTGCTGTACCGACATGCAAAGCCTAGCGTGCGGCTTCTCTCTGCACAGCTACAGCCATCACATTGCCTTACAGCACTCCCCAATCCACCCGTCCCACACGAGCGGTCCACTAGAAAAGCATTTGCTTTCCTCAGCCTGTCGAGACGGCATCCCCTTCTCTTTGATATCGTCGAATACCACCCACTTGCACCTCCAAATATCCATAGACGTCTTGCCCTCCGTGACAGCAGTCCTAGACCATCTGCCACAGTTAACCCACCTTGCGTTAAGTGTCCCCACGAACTCTTCTGCATCTTTGGAAATCATTCAGATGGCGCTGGCGGGTCTTCTAGACACGAGTTCTGAGCTCCAAGTCTTGTATATGCAAGTCATGGGCTCAAGGAATGTCGAGGTCGTGGAATCCCTCGAAGCATGGAATACGAGCAGGATGGAAGGAGAGAAAGGTCAAACGAGCGATCGGCTCGTCATATCTAAAGCACCCATATCAGTCGTCAAGCAGTGGGGAGAGACTGCAGGTGGGGGACTATGGGAGGAAGCAGAAAGAGAAATACAGAGTAGATGTTGTGGTGATATCTAATGACCTAGCGTACATTCCACAATTACTATATAGATAATCATAAGCTACTTTCTGGTATGCAATGTCCCGGTATGTAAAGCGCGAGCGAAGCTATAAGGCAACATCGTGTCGTCTTTTAGCCCGCCGCCACCAATAACGAGCGAGAAATAGATACGCGACTAAAACGAGAAAAACAAGAGCGACAACGATGCCAAAGCCGTTAAGAGGATAGGCTGGTGTTTTACCGTTGGTGGGAACAGTAACATTGGTAGACACAACACCTACGCCACATTGAGCAAGATTGAAGAAAAAAGAGGCGACACCACTCACCAATGATAGGTTGTACACAGAGAACACCCACAGACACCACGGTAAGAAAAATAAGAGCCATATCGATAGCAGACTTCGTCATCTGAGCTGTCGTCCGCAGCTGTGCCAAGTAGATAGGATGCGACTGGCTTAACATGCGTTCGTAATGGGCCAACGAATGCTGTAATGTGAGGATATGATCTATCGGCACGTCAGTCCACACAACAGGACTGGTTGAGAACAGAGCTTCTCACCATGCACGTCCCCCATATGAATAGCAATTTCTGCCGCGTCCTCGCGTTTGTCTTCAGGGCTCGCAGCGCCAGCTAATAGAAGACGTTTTCTAATTTGTAGAATGATGTCGGACTTCACAGCCAGCAGGCGCGTCAGCGATGTGACAAGCCGTCTAGCCTTTGCCATGCGCCTAAGTGTCGAAGAGGTAGGACTTGGGGAATTTGAAGATTCCTCATGTTCGTGAGGCTTTGTGTGACTCCGGCGTCCAAATCGTCGCAGTCTCCGGAGTAGCATCGGAAGTGGTGGCCGAGGAAGTTCAAAACGTGTAGTCCTTTTGGGAGGACTCCCAGTCTTCTCCGATATGCTACTCATTTCATCTTTTTCGTTGAGAGTTCGGTCTGACTGGGCAGGCGAAGACACAGTGTTACGAGCCGAGTTGGAAGTCTCTGAGCGGGTTGCAGAAACTGCATTTTCAAAGACCAAATCCTCGATGGCCATGACTTCCTTTTCTATCTCTTCCAGGAATGGGAAGAAGGAATCCACTACGGAATCTAGTAAACCATGTGCAATCCAGGCTGCAAGACGCGAGCAAAGAGTTAGATGAAAGAGACTTCGAAAGACACGTAACTCACATGAAGACAAACTGTGAAGACCCTCCAGCTTGAACAAACGATTCCGCACCCGATCGGTGTGTTCTGGACCAAGTTTAGCATTAAGCAGAGGTCTCGATGGATGATGCTAACCCGACATGTCTGTGAAATGAAACTGAAGGAAGGTCAACAATAACCCAAGAAGCTAGTTATGTTACGCACAGAACAAATGCCTTCATTAAAAACCACAACGTAAAGATTAGCCTCGCCAAGTATTCCTTCATCGGGGCGGTTGGCCGTATGGTCGCCTCCTTTCTCCGCCGCGGTAGCGAGGCGGTCGTGAAGAGCCGTATTCTCCATAGTACGAAATGAACGAAATAATAGCCAAGTCTGGAAAAGACTTCGACTTTCTCGCGAGGATCCTGTTGCAGTATATCTTCCAGAGTCAATGGATGGAGATGCAAAAGCTACAAGGAATGTTGTCACACGCGTCAAACACACAAGGTGAAGGGGACAAACCTTCCCAATGGATTGCATATCTGCAGATGTGGGGGAAGCGACATCGAGGTACCATGTGTTGGGCGTGCTCAAATCCAACACCGCCTGCACCTCTCGCTTTTTGCCTTTCCTCGACCGGCTGCGTGCTTGCGTGAGATCGGTGAATGAAGCAGGTCGACTGGGAATCTTCATAGATTCGGGAAGCATGAAGTCTTGATGTAGCGGGCCCGGAGATGGCGATGGAGATGGAGATTGAGCTGCACGGCTGCGCGCTTCATTCCGACGAGCCTTCGACGCCTTTCTGAGCGCGCTGTCAAGTTGTCCGAGTACGAATGGTAACGAGGAGCTGCGCGTCACCCGCTGGGGATCCTGTACATTTTGCTGCACATCCTCGGCGGCGACAAAAGCGCGATACGCAGGGGGTAGATAGAGACAGAACTGGCGTGGCACCAGCCTCAACTCCTCTCTAGCTTTGATCAAGCTTATTCGCGCTGCAATATCCCGCTCCGACTGGTCACTGTGAAAATTGCCCATGCTCGGGCGTCGTCGCCTGCGCCGCGCCATCTGTGAGCGGGAAAGAGTGTTGATTGACGACCGAGAAGACGATGATGAAGACGAGGACGAGCCTCCTCTCGCCCAGTGGGTGATTGCATGCTCAAGAACATTCGCAATGGCACCCAAACGAGCGACACCCAGGAACGAGCCCGACGACGATGAGCTCGACGAGGAAGAGGATGAAAGAGAGCTGGGCCGTGGTGACGACGGTGGAATGGAGCCTCTGTAGATGTCGTCGTCGTCGTCGTTGAAATCATTTTCGTCGTCGCGGTCGTCGTGAAAATGTACGGGAATTGTAAGGTTAACGTCGTGCAGGGACATTATCGGTCAGCTCGATGGGGCCGCCGACCCAAGCCAGTCGATGTCTACCGAGTATCGTGCATGTAAGTTGAAGCAAGTGTATGAGATCATCAACCCCGCCAAGTTACATATGATCGACCACTTGGTTCTACTCTATTTTGCGCCGTTTATTGAATCGCCCTTCACCCTGCCCATTCTCTCGCGGTGCACTACGCTTCTGTCCAAACGGCCTTGATTTCTTTTCTTTTTGGCCAATCTTTTTCTGTCTCTTTTCAATAGCCTTTTTCACCGCTCGCTCTCCACCAGACGCTGCAAGGGCCTCGTAGCGAGCCTTGGTCAACATCGTCTTTTTCTCCGCTGTGACAGTGTGAATATTGAACAGACGATGCAACACATAACCGCTTACACTCTTTCATGTACCACGATTGCTTTCCTTGTTGCCGCTTTTCCTTCTCTTCCTTCTTTACGCGTTGCAAAGCCTCCCGCTCAATTTGAGTGCGTTTATCTCTGTTGACGTTACTTTCTGCTCGCTTCACAGCAAGTTCGAGTTTTGACACTTCTGCCTCACGCTCCTCGCGCAAGTGTTTCGGAGACGATTGTAGGAGCTTTCGCGCACGCTTCACGTTCTCTCGAAGCGTCTGCAGTTCATTCTTGTGCGCGTCAAATAAGAACGAATAGTTGGTCGAGAATTTCTCAGACGAGAACTCTCCAGAAAGAGGCAAGAATCTTGGATCTCTGGCTTGCTATTGCACGATCAGCTTCAAACGAGATTAAACACAGTATTACTTACAACTGTCTTGACGTCAACGACGGTCCGTTTTCTGCTAACCGGGCGTTTGGAGGTCACTTCAACAGGGCTGACAACATGATGAGAACAAGCAGCATTTCGCACGAATTGACGACATACGCATGCTTATTGACGCGAGACTGAATGACCGGCTTGGGATGCGCAGACCATTCCACTACCTCTTTCCTTTTCCCTTTGCAGAAGCTGCCTGAGGCCGATCCTCGTCCGCGTCTTCATCTTCATCGGAGCTTTCTAAAGCCTCGGCCCGAAGCAAAGTTCGTTGTGCGTTGCGCAGGGTACCCATGGATAATGTGGCCAAATCTAAGCATCGAGTTCATTATAATCTGACCGTATATGGAGGTGAATGGTCCAACCTTTCTGCACTGCGCTCTGGATATATGTTCAGTGTTTATAAAGACCAGCAGCAGAAAAACGCACCGATGTCGATGGACCAGCCTCTGGTTCTTCGTCTGCTTGCTGCCAGTCATCCTCATCGTCGACCCACTGGACTACTCTGGGTGCATCTGCGTCTTCCGAGTCGTCCGCACTGTTTTCGGCGCTTTCATCGTCGTCTGTATCATTTTCTTGCTGGCTTGACGCTTCGTCTGCATGAGGTTCATCTGAAGCTGAAGATTCGTCCAACACTTCCGGTTCTTCGATAACCTTTTTCGGCCGAGATTTTGGATGTGCATTGTGTGGAGCAGGGCGCGTTGTGGGCCGTGGACGACGAGGCATGATTGCGGATATGAAAAAGGAATGAATGTCACATGACAGCCTCACGATCTCCATCTCCTTCCCGTTCAGCTTCCGTTGCGATATACTCTTCTCTCCTAACCTCCATCTAGATGACCCATTCCTCACCATCTGTGCCCCATGTCGGCCGCACGTTCGCCATCGTCGTATTCGTCTCCATGCTCATCGCCTTCGTCGTCGAGAGCGAAATGACACAGGTGCTTCACCTTGATTTGTTATCAATCCAATGCTTATCGTCGCCTCTAGTATGTGCAAACTACTCTGGGGTATAGAAAGCCGTTCTTCCTATTGTAACATGTCTTTTGGCCGCTGCTGTCTACTGTGCTGACGTCCACACCTAGTTATGTTGTGCATTCCTCATTTGCCATTATATTTCCTTTACATCTGCTTTACCTCAAAGCCACGACATCTTATTCTACGAGATCTCTAATGCGAGGGCTTGCAATAGCCATCTCAGACCATATGCGTCCTTCGACCTCTCCACCATCCTCCAATCCACGTTTCCCGTACATCCGATTCGCCTGTTTCATCCTTATCTTAACGACCATCTGCAATACGCCCGGTCTGTTATGGTTCGCATCTATCACTTTAGCTTCGTAAGTTGCTCAGCTCTACCGTCCATAAACGGCGTATTGACCTCTCTCTCTCCCAGTGTCAGTGACGTAACGGGTACTTGGTTCCATCTATTCTTGAACGCGTCTGTGACTTTCATTCAATCTATAGCCATATGGAACACGAACGCGTTCTTTGCCTATCTTATCACTGTCAAAGTATTCCATCTACAGTGGGAGTCGAGGAAGCTGCTGGCAGTCACATTGGCAACTCTTGGGGTACTAATTGTCGTGTACGCAGGAAGCACCTCAGCTCCAACGTCAGACACGTCGCCTGAAACCTCCAAGGTCTTAACAGTCCCGGGGCCTACGGCGCCTCTCGTCGGAGATGTACTCACCCTGGCGGCCTCTCTTATATACGCCATGTATCAGGTCATGTACAAAAAGTACGCCGCCTTACCATCAGACCCAGAACTCGTCTCAGAGGGCTTGTACGAGCCTCTAGCAGAAGCGGACGACGAAATTGAATCGGACGATTCTCGGACGAAGGACATCTCTGCCGCCCAGCCCCCGCCGTTTGGATTTCACCCGAACTTTCTCACATCTGCCATTGGCGTCTGCACTTGCCTAGTTCTATGGATATTTATACCCATCCTGCACTACCTCGAGCTAGAAACCTTTGCCATGCCTAACCGACAAGCCACCGTTCTCGGAATTGCAGCAATCGCATTTAGCGGTGTTATATTCAACTCGGGGTTCATGGTATGGTTCTAGACATCACTTGTCCTCCCCAACCTCGTTCTAAACTCTCCCAGATCCTCCTTGCCATGTGGGGCCCCATAATAACTTCGGTTGGAGGTCTGTTGACCATAGTTCTCGTCTGTATAGCAGACATCCTGTGGGGTGCCGGTGTGAAGGCAATCACGACAGGCAGCGTCCTCGGTTCCACCACCATTGTAATAGCATTCGGAATGCTCGCATACGATATGTTCAGAGCGCGCTAATGATTATTATATACATTCCTTTCTACAATGTACTGTAATAACTAGAGCCCTAATGAAGTGGATGGAGCGTTTGGAAAATGTTTTCATTACGGTGATAAATAAGTGGACAAACCCGGATTCAGAATGAGTGAGAAGGTTATACACAAACATCGACAGAATAAGTACTTGGAACCGATGACGAGGAGACAGCAACAATGAGGGAAACCAATCCTAAAGTATAGTATAACCAGAAAAAAAGTATAATTACAAGATGCAGGAAGAAGGGAGAAGGAATGGCAGCCGGAATCTCGAGACGAGAACAGGATGGGAGGTCGAAAGGGATGAAGAGAGACACATTTTAGTCCTAAATGCAGCAGTCTCCGCCACCAAATGATACCGTGTTTATAAACGCCCGCTCCACTTCGATATCATAGCCCCAAAGAATGCCCCGTCATTATAATCGTATATTCCACAAAATCAGTCCATGAAATCATGCTGCCGTGACCATACTAGGAAACAATGAACGTTAGTTGACATTTAGTACCGGCTGAGAAAAACGTGCCTTTTCCGTTTGGCTTTGGTCATCTCCTTCCGTAAAGCTGCGCCGTCCAACGGTTTCAGTAACTCGAAGGCACATAACAGATCTTCTGACACGCTGTTCCGGGAAAATTCAGTGCGGTGCATAAACACGGCGTTGGCGGTCTCACCTCATACATGCACCATAGTTGTCGAACTCTGAAACGACATCAGTACATCAGATACAGCCACGAATGATTAAACTCACCGCCACAGTAGTTAGGTGCACTGAACACGGTTACTAACGTCCGATCGTTCCAGAACTCGTACCCGTCCTCCACCACCATATGCGCCCGGCATATCAAGTCCATGTCGTAGCGCCCCAAGAATTCGTTGATTATGCCTTTTCCGAAGCAGTAGCTGACACCTCTCTCATTATCTTCCCAATCAAGAGCGGTATCCGACGGGTCAGACCATAAAAGGTCATTGAGGAGGCCATAATCAGGAACGTCTGTTGGCCGTTGTATTCTCTTTATATCCTCCATGGAATGAAGAGATGGCGATAGCCCCCCGTGCACGCAGAATATTTTCGACGCGACAACGGCGGCGATGGGCAAGCAATTGAACACGTCGATGAACGTCTTCCATGTCTTGATATTACACCGTCGTTTGCATTCATCATAGAAGCCGTAGACTGAAAGAAGAATGAGTCAGTAACACAAAGAGAAGCTGTTGATGCACGTACCGCGTGTAACATTGGCGCATTCATGGTTTCCCCTCAACAGAAAGAAGTTCTCCGGGTACTTGATTTTGTAGCAGAGGAGGAGGAGAATAGTTTCGAGACTTTGTTTACCGCGGTCGACATAATCGCCAAGGAAAAGATAATTGGCGGCGGGAGGAAAACCACACATTTCGAAGAGCCGTATGAGGTCCGAATATTGGCCATGAACGTCTCCGACAATCTTTACGGGAGGGGCAAGTTCGACTAGGGTTGGTTGACTGAGAAAGACCTCTCGGGCGGCTAGACAAATGGAAGTAATCTCTGTGTTTTTAAGGCAGAGAGATTTGCTAATTTTGCCTGTGTATCCGACGTCGAGAAGGCGTTGTATCATGTCATCGACATCAAAAGGCCGTGGCTTGTCCTTTGGAGCGGACTCGCTCTGGAATCCGTTACTGGACGCCGATCCGGGAGAGAATGGATTGGAATTGGAGAGAATGGTCTGCGTGGCAGGAATATCAAGCGGTGCTGGGGAGGGCTTGGAAAGAGGGATATTAGCTGAGGCCGATTGCGGAGAAGGTGGATTGATGGGCGGCGGCAACGACTGTTCATTGGTCGAAGAGGGGTTGGGCAGGCCATTCGACGCTGCCCCGCCGTCCGCGTTGGAAACGCTGATAGCTGGTGTAGCTCCGCTAGTAGTACCATTAGCTGGCGCCGGAGGGTGGCCATTTGCTGTCTTGGCGGGTTCCGAGCCCGTGACTCGCGACAAACTCGACGTCGCTGCATCGCTCTCTCCCGCCACTGTCTCAGAAGGTGGCTCCGCGTTCAAGTCCTTTTCCTTGGACCCCTTCTTGGACTTGGACTTGGATGGCTGCTGTCCCATCGGGGGCGTACCAGGTGGTTGTGGTGAACTTGGCCTGCCTTTGCCAAGTCTGCTGGTGAAGACTGAAAGCAGGGTTGGAGCCATGCAGGGTCGCAAGAAACGAAGGCAATGGGAAAGAATGTGCGTCGCAGTCGTCGACAACAGCGGCGGCGAAGAGCAGGATGAAATCGAGCGTAGGACCTCCTGGGAGCAACAACGATGGAGCTGTTCTTCCCAATTTAGGGCACATCAATTACTGCCAAGAATTCGGAAAATCAGAAAATTTTGCACGCGATATTCATGCGAGCCTCGACTTTGTCTCGTATGTCATGGAGATTCATAGCATAGGTAACATAGACAAGTAAAAGTAATCTCCAAAGCCCTTAAAACTTGCCAAACGCCTTCGCAGCCGCCTTGTTCTTGCTCACTCTCAGTACATTGAACCGCACAGTCTTCGATAATGGCCGGCATTGCCCTGGAACCTGTTAAGCAGTAATTGTGGCGTATAATATATCTACGCACCAACAGTAACGGTATCCCCGATTTCAATACGGAACGCCGGCGATACGTGGGCCGCCAAGTTCTTGTGTCGCTTTTCGTAACGGTCTATGCGTATCCGGATCAGTACAGATTGCCAACGGGCGAGAAAGTTAACGCACTGTATTTGGGAATATAGTGGAGGTAGTCTCGTCGGATAATGACGGTGCGGGTCATTTTCGTCGACACAACCTTGCCAGTGAGGATGCGACCGCGGATGGAGACCTCGCCGGTGAATGGGCACTTTTTGTCTGTCCAGACCAGTCAGGTCAATCCTCTCAAAGATCCAAGCTACACACCAATGTAAGTGCCATTGATCGCCTCTTGGGGCGTCTTGAAACCAAGTCCGACGTCCTTGTACCACCGTTTATCCTTGGTGGCGACCTTCTTGCCTGCGCGCGCTCGCGTCTCAGAACATTAGTCTCCCACTTGAATACACGGACATACCCTTCACTTTGGCATTTTGGAAGATGGACTGCTTTTGGAAAGCCTTTTCAATCTAATCCACGCAGCAGACATTCAGCATGACGGTAGTATCGCGATATCGGAGTGAACGCACTTGTTCAGCCATGGTCTTGAGGGCGTCGGGGGTACTGGCGAGGGCGCTTGACGTTGTTTACAACAAGCGTCTGATTTTCAAAACTGTACAGTCGATACCCGGCAATCACCGGAGTGCACTGCCACAAAGATCACCACAGCCACACACTTGCACGTACTGCACTGTGTTTCTCAAGCTGGCCTGTCGAAATCTAGGACTTGAATATCGCCAGTCATCACATTCACATGTTTCTCATTCAGAAAGTCGAGTAGTGTTGAGGAATAAACCGATCCTTGTTCACCACGAAGTGGTACAATCATTCATTAGCAAACAGCCTGAGCCAACGATAGAACAGGAACTGTATATTATGTAGTCATAACAAACGCGTCTAATACGTGTAACGGAATGACGGCGAGTGCCTTCCAGCGCCCAAATCCTCCGTATTGGTGTTTGCGGCGGAGTAGTTTTCTTCAAGACCTTGGGCCTTGTTCCTCCGCCTGTTTTCAATCCTCATCCAAATCCCAGTACTGTGATGCTTATGAGCGATAGCTACGGCACAATGGTCCACACCTACCTGGCCACTATCACAAGACAAAGACCTCCAAAGGCAGCCGACGTCGCAAGTGCTATTGGAATACATCAGACTCTATTGGTAGGACACGATAGATCACCTACCCGGAATGTACTTGGGTTCATCTTGTGCCCTGAACACATTTGTTGAAATCAATCCAGACGAGTTGGCGAGGGCGACTGATGGATAATTCAGCACCCGAGAAGAGCATGTCAGACAAACACATACCCATGACAGCCGTGACCACAGCTCGGCGTGATTCCGAAGGCGTGTTGTTATTGTACCAGGTAGCGACCAGTACGGAGGGTGCCGAGGCCTACGTGCATGGTTAGCAAATATCTCACCAAGTAGAGAAGCCACCATACCCCCATGGTCAGCAAGAAGCAAGCAAAGTACGCCACCTAACAATAAGTCAGGAACGTCAAAAGCAAGTATGAACGCATATCATACGCCAGTGTGCTTCACGACATCGATTGATCCTAGGACAATGAAACCAACTAGGGTAGTAGCCAACGGGATGCAGATATGAATTGACCGTTCGTAGAAGTAGTCCGAGGAAAACGTCAAGCACAGTAACGAAACCGTTCCGACAATATTGGGGCCACGGTATACAGGTTCGTTTTGATTGTGGAATATCCCAGACTCGCGACGATTTGTGGCAAGAAGTTGTTCACACTGGCCAGCGGGACGCCCAGGGCCAAACTGATCACAGCCCACAGCCAGTATAATGGATCCTTGAGCGGCCTGAAAGCGTCGCGGATGTTCAACTTCTCGTCCGCGGTAACAGAAGATGCCGATAGGATACGGGCAAGAGCAATTGACTTTTGACGATCATCGAGGAACCACCAAGTAGACGCCGAGCGGGGGAGCCAAAGGAACGCGATGACGGCAAAGAAACATGTTCCTGCACCTGTGCCGCTATTTGAGTACAGATGGTGGAAATGAAAAGAGAGATTACACAACCTTCAATCCAGAACAAATATTGCCAGCCATGATGCTTTCCGTTCTTGATCTGGAAGACACCAAAGGCAATGAGACCTGTACCGTCAAGGCCGAGTTGAAATGCGGGAAGCATGTGGATGTAGATAAGACTGACCAGAGAATGCACCAGATATGGCAGCAGCAGCTAAAATATACACAGTTTGAACAATGGTGTACGTTTTAATGCAGAGGCCTACCGTAAAAGAGACCAACACGAGATGCTAGTTCGCCTCGCGTGTAGAACGTGGAAAGATAGAAGACCTACGACGCGTCAATAAAAACAAACAGATATCTGACAATCTACTTACCACACCAGGAAGCATAGCCGACTCAAAAATGCCGAGGAACCATCGAATCGCAAAGATTTCTGAAGGAAACGTGAAACGTTAGGCCAGAGTCGATAGCCCGATACGGAGACCGACCAGAGAAATTCTTCGCGATACCGGCGAACAAAGACCTAAAGAACGTGAATAAATTTCATGGGATGACTTGAAATCTGCATACATGGAACCCTGATTTATAAATGTCAGAGACAGTCGCGACGTGGCTGGAAAGAACTCACGAAGCCAAGCATCATGATGGGCAAGACGCGAGCCGCGGAGAACCTCTTCACCAGCAAACTAATGGGTGTTCCGAACCTAACATACAAGATCCGAATGAATAGAAGTGGTCGTAGTCTAGGGTCCCGACTTACAAGCAGAAGGGCACCTGTGCCATAAGGTCAGTTATCGGTCCAAACACAATGACATATCGCTTACATAGAAAACCATCACGAGGATGTAGTACTGATCATATTACGCTTCAGAATGGAGTAGCGCGCGGGGACGAATGGCCTCCTACCTGATTACCGACCAGTCCGATGTCCTGACACGGTGATCAGGACAGTGCACAAGCAACTTACGAGGAGGATACGCGTACCTTGTCCCAGCCGTCCGTTTTAGCGTTACCAACGTTACCTTCAAGAGCATTGCAGTTTGTCAAGAGCATTGCAGTAGCGTTACCAACGTTATGTACCTTTGTCGAGTGCGTTGCAGAGATACCTGAATTTTTATGAGATTTGACAACAACGCAAGACGAATAGATCCACATGATAGTCAAAGGCGGTAGGATGGAGAAATCGAACTTGCGCAGAAGGCGGCGTTCTTCAGCGCGAGTGTACTCCACGGCCTGGGACTCCGCATCTATGTAATCCTCCTTGGTGGGAGACCCAGCGGCGACACGAGAGGTAGCTTCAGCCTTTTCCATGCTGGTTAGATGCAAGGTGGAGCACGCAGGTCCCATCAACACAAGCTCGAATATATACTATCCAAGGACTAGTTGTTATCTCAGGGTGCTTTCTGCCGCGGCGGATATATACAGTCTTCTGACCAGGTCCTCGTCCTGGTCGGATAGGACCTCCATGTCGTGAAACGCTCTAATTGAGACATGTGTGGTCTCCTCGGCTCTGGAGTGCTGTCAAGTTTTGAGTAGGAGATTAAAAGGAATTAGGATTACTTGGAGTTGCAGTGTCAAAATATAGGCACGGCCACCCGTCTCGCGAGAAGAGGTGACCGGTCCGGTCCCGGACGATCATAAGGCGATCTGCTATCGGTTGACAAATTCAAGACGTCTTCATCTGCATCCACCATGTCCGTCGAAAGAATCAACTCGGAGAAAAACAGCCAGTTCACACGCATCCTCTGTGAGTTCAGCTAGTTGCGCATCAACTTGGATCGCGTCTGATTAGCTCAATAGCACATGCGACTAAGGTCCCTGGGTTGATTTTCCTGTCCGGCCAAACCCCCGTCGACGGGACTGGCAAGCTCGTTGAGGGCGGTATTAAGGAGCACACTGTATGTTCCTGTCTCCATTGTTATTGGATAGATGTCGATCTCCGGGTATAGGCTCAGTGCTTGAACAACCTCGGAAACGTCCTGGAGGCTTCCGGCTCTTCTTGGGACAAGGTGCTCAAAGTTAATGTGTACTTGAAGAACATGGACGACTTCTCTGCGATGAATGAGGTCTATGAAAAGGTCATTACTTTGTCCAACATATGAAACTCAGACTGACCTTTACGAAAGATCATTCCCAGCCCCAAACCCGCAAGGACTTGCATCCAAGCTGGCAAGCTTCCTTTTGATGTTGATGTCGAGATTGAGGCGATTGCTGCCGCGTAAATCGTATTGCTGTAGTATTAAAAAGATCAATGTATTGAGTCATCCAAACCAGATTGAATCAGTCCAAGATCAGCGCTCAGCGGCTGTCCGTAGCTGTCCGTTACTGTAGCCGTCGACAGCCGTCTATTAAAGTGTGTACAGTGGGAGGGTGATGTTGATCGATATCACTGATTGCAAATAGAACGCGTCGACACGCGGTCCGGTTCACGTGTGCCAGCCCTCGTATCTATCTGAAATGCAGGTGATCAGCGCAAGACTCGCACCTGTTCCTCTTGACCTCAAACCAGCTTTAGTAACGTACCATCATGACCGTACAAACAAAGACACCCATCGATTTCCTCGCGCTCCCGTCCAAAGACATCCTCGTAAAAGAGTTTGTCGGAAAATCGCTCGATGGATTGCGCACGCCTGCGTTCATTATTGACCGAGGGATTTTTGCAGAAAATTGCGCTAAGGTGAGCGCCGTCTCATGCGCAAGGTTCCGCGATGCTGATGCTTTGTCCTTTTCTAGATGCACAAGAAAGCTGAGGCATGGGGCGCAGGATTCAGGGCTCATCTGAAAACTCATAAGGTGAGTCCGGCTACGCGACAATGACAAGACTGACATGGATTAGACGGCAGAAGGGACCAGACTTCAGCTCGCGTCAAGCGCGAACACGACACACAATGTGGTAGTGTCGACGCTCATGGAAGCTTGGAACGTGGTGAACGCCGGACTCGTCAAAGATGGAACTGTTAAAGATGTGAGTAAACCTCTGGAGATCGACTGAAAGCTTACATGCATATGGTGTTCAGATGCTATACGGTTTGCCAGTAGACACGAGCAAGGTTGACGACCTATCGACCTTGTGGGATATCATGGCAGAGAGCGGAGGCGTGATACGAATCCTTGTGGATCATCCCGATCAAGTCACATTCCTTGAAGAGTTTGAATCGCGACGAAGCACTCCTAGGAAATGGTCTGCATTCGTCAAGATCGATGGAGGTCAGAAGTGCGTCTTGTTCTCGTATTGTCTATTAGATCTGAATTCTGTTCCTACTAGGCGTGCGGGTGTGTCGACAAGCACTCCCTACTTTGAAGCGCTCCTGAAGAAGATGTTTGCTTCGCCAAATGTATCGGTCTATGGATTTTACGGCCACGCAGGCAATGCATATGCATCGACATCACTAGACGAGGCGTCTTCATTCCTGTCTGGAGAGGTCGGAGCTGTCAATACTGCAGCCGCTGCAGCGAAGTCGATCCTGAAGTCTTTGGGAAAGGAGGGTCCTGACGTCCCCTTTAAGTTGTCAGTTGGATCGACGCCTACGGCTCATGCTGCCAGTGCGGAGACAAAAGCTGCGTTGAGTACGCTTCTTCATGGAGAACTTGAGCTGCACGCCGGTTTGTGGTTTGATGTAGGTTCTATCCAAAGCTGAACACGTCCAGGAAATTATCCGATGCTTGATCTCCAGCAACAGCACACTAGTCTAGTGGGTGGTCCTCAGATCGCTCAACGCGTTCGCGCTACTGTTGTGTCCTATTACCCTGAGCGTGGGCAGAATGGCACAGATGAAGCTATCGTCGATGCGGGCGCCATTGCTTTCAGCAAGGACACTGGCCCATCGGGGGGTTTCGGTGACGTGATTGGGACTTCATGGAGGGTCGGACGAGTGTCGCAGGAGCACGGGATACTGACGCGTAATGACAAAGAGGAGATATTGAAGTTGGGTCAAGTGCTCGACATTGTCGGGCAACACGCCTGCCTTATTTCGGCCGCGTATCCTTGGTACTACATAGTGGATTCATCGGTAGAGAATGGCAGCAAGATCGTGGATGTATGGGTGCCATGGAAGGGATGGTAGATAGACGCGTTGAACGTTTGTGACAATAAAATGTGACTTCTTACTGCATGCGGTTGTTTGTTCCCACAGTATGCGACCTTAGATATCTCTCTCTCCTGCCATCATCATGGCATTCAACGACTACGACGAGGATGGGACGGAATTGCTCGAGACTTATGGTGCGCCACATATATGCGTAAATGCTGGCATGAGCTCATTCACCGACTAGACTTCCTCATGAAATACATCATTATCGGTACGCTGTCCCATGACAGCATGTAATCCTCGGACATACTCACTTCCCTCATAGGCGAAGCAGGATCCGGCAAATCCTGCCTGCTGCACCACTTTACACATAATTCCTGTCCGTCCGTCATGTCACGATGCTCCTCTCGCCCGCTAAATATGTGGCTTACTAGTCAAGGACCATTCCCAACACACTATTGGAGTCGAGTTCTCTAGCAGGACTGTCAAACTAGGAGAGAAGCGGATAAAGCTACAGGTGCGTGTCACTGGTTTGGCACAGCCGTATGTCCTCATTATGATCCGTGTAGCTCTGGGATACAGCAGGGCAAGAACGTTTTCGGTTGCGCATCTGTTTCTTTCAACTATCTCCCTTAATCTCACACCGCCTAATAGATCCGTTACTCGAAGTTATTATCGCGGAGCTGCAGGGGCAATCCTTGTCTATGACATAACAAAGTCGGTCAACGTTGAACAACATATGAAATCCAATACTCACCAACACGTTCCAGTCGCGACTCATTTTTGAACCTCTCACAATGGCTTGCTGACGCCAGAGCATTAGCTAGTCCTCATCTTGTGGCTGTTCTCGTGGGCAACAAATCCGACCGAGAAGAGGACAGAGAAGTAGAGTGGGCCGAGGCTAGCCGCTGGGCAGCAGAGAATGGTATAGTCGATCCGTCTCAGCTGTTGTGAATGATTGGCTGACCCATTTTGATCAGATGTTCATTTCTTGGAATCATCATCGTTAACGGGTGACAATGTCGAAGCTCCATTCCTCCTCGCAGCCCGGTCCATCCTGCTTTCCATAGAATCTGGAGCACTAGATCCTGAGAAGGCCGGTAGTGGCGTCAGCTATGGCGATAGGGCTTTGCGAAGAGTCAATAGCTCAAGCCGTTTGAGTTTTGGCAGTTTGAGTGGTGGACGCCGGCGAGGAGGGACAGTTAAATTGAAAGTGAAGAGCTGGATACCGGGCAACAAATGTTGCTGATGACATGGTGCGGTTACTTTGCTACTTGCATGAGACCTGCCATTCTGATTTGTATATGATAGGCATGCCATGCACTACCGTGTGATACTCTTCTCTCGCCGGGCCACCCGTACTCCATGCTTTCCCTCCGGACCCATACCCACTCCCTCTATACCAGCGCATGCTCCCACTCCACCCATGCGTGGACAACATATAATGACCTATTCTCAGACCCAGGTGCATACTCATTCTTCACTGTATTTTCAGCCATACGTTCATTCCTTCCATTCCGTACAGTTACTTTACATCTATCATGTTCATCTAGATCGGCTTATACTATTGGTAATCTCTCATTCATCTTTCCAGTTTGTAGGCGGTATCATACATAAGAGTTCCATTCACGAATCCCAAGTCCGACTTCCATTCAGTCTTCGGTACCTGAGCACAGTCTTATGCGATAATTGAATGGTGCTCGCGGGTTCCTGTCTAACGTTAACTTTCAAGGCGGTTTCGTTTTCGCAGGCGGCGCTCTCTTTACCGTCCATTTATGTTCAGATGGGCAAAGATTTGGGTGCGTCTTTCGCATCAGAGGTTGATAACGCTCACATGCTCACGTATTGTCAAGGCAGTAATAACCCCGGTAATACTCTCCCCACCCTAAAGCCTCTTCTTGGCGGCTCCTTCGGTGCGAATCTCGTCGAGGCCATGCACACCGTGTCAAATGATCGAGCGTTCCAGTGATCTTTCGAGATTTACCCGTGTGAATGGCTCATGAATGTCGACACGTAGACGAGCTATAATGGGACCCATGTCTCCTGAATGTGCGATTCCCCCACCCACCATACTTCCTCCCCAGGACTGAAGGAAAGATATGGTCCATCCACCCCAGTGGTGAGTTAATATCCTCGCCTCGAGTGATTGTGAACTGAGGATTATTAGACTTACGAACCTTGAGGATCATCGCTTGCCCGACTGTCGCCCAGGTACAGGTTATGAGTTCACAGACCGTAGTCTCACCATTCTCGACGTCAAATCTATCTTTGTCGGAATCGTCATCCTTGCCTGTCGGACAGTCATCGTTCTTCTGGGCCCAGACGTTATCCGCGTCACTCTCTTCTTCACCTACAGCGTCTACGACGTCCGCCGGTTCTGTATCCACTCTGGCTTCTTCACGAGCTATTTCGTCCTCTATTGAGGCCCTAGCTTCATCTACTGCATCGCTTGACTCTTCATCCACCGTTGCGGACGAGAACAAATCTAAGTGGGTTATACATTCATATAGTGTTTGAAGCTGGCATTGAAATCCCTTCTAGTATGTCGGCCAGCCCTGCCTCTTCGAGCGAGGCCGCAAATGTTACCAGTCCTCGAGCAGGATTACCGGAAGACGGAAGTTCATCTACATCCACCTCTACTTCCGTCCAAAGGAACACGCAGACCAGCGTGGAATCTTCGTCAAGCCCGACTTCCGAATCTACTTCCGCTATGACCTCTGGCACAGCCTCTGAGACGGACGATGGCTCTACACCTAAGCCACCCTCTGCTCCCACCGACACCACTTCATCGACCAATCCTACCACTGGTAGCGCCGCCAGCACTCAGACTGCACAACCTGGTCAGACAAGCGAAGCCACGAACGAAGGCACCGTGACGACAACACCAGTCAATGTCAAAGCTACAACCTCTGCAGAGACTGGTTTACCAGCGGGTGGTAAGTATCACCAAGACGCTCCAAACCATGCTCACTCCTTTTTAGCGTCAGTGGCTGTCGTGGTCACTGATGTCAACGGGACGACGATAACGCGAACATCCACCTCTTTACCTCCGACGCTGGCAAGTCCTATCGGAGTAACTGTCGTTGATTCTTCCGGTCACACTTCATTGACTTACCCTGCAATCGTCACCGTCTTGAGCACGGGAACCAATTCGGACGGTTCGCTTACGACAGAGACGAAAGTCGTTGTCAATCCTACTGGTGAAACGAGCCATAGAATCACGGATCCAGACTCGTAAGAATTATCAGCGTTACACTTTTAGTCTTCCCAACTCACTCTCTTTCGTAGATTTTTCAGTAATACTGGCGCCGTGGCGGGAACCTTTGTCGCTGTTGGCATTGTTATTACTTCCATCGCAGCATTTCTGTACCTCTGCTACCGTCGCAAGAGAAGAGCCAGGCATCAGCTTCGGTGGCTGGAGGGTATGCATAGCCCCCGTCCCCAATCGGCCGACGACTTGGATTTCGATGATGATCCCTTTGAGGATAGGAATGCTGCACCTGAGATGCTACAACGCCCAAGGACTCCCCCGGCACTGCCTGAACCTAGTCGCAATGCCTATGCGTCCGTCCCACAAACTGCCACCGCTCAGGATTTCCGTGGGTTAGTCGCCGCTGCTCCATCCTCGGGAGGGGCCTTTGGTTCAGTCGCGTTCAAGGGCGAGCCGGAGGATCCATTCCACGACGTGTATTCTCCTTCTCGTCCCATTGGTCTTGCGGTGACAACTGCTTCCTTGGCCTCTGGACAAGAGACGCCGTCTCTCTATTCCAAGCAGGAAGAAGAAGGGTCTATCTATGAGGAAGTGGATATACACTCGGACGAGGGGCACAGCAGTGCGGTGGCGGCTCCTTTGGCATTGCCTGCGCGTCCTCCGCGCTCGCTTCTTCGCGCTAGTAACTCGGTCGAATACAAGACCTCGGAGTACAAACCATCGGAGTACAGACCCATATCTCCACCGACGACTGTTGAGTCGTCGACGCCGCCTTCGACACCGGTCAACCCCACTCCGCCTTCAAGCAGTCATGGATCGACTGCGAAGCAGGTTAGTCCGTATTCGGTCCTTACTCGGAAAACGTTACTGGATGTGAGTGATATCACATTGTTCATTATGTTTTTCTCACGACCTGATTAGATTCGTCCACGCCCAAGCCAGGATAATGTACGGGTTGCGCGAATTTAAGTAACGCCGTGGAATGAACCAACTGTATTTTTAGACTCTAAATTGTCTCCGTGTCACCGTTCTCGTTCGTTACATACGTCGCATGTATACCATTCACATGGACAAGGGAATCTGTACGTGGTCTGTGTACAATACAATTATCAATGATCATGTATGCTTTACACTATCGCGTCTGTCGCCGTAACAAATCCGTAACTCTGCAGGAAAAGTTAGATTGAATATCGTGACAGACAGATGCACACATTTCCGGCATTGTACACAACATTTGCATAACCACCCTCGGGCGATGTTGTCGCCGTGGCGTCCTTGAGTAAGATGCAATCATATCCTCGATAGTAAGCATCCACGAACGTCCCTAAAACACACTGCCCAGACGTGATTAATTGCGCCATCAGCGCGGATACTCTGCCATACTTACCTGGTCCGCATTTACGCCGGCGAAAAACAACGTTGTGATACCGTTCTCCTTGAGGTACAGATCGAGCGCGGTCTGGTATCCCCATAGCCCGCTCATACTGTGAGTCACCATGATTCAGGAAAACCCGAGGCCAGCGCGTGCATGACAAACCCTAGCTCACCGATTCTTGTGAATCCAAACATCCGTGCCCAGCTTTTCTCCTTTCACAAACTCCTCCTGAAGGGGCCCGTACAGTTCGGAATTCAGCGCCCCGCGCATGAGAAGGCGCCCGAACCCGCCTGGGAGGTCCGCGCCAAAGCCGCCACGCCCGGCTTGAGGAATCCACGGATCAAGGAGGGCGGGAGGTCTTCAATTCGTGATCGGTCAGACCCCAGTTCCTGTAGAGGGGAAGGAGTATGTACATGCGGTAAGGCAATTTGAAGGTTACGCAACGAACACACGTACACCCAGAGGATCTTGAGACCGTGCCCCCTGGCAGTTGGCAGCAACTTCAGGATCGGTCTATACACGCCAGGCCGGTCGGATGAACTCTAAGGTCAGGGTGTAGGAAGAAGCTACATAAGCGCGCATGATGAGCGTCCCCGCCGCTTGAGTCAATATTCGAACAACCGACTTTTGCATATCGATAATGACGATCGCACTAGATTTCCTATCAACGCGTATCGTCCGATTATGCTCCACCGGATGTCGAGCTGTTCTGGGGAAGGTTGAGGGCATTCTTGGATCGAGCTAGCTAAGGCAGTGACGTTCGAGCGGGATAGGTCTATCAAGCCCGAAGGATACTCAATCCAAAACGAGGGTTCAGCACCGTACTTGGTTGTTTCAGAAACGGGGGGACGAGTCGCCATTCCGAGAATGGGAGTGTCGTGCAGGGGGACTCACAGACATTGCAGTGGACGGACAGAAAGCGTATCGATAGAGAGATTGCCACGGTGTCGTCAGCATAGTGTGATTAGTCGCGGTCATGCGGAGTAGAGCTGAAGGGAATAAATTGGCGGTGATAATGATAAGGACTGTTCCCAGTCTCACGGTGAGCGCGTTATGCGAGACGCGAGCACCGGCTGAAAGGGAAAAAGTTGAGAACGATGCGTCAGGTGTTTTCCATTCTGGATATACAGAGATTAGTAGAATACAGTAGAGACGGAGACCCACAAAAAACAAAAGACGTATAAGATGATGTTGTTACAGCATGTCAATCAGTGCGACGGCATCCCTGCTAACCTCTCCACTCGTGCGCGTCAACGGAATCGTCGACTCATACCTCATAGCGACGGCGCGCGTAATGGTGCTTTCCCACTCCTTCAACCAGTCAGCCTCCCGGCACCCAACCAGTCTGCGCACCTCTCCACTCCCTTGTGCACGCAGTATGGAGTCGGACATACCCTTACCAGTCTCCACTGGTTCCTGTGGCACCCAACGTTTCAACGCATACGCGCCACCGCACACCTCCCATCTACCGCCACCTCTCTTATTGAAACGTTTGAAGAGCCAGATGAAAGGGAATATAAGCAGAATTATCGACAGGAACTTGAGCCATTTGTTCGACAGCATACGTGATAAGCGATTATCCGGCCGAACGTACACTTTCGTTGCCGATTTCTCGAATTCGACGGTGAGACTTCCAGAGTAGAAGGAGGCACCATTAATGGACGTGCGTATAGCCTGTTCTAGTGTCTGCAGGTCCCATCCATACAATGACTTTAAAAGGTAAGGTCAGTACACTGTAGACAGCATCAGAGGGACGTAGGAACCTTGACGTATACGAACTCCTTCAAGTTTTTCGGGGAGGCGCAGTAGTCATCTGCCCATGCCCGCAGGCTCTTGGATGATTTCAAAACCACGGAATAATCGTCTGTGAGTACGCCGGATTCACTAGATATCCAAGGAGGCAGCCCTTGAGCATCGCGGTGCTTGACCCACTTATTGTGGAGCTTGCGCTCGTTGTACTTTGCCTTGCGCGGCTCGCTGCCCACGTCCTTGAACATGCGGCCGCGATAAGCAGGATCTACATCTGAAACGGACCAATGGGTGACTTCTGGAAGGACGTATTTGTCCAAGCTGATGTAAAAGTCGAAATCGACGACCGTTTCCGAGTAACTCTCGGTATGGACATGGTGCTGGCCATCGCGTCCTTGGCGTGTCACATTTCTAGAGCGCGTTTCAGAGTGTGTGCCGCGACAGTGAAGTGACAGCTTGGGAGGGGTTTGGGCTTGGGAGAGGAGGAAGCGGTAAAGTGCTTCGCCTTGACAGAGTTTGATCAGTCGGATGAATTGGAGAAGGCGAGGGGCATGCATACCATCCGTATTCAGGTGAGGATCGTGAGATACGATGTTTCCGTTGCCTACATCGAAGTGCTCGGCCTCGTATGGAGCGAACTCGGGTGGCATTCTGTCTGGGGGTACGTGGCCGGATCGTCGTATTGGGAAAAGTCGATCAGTAGGTGAGTGTTCTCGGAACCGCATCTTCAAATGGCGGTGGCGGTTCAGACGAAGGCCAGCAACAGCGCTTTGGGGTGGCGGCGCCGTCTTTCCCGGTTCATCGTCGACTACAATCATCATGCAAGGTTGTAAAGGCCGAGCTAATAATATCCGGAAAGTGCTGTGCCGCGTAGAATCTAGATTGTTCTGTTTGGCGGAGCACAATGGCCGCTTGGTAGACTGGCCGTATGGTAGACTTGAAAATACTCTGTAGATACTCGAGTCTGATTGGAACAGTTGCCTGGGGAGGGAGGAGAGCAACGAGCTGGGTTTCCATATTAGGCGTACCTCCATCAATTGAATGATGACAGACACTGTCACTTGTGCGCACGCCGCTCAATCGGAGTCAATATATTTTCGACTCGTTCCTTTTGGACTTCCTTTCGACTCTCTCCCCGACCTGTTTTCTATGTGTGATTAAGCGGGCATGCCTGCTGGCTTCGACAAGCGACAAGGTATGTCAAATCTTTATCGGCCAATGTATAGGCTGGACTGTTGCAACCTGTTGGTTTACGAGCACGTCCATGCTCACATTTTCCGGCAGCTTTCCCTTTATTTCCTCGTGAACATTCTAACAGTGTCGTCCTTTTTTTCTATCCATGTCCACCTCCCCTCCCGCCACTTCCGTCACCTCACTAACGACTGCTGCGTCGCCTACTGATTCTCCAACAACGACTACGGCTGCTGCGACGACAACGATGGCTTCTACGACGCCGACGACCCCCTCTTCAACCATATCCGCTCCGTGAGTATTTCAGACTGCCAGACGTCGCGCGTTTGATATATATCTCCGCCCAGATCATCTCAAAACACGCCTTCTGCCACAACAGGCACTGACACCGGCACCACACCAACCATGTCAGAGGCGTCGACTTCAATATCCTCGACGTCTGACCCTCCGTCCAGCCCGTCAACCAGCTCCACGAGCAGTTCAAGCTCTACGCAGTCACAGACGTCTACATCCACAACGACATCGACTACGCAGCAGTCAACCACCACCACTACGAGCACGACATCCACTTCCATATCGACGTCCACCTCTACTACAACATCCACCGAGACTAGCACATCGACGACCAACGAGCACAACTGAGTCGACGTCGACAACCTCGACCGACACCTCGACCGGTCCTCCTCAAACGCCGACGCAAGCCACTGTTACAAGTGAAACGACGCACACCAATGAAGTTGTGTACGTCGCTTGGTCCAGGCTTCCGAGATACAACCGTTCTAACTGTCCAATTATAGAACTACCTTGGAGAGCACGGTGTTCGTGACAACCACTAATGCTGCCGGGTCCACCTTCACCAGCGCTCCCTCTGAGATAACTAGTTTCCTCACGTCCACCAATTCGAACGGAGGGGTCGTTACCGTAACTCAGATTGGCGTTAATCCCACTCTCAGTCCGAACAACGATAACAACGACGGCTCCTCGTGAGTCCCGTTATTTTTAAATGTTATCCTTCCTTCGTCTGACATCCTTTCAGCTTTTTCCACAATACGGGCGCTGTCGCTGGAGTGTTCGTACTGGTCGGTCTGGCAGTAGCATCAATTCTTTATGGATTTTGTTTGCTATTCGGCGCCGACGTCGCACACGGCGACTGGAACATGACACGGCTGTCAACGCTACTCTGGCGGCTGTAGGCTTCCACCGAGCCCCCTTGGAGGACGAAGACGACGATCATGGTGCCACCGGTAACTTACGGTTTGGATCCCCTGAGATGGCCCAGCACTCTCCGAGGAGTTCCATTCCTACAATTCCCACTACTGGCCGCACATCCGCTTATCTCAATGATGTAAACATCGAGAGTGGTTTCAACCCTTATGCCGAAATGGGGGCTTATGGTCCCCCGCAGTCACCCCCGCTAATGTCGAATGCTCGCAATGCTAGCGATCACAGGATTAGCCATTCGGCGTCGCATAGCGCCGGGAGCTACGAACCTCTGCTCGCGTTCTACAACTCTCAGAACGAGACGTCTCGGGGCCGACCCCGCCTCTACGTAATTCGCAGAGGGCTATGGACAAAAGCCCAGTGTTAGCGCAGAGCGGTCTGCCGGGTGAGCGCAGTAGTGCTGCTTCTTCGTACTCAACCCAGGACACGGGAGATGATCGTCTAGATCCCGACCTTCGAAGACGGCTGAAAGATGATAACGATGCTGAAAAGGGCGATCTGAGGGACGATGAGGACTATTCTCGTCCTGTTCTGGGAGTACGGCGTCTTCTCCAACCTTGAAGCACATGCTAACCTGGTTCCTTAGGTTCGAAATATTCCGGATGGTGTTAGCGTTCTTTCCCAGTGACCCGCGATGATTTCATTTCACTCGGACTCAGTGTATTTTACGGCGTCAGACTTGTATCTCAGGCATGCATCAGGCTACGGACCTTCCAAATGGTTTACACATTGACACGATCCTTAACTCAGTTTGCATATCATTACTGTATTTTGACACCCTAGACAGTTATTCTGATGATCAACTGTCTGGTAGTTAACCTTTATCGCATACGGACAAAGTATTCATAGTAGATCGTCGCACCCATTTTCTCGTTTTATCACATCACTTTTCAGTACTGGCACTAATACTCTGTCGAATTTTATCGTGAGAGCTCGTCACTAGTACTGGTTGTACACGTCTCATAAGATCCACTCGATTCGCAGAGCCCTCAAGCCGGGCTGATGGTAAGGTTAAAAGGGTTGCAAGTTATTCGGAAGAAATGACAAACAAAAAGCAGAACAAACGATGTCTCGAGCCGTTAGTTATACCTTCACAGTAAAAATGAGCAAAGCAGGAAAAACATAAAAGGACTCAGTTCCACTTCTTCCATTCCTGGCCAGCCGGTGGCTTGACCGTCACCCTCTCCTTCCTAACCTCATCCCAGTTCGTACTCAACGTGGTACCACCGCTCTCAGAGTAGCTCTTCATCATGGCCCGTTTCGTATCCTCATCCGCATCAGCGAACATCTTTTGGAAGAAGGAGTTGAGTGTGGCGTCCCCACCGACGTTGGGATCCTCGTCGGTCGTCTTTTCCTTGTCGGACTTCAAGATGCCATCCGTGATACCCTCCCAGTTCTTCTTCGGCTTGGGCTTGACCGACGTGGCGGTCATGGCGGGTTCAGCAGGGAAGGTCGCGAGTGCTATGTATTCCGACTAAATCAAGCGCTAATGTCGCGACGGAGGGGAAAACGACGCACGATCTGGGCTGTCGCCGACGAGGGCGCCCCAGCGGCCCAAGTTCATCTTGGCAAACTTGACCTCGACTTTGATTTGCCGACGTTGTATGTGGAGGATTCGAGGTTTATTTGGCCTTTGAGCGGCTCGAGGACGAGGATTTGTCGCCGTTTGTGTATGTGAACTGATTTTTTTGGTAAGCGTGTGCGCAGTTAGTTGTAGGCGAGTCTGCATACCTTTCTGGGCGCAAACTGGACCTCGACCTGGGATGGGTCGGCGCCGCGATCGAAGATGGATAGAGTGAGATACTCGTCGCTCTCGTAGAATTCGTGTCTGTTTGTCGTCAGATACTTGCCTCAGAGTTGCATCGCAGCATACCGGATTGTGTCAGACATGGCGTGTAATGAAAGACAAGAGAAGGAAGCTGTTGTTGTCTAACCGCCACGAGAACTTTCTAAGAGAGACGTGTCACAGATCGACGTGACCGTGCTCACGTGCGAGACAGTAACGCCATGATCATCATGAACCCCACATCGGTATTGGGCTATAACTACTACACCCTACCACCATGGCGCACGTACCTAAAGCAGTTTTATACTATTCACCAAAATCTATTTGGTCTTCCGTTGGTACGCTGTCTATTAGTTTCATTCAGTCACTATCTCATTCTCAACCGAACAGTCCTTCTCGCGTTGTAAGAAGACCAGCAATGATTATGAGTATTCTACTCATACTGGCTTAGGAACGAGAAAGGATACGGGGATGATGAAGTCGATCTCAAGGTCGTTGATCTATGTGAGTACAGACAATCTAGATTTGCATTGCTAACTCAAGTTCCTCAGCCAAAGGAGAGAATTTCGACCCGACGTTTCTGCGATTAAACCGAAAAGGTGCGCGCCACGTATTTCAAGGAAACCAAACATTAATTCTTCTTGGCCAGCAACGGTTCCTACCTTGGTGGTTCCCTTGGAAAACTCGCTATCAGATGAAGTTGAAAGTCGCTACAAGGCATTGAACCAATCCCGGGTATGTCGTTGTGTACACAGGAACGACTAGGAACTCATCTTGATGCACGGTTCCTAGGCAATCGTCGAACTGTTGGACAAATCGCGATCAGCAGTCTCGCGAACGCACACGACATCACACGCGGCCGCGCCGGCATTAGCCCCCGCGACGGTCGCGTTTACCTCCACGAGCAACCTGTTACTGGACCTCCTTCATTCCGATGAGGCCAATCCCAACAATTTTCTATATCTGCACGCGACGGACGAAACCGCACTCAAAGTCGTTGCGGGTGAGATGGTTCCGTATCTGACGGGGAAACAAGAAGCACTGGCAAAGTATATCGCTGACGCAGAAGCCGGAAAGTATAACGTTTCCGTGAACGTCACGTCATTTTGGAAGGAGAAGAAGGACGCCACAGACCTATTGCTTCAGTTTTACGCTAATGCGCACCTAGCGCAATCCGAATTGTCGGCAGAGGATCAGGCCAAGCGCACGGAGCTCTTTGCGAAATCGAAGGGAGCGAAGGACGCCATTAAGGGCATTCTGAGGCAACTGTGCAAGGAGATTATTGGACCGTATGCTCTAGGTAGGTCGCGATGGATCACGCGTTGTGTCGAGTTGCCTAACGTAAGGTGCAGGGGACCAGTTGTCTATTGTTGACTGTCATCTTATGGCTTGGCTTTCGCGCATACTGTTATACTCCGGTGTTGAGGTCGCAGACGATGGAGCTGGAGCTGTGGGAAAACTGGAAAAGTATCTCGGGAGCGAGCTGTCGACTGAGGAAAAGAGCAAGCTTGGGACGTACTGGGAGTGTACTAAAACGAGAGATAGCTGGAAAAAGGTGTATGTAGGGGGATTGCATTAGGCAGTAATATAAATAAGAGAGGAGATTGTGTACAGGAGGGAGGATATTTGAAAAGTAAATGTAATCAGCAGCAAACAGACCCATCTGCTCCGACCCTTCCTTTACCTCCATAGTGTGTATACACAGGGATTGGCGACTACGAGTTATTATTCTATACGAGAGGACGGGCTGAGCATGCACATATCTGTGCACAGCTCATAACAGCCGGACGCTGCGCTTGATTCATGCCTCCTTCCAGCAACTTTTTGCTTCCTCAGACGCCCCAGCTCCCCACCGTCACTCTGTCCGACGACTACGACAATGGCGACACCGACTCGGACGACACCATGAGAATGCCGCTGCCCTCCACGTCGTCCCGCCCATCTCCAACCCAGTCGCCCCGCCCTACCTTTCTCTTTCTACCCAGCTCCCCAGGCCGAAACTCTGCCAATTCCACGGCAAATTCGACTCCGAATGTATCCCGTTCCACGTCGCCCTTGCCGCAGTATTTCACACTAGCCCATTCCTCCTCGTGTTCGTCGGAGACAGAGAGCGAGCCCAGTTCGCCGCTGTTGTCCAGGAGAACGAGCTCGGGAACATGGCGGCAGCAGGACCGACGGTGGTGGGAGTTTTCGAACCGTCGACGGCGGCGGGAGGGCAGGTTCCTCCGGATACTTAAAAAGTGGATGCGACGGATAGTACGGCATCCGCTGGTTCCCAAGCACCCTATCACTATTGTGCGTTCCTTTTCTGCTCGATATTCAAGTATTCTCAACGGTCCATAATAGATTCTAACACTTGTCGTTCTCTCTGCATTTGCCACCTTTCTCACTCTACTACTAATCTACATCTTCAATCCCGACAAGGAGCCGTTGCCATGGCGGGGCTACTGTTCTATTCCATCTATGGCGTCCCCGACAGACCACATAATGTCTTCGACATACCCTTCGCCTTTTCCTGGTCCGCTGTCTACTGAACGGACCTTTCCTCCAGATAATCTCGACACACTTCCGCCCGCAGGCATATTTATTGGTGTATTCTCCATCGACTCTGCGTTTGAGCGTCGCTCCTTGATACGATCAACGTGGGCCAGCCATGATACAAGTCGAAACGGCGCTGGTGATGGCGACGATGGAGTGGGCACGTCCCGGACCGTGATCCGATTCATCCTTGGCCAACCAGGGCGTGATTGGGAGAAACAGATCCATCTCGAGATGGAGAGTACGTGTCGCGTCTTTTGTGAATTGAGTTTGCTGTTTGTTAACCGTTTTTACGGCAGTGTATCACGACATCGTCATTCTCCCGGTCGGGGAAAACATGAATAGCGGAAAGTCTTATGCGTTTTTCTCATGGGCATCATTAAACGCCTGGATCCCACCAATCTACTTTGACACGCCTATCCCGCCACCGCGTTATTCCTATTCCAACCTGACGACACCGCCTCCTCCACTTGCCCCTCATGATTCTTTCCATGCGTGGCGTGATCGGGCGACGCTGCGGCCGAAATCATGGGTCCGACCAGACTATGTCGTTAAAGTGGACGACGATTCCTTCGTGATGGTCGCCGAACTCGAGGCGAGACTGCGGGTAGCTCTGCACGAGAAGAAGTCACAATCACATCATTCCCGCGAGGAGGTTAGTTGGAATACCACCGACTTTACTAGCAGGCCTGCGTTTGTGTATACTTCCGAGTCGCCAGGGACCGATCCGCTGGAAGACCCGATGATATACTGGGGCTATTTGGTGACGAATAGGCTGCATCGTTTCATGGCGGGAGAACTCTACGCGCTTAGTTGGAATCTAGTCGACTGGGTTGCCCGGGATCCCGCAGTTAAAGGCATGGTTAAAGGCGCTGAAGATAAGCAAACGGCGAAATGGATGACCTCACATCCTCGAGCTTCGGAAATCCAATGGAAGAGCGAACGATGCTGGATCTATGATCATCCGAGGTCTGGCACTGTGTACGTTTTTTTTTTCATTCATTCATTCTTCGGTTATTCATGAATGACGCAGATATGCGCATGGCTTCCTCTTTCCATCTGAAGTTACGCGAGTGCGGCGAGATGTAGCGGCCTATCTCGAGACTGCGCCCGTTGAGAAGACCACCGAGACGGGAACGGAAGATCCAGGTTATCTGCCTGCGCCAACGCAATGGGCGCAATCGAGCGTGTCAACGTTTGGTGTGCGTTATTCTTATCCTGTCTCGGTTCAAACTACGCAGCATGGAGTCGAAGCGATGGTGGAGGGGAGTGACATGTCCATGATCCATACCGGTATGATCAAGGCGTCTTCTCGCAAACCCTAATACTGATTGATCCTTAGGAGGACCTTTTCTCTCCGACTCCGCGTGGAAACATCGAGAGGGACGAGCGACGCGTTATGAGCACCAGCGCGTGGGCGGCACTGTCGTGGTGCATTTTATCAAGAAGAACATGTGGTTCTTGGAGGCCGCTCTGGCGATGCTGGACGGGGAAGAGTACACTGAAGCGGAAAAGTTCAGCACGGAGCCAGAGCAGGTCCCATTCAGGCCGCCAACAAAGTCACAGTCAACGCACTTGAAACCAACGCACACAAATTCGGACCTTGAGCAGCATAATCATTCATAACACATCCACATTTCGACATTTTTCATCCACATTCCCCACGCAATTATTTTTTTCGTGTAATTTAGGTACCTTGTTGACTCTTTTGCATTCTTCTTTTTGCCCACACAGTCGTTTTGTGCATGTGTACCAGTAGAGTTGGATGCTGGGGTCTTTGTTGGCGGTTGTATTTATTATAGGTATCGGTTTATTTTATCACTATCCTTACACAGAGCACCAACCTAGACCGAATACATTGGAGTGTATAATATACCATTCAAACGCATGGAGAGTAACCTTTAAAGTTAAAGTAACTATCACGTTTTCACACCATGCCTTATCCTCTCACCATCGTCGTCGCTGCGACCAAAGCCAACGGTATTGGTCAGAACGGCGGCCTGCCATGGCGATTGTCGAAAGAAATGGCGTACTTTGCGCGCGTCACCTCGAATGCGCCTGCTGAACAGCAGAACGTCGTGATCATGGGCCGAAAATCTTGGGAAAGCATTCCGCCAAAGTTTCGCCCACTGCGGAATCGCACAAACATTGTGATTAGCAGAAACGAACACTACGATCTGTGGGTTGCGCGTCGTTCACACCATGTGCGGTTGGCATTTTAACGTTGAAAAAAAAACAGAGGAGGCGCGGCACGGGCGTATCTTGACTCGAGCTTGCCGGCTGCCTTGGGGCGCCTGAACAGCCTGGAACGCGCACATCGGCATTTCATCATCGGGGGCGCATCATTGTATGCAGAGGCCCTCGCGCTGCCGCGCACAGCGCCCGCATTCGTGGACCGCGTCCTGCTCACCAGAGTTCTCTCACCGGGCTTCGCCGACTGCGACACGTTCATGGCGGACATCACGGCGGCGCAAGACGAGGCTGGTGTATTGACATGGCAAAAGGCCGAACATAAAAGTCTGGTAGACTGGGCGGGGTTCGACGTGCCCGAGGGCGTGCAGGAGGAGAACGGCGTGCAGTACGAGTATCAGATGTGGGTCCGCCGCCGCTGCTGATGATGATGGTGTACATTTCGCGTCTACTACTATCCTTGTCGCTGCAGTATCGTTAGAAAAAACAAATCAAGTAGGCAGAGACGAACAACGCACCTGCTTGTGTTTTGGGTTTTTCTTGCAAATGACATACATCCTGCCCTTCCTCTTCACGATGCTGCATCCGTCGCACATGATTTTGACGGACGACCGCACTTTCATTCCGCGAGCAAGGCTCGGTGTCAGCGGCATCCACGGTGCGGCATGATTGTGAGGGTGCGCGTGCGGGTGCTGGTGGTGCACGGCGGGTGATAATGTTCGCAACCGCGTCAACAGTGGCCGACTGGATGCCCAAAATGCTCGCAACATGACGGCTTCAAGTCAAGGTTCTCAAATATGGTCACGGACAGTCTCGAGTATGTCACATCACAACCTGGCGATGCAAATAGTTTGGACGCAGTGTGTAAGGTAAGTACGTGAGTGCTGAATAAATATCATAAGTATATACTGTCGTGAGGTATGTAGATGTTATTGTTTCCGAGATTCCATGTAACTGTTCCCACCTAACGTGCTATCATTATTTGTCAACACGTATCTCCCATTCTCTAACCGCACGTCGACAGACAGTCCCTGCGACAAGCTACCAGACCTCCACAGAGGTGTCACTCCCATCCAGGCCCCAAGCTTCGCCAGGAACTTTATTCTGTGTGTTGAATGTACCGGATCGCTCAGTAAACCCTCCCACTTGTACGTCGGGCGAGGGCGTATTGAAACATCGTCATGGTCCGTTCCTCCTCCAGTCCCTAGAGTGCCCATCGTAGAGGGTTGAACAAGCGTTTCCATATCTACATCTTCCATGTCCAACTCGTCATACTTGTTGTCGCCGACATGGAACATGATAGCCTTAAATTGCATGTCAGCCGTCGAAGACATCATTCAAAGTAGAGCACATACCCTGTTTGAGTCACGGAAAGCAGTTTCGTTGAGCCGAAGGTACAGCTTGTTCAAAAAGCCCGAATGGAAGAAGTCAATTCGATGAGGCTTGTTCGAGAGCAGACCCCGTTGTATGAGCAAAGACTCAAGCGCTGGTCGGGGAAGTGGGGTGTAGGCAATAGAAGTAGGATATGACGGATTGAAATCAGTCGCATGAAGCTCAAGAGCAGAGATCGTGTCATGGTTTCGACGCCATAAGTCGTCCTATAGTAAATCATGAGCAAAGTGACAACGGTCTGAGAGAAATTCTCGCACCCAAAATATATACCACCATGTCGCGGTTTCACTACTAGAAGCAGCACAAAAACGCGCATACGCGGCCGAAAACACTTCCTCGCTACCAGACATTAAAGTCTGCACTCTCGGATCCCGCTCACTATTAATTGAGCTCTCCGTCAGACCTTTCGGCTCCTGAGGATTGTCGAACACATGTGCCATAAAGCGGTACGTGAGTGCATCAATCTTGGAATGGCACTCTTGACGGTGATGCTGGCGATAGTGGGACAACGCCAATTCGACATCCCCAAGACGCGAAGAAATGAGTTTCCGATTCAGACCCAAAAAACGAGCCATTGGCGTCGTCAGATCAAAGTCATTGGTAAGGCCAATGACACTGCCATCCAGATCCAACTTCTTTGCATATGAAAGAACGACCTCGAAACCACTTCCAAACTGGAACCCGTCCCACTCCAGATGTCCACGACGGATTACGTTCAGCTTGCACGTCTCGTAGTGGACAGATGAACGAGCTGTATACTTCCCTTTGCCCCAAGATAACGGGGAGTGCGATCCGATAGGCTGTACAGGGAGTCAGTCCCACTGCCAAATGAGAGGATGCTGCACTCACAGTAACGTGGTCATAAGGCCATCGAACGGTCTGTCCTTCCAACGCGCGCAAAGACATTCTGACCTGCCGCCGTCGACATACATGTGGAGACTCGTTCTGAGCTATGTATTTCTGTAAATCTACAAGCTCCTGCAGGACGACATATGGTCCATCGTCGTATCGTAGCACCTGTTAGTAGGATTCAGCAGCCTTATTACTTGTAAAGAACTCCACAAACAAGAGTGGGCGGAAAAGGAATCCACCAAGCATTGCCAAAATGATTTGTGCATCTAGAGTCGGGATTCTTGTCATTCCTCCAGAACGAATCAGGTCCAATAAACTTGGTCTGGATTTCAGCTTCAAGTTGTTTGAACCATTCACGATCAGGCCCCGATAGAAGCGCAGCAGCCCTGTTGTACGCGAAACCTCCAGTTTCACGTAGAATCTGACCACAGTCAGCAAATACGAGAATGAAATCATAGAAACTGACCTTGAGATTTTCAGCATGACGCTCGCCAGGAGTCCCAGCAAAGTTTAACAAGTAAGGCGGAAACTCCGAGTCTCGAGCTTGCGCATACGCCATCCGTTGTTTGGCTGGTATCTTACAATCGGGGCTCGTGAGTAACAGGGTGGTAATCGTTTCCTGCCAGATCCGACGCTTTGTGTGCGGCGAAGGAAAGGATAAGTCCAGGCTACAGGAAAATCAATAATGATGTCTATAATACGAAGAGAAAGACTCACGCAGGAGAAAAAATGTCAATGCCTAGGGAAGAAATCAGACACAAGGAATTGTACAGCTGTTCTGAAAGGCTTACTGAAGTCGACACGTTTTGTCCAGCCTAAAACAGGGTTAAACGAAGTCAGGTAGAGATCGAGAAGGCTCACGTTTGACAGCCCGTCGAATCAGGCTGGTATTAATAACAGTAAAATCTGTTCAATGTAAGTACAGTCCTAGTCTCTTCGGGCGTCACTCACAGAAACTGAGACCATAAGTGACAGCATAAATTCTGTATCCCTTCTTTAGACAGAAGGACAGCCAGAGGAAAATTTACGCACGAGTAAAGCACATAAACGTTGTAGATTTGTTGGTTCGGTATGTTTAGTGCAAGCAGTAGCGCCACGATGGAGGTCGCCACATAATTCAATCTGGACGTCCATTCACTCGCATTGTTCACTGGGTCTAGAAAGGGAGCGAAAAAACACTGCGAAAGGAAAAACCCGATGGTCGATACGAGGAGTAGGACTTGGCGAACGATAGGAATAGGATTCCGCGGCAAGGAACGAAAGAAGCAGTTATCGGGATCGATGATCGCAATAATCACCAACGTGCTGAGTTTTGCGAAGAGAAATGTGGACTGATACGTGGCCCAGCCCCGGCGATATCCTACATGCTATGTCAGACGTGACCTGTAATAGTGTAATGGGGACCTACCGCTGTAAAGGAAAGAGAACGGATTCTGATCCCGAGCGAGAAGTCGATGGTATTCACCATCAAGGTCCGCTCTGTTCCTGCGCCGCCCCAAGCCTGTGTACATGTCAACCTTCGGGACTGATTGTCGAACAACATTGCGCAAGGCGATCGGAAACCATATTGTCAACTATGACATATCAGTCAAAATGTCCAAGGAACAATACGTAGTTCTCACAGAGAGCAAAACCATGACAGAAAGGATGAGAATGACTGGTGCGAAATTAATCTCATTCTTCGTCATCGTAGTTGTCCAGCAAAAGTCGAGGGGATCTCGATACACGCTAGGTGGCCCCAGTGGGGGTAGTTCCGGTGGCAAGACAGTAGCGTTTTTGTAGGGATTAGCCACAACCCATAGGTCGTCGGACCAAACCAATACATGTACCGCCATGGTGCTCAGAGGGAGATACAAGACGGTCAAAATAAACGTCACGACCAGAAGAGCCCACTGTTTGCCTTCCGGTGCAGACTGCTGTAGCCCTTCCACTCGATTATAACGATCACAGTTCCGAGTAGAACGATAGAAGTAAAATAGCAATCCAGAAGAGAGGGTCAGAAATATGACCAACAGAATGAGTGACTGGATGACGGAGGAGGCAAAGTTCAAAGCAATGACGTTCGGTATCGTTCCAAGCAGGAGTTGATGCCATTGATTCGACGTGTCATTGCCGAATAGAGGAACTAGAGGCGCATATTATTTCATGGTGCACGAAAGTAAGACAATGGTACGCACCAATAGTGGATAGGATCAGCGCGAAGATTTGGAGTGTGTTCGCTAGCCCTTGCAAGCTGTAGTATGCCGCGAGAAGACTTGATCCCGTGACACCTAGGACGGTGTTCACTGCGGAACCTAGAATGATATTTCTGTTTCTCCATGGCGGCGGGACGTTGGAATTGGTCTCCAGATCTTCGATTGACCGTCCCGACGCAGCTAGCTTGTCCATCGGAGGGAACATCTTGTCCTTTTCCCAACGCGAGCCTTTCTGTAGAAATGTAGGTTGCTCTAGTGTGGAGATGTATGCGTCGAGCTTGGGAAGGTGTAGGCGGGGAGCACCACGAGCAAAGATGACCGTGGCAGGAATTGGTGTATGGGGTTTAGTACTGTGTACTGGGGGTGCCCTCGCCTTCCAAGATGACGGCCTGACACTAAGGTCTCTGACATAGATGGGGGATAATGATGCTTTTCCAGAGGAGCGAAGCCACGGGTCTTGCGCTTTGGCGCGCGTGTGTATGAATGCAAGGTAGTCACTGAATTTCTTGATTTTTCTGAGCGTTGGTCTGCAATGTCGACCGTCCTAGTTCGTGAAGTGTCATAAGGTGTGGTCATCAGGGGATAAGAAGAGGGATAGTCTTGGGTATCTGGAGGGCAATGTCAGAGCCTGAGGGTGCCTGCGACACCATCTAGAGAGCCTCGTACCACTTCTAGAATTAAATGACGCCTTGCTCTTCGAGGCGTTGCTGCTTCTTGGATGAGCGTCGTCGCTACCGAGCAGGGTGTCCGCGTCGCTGCCATTGACGAGGTTGTTGTACGCCATCAAGACCGGCTCGCAACGTCAATGGTCAGGCGCTCACTGACAACATGAGAGGCTGTCTCCAACCGTTTCTCCGAGAAACGTTTGACCTCTGTCGGGCCGGCCCGATTGGACCTGAATTGATGTCGATCCCCAAGCTGCGCAAACGCGACAGCGATCTCGTCCAAGTTCATCGTTCGACGTTCGACTTTCAACGCGTTTCAACAACAATCGATGGCGTTATTGAAACAGGGATGTGGACGATCATGCAGTGGGGTACTCTCCTATCTCCCGGTCAGTGTACAAATAACTTTCATAACAGTAAATTAGTACTAGTTGCAATTACTAGATGCTGTAGGAATATACGGAAAACATAAGTTAAGGAGATCTCTGTCAAGATCGTTCGATGCCGAGTGGATTTATGGGCGAGGAATGATCTCAATTGGGAAGGCCTTGACATGACTACAAGCCTCTTGTTAGCAGTTTGGACAACGAGTGCGTTCAAGAAATTTGACCTGGTAATGCCCGATGTGAACTCCACGCTGGGCGCCGTAGATTGAGCGGGCAACCCAATGTCAAACTTTGCCAGAATGTTCGCCATCGTGAGAAGCATAGACGTCTCCGCAAACTGAACACCTGCGCGCATGATCAGAGTAAGAATTCGAAAACATAGAAACGTAAATGATACCTGGGCATGTCCGCCTTCCATAGCCAAACGCGAACATTCTCGAATCTGGGTTGATCTCTAGGCCAGTTGAGTCTTTCTCCGATTCACCCAAGAAGCGAGTGGGGTCGAAGACGGATGGAAGTGGGTACAGCTCGGGATCGTGCATTATGGCCCATGTATTCGCGACGATGGTCGCATCCTTGGGGATTCTATAACCTTCGTAGGTATCCTCTTCCGTGAGGCGATGCGGTAGCGCTATTACAGTGGCGTGAGTTACCATGGAGCATGTCTCTTGTCACTACTGACCCAAGTTAGCGATTGGCGCGTATCTCAGGACCTCCTTCATTACTGCCAAAAGGTAAACTAGACTCGTATTATCGCCGCAGCATGGTGAACCGTGACGTCCGACAATTGTATCGACCTCGGCTTGTGCAGTTTTCTGAACATCCTGATGCAGGGCCATTAGAAGGATGAAAGACATCATGGCCGATACAGTCTATGAACACATCAACGACAGTAAGAGAAGAGCGATACATAACCTTACTGTGTCGGCCGCACCGGCGTACAGTCCCCCGGCGCACCACTTTACGATATCCTCATCCGCAGAGCGCTCCTCTAGGTGACGAGAGGTGAAAGACTCGGTATACTTACCGATAGCCTATGCATCATTGATACGTCAGGAACTGTAAGAAGACCGCAGGGAGTATGTAGACGGACCATCTGCTTCTTGACCCATTTGTGAGGGACTTCCGAGAGGGAATCCAATTTCTGTTTCCACTCTTCGCCCTGGCGCCTGAAATCTGCAAATGGAAACCACATAGGAAGGAAACGAACTAAAAACAAGTCAGTGATCTCAAAATCTCCACAGACGGGCGCGCATGACTCACCGATGGGATAATAGTCAACGAGCCATCGGCCAGGAGCCAATGCCTGTCCTGAGATCCTGGCAGATTCTTCGGCAATGCCAATGAAAGGATCATCGTCGACGACAGAGTAGCCATACGCAACCTTCATTATTACTGCGGCCGAATTTCTGCACAAGTGTAAGCTTCAGGACTGCATCGGGAGATAGGGCAGAACACCCACCGGCGTAGATGCGCTTCATATCTTTTCGGACTGTCCTGTAAACCTTGCATTAACGTGACGACAGCGTCTTCCAAGATTGGCCAGTAGTATCTAGTCGCCTGAGCTCCGAGACCATTGCTCAATAGCTTCCGGTATTCTTTGTGGCGTCCATCTAAGGATGATATATTGAAGACGGACTTTCCCCTGGCACATAACTCGTGATACATCCACGCCTTCGGACGGTCCGAATATACATTGGCACGTCGATTGAGCAGATCTCGAACTGATTTACTGTCATTGAGGACAATGATTCGGCGATTGTAGACACGGAAGGATATTATAGAACCTTGATGGCTCGTCAGCATTGAACACCTCGAGACCAGGATCCTTACTTCCAAAGTGTTGCGCCCAAGAGTGATACCTCTTCCACGGCGCTGTCGGTGAGAGTTGAGACTTAACTCCGCTGAAAAGACTGCCTATGGGTCCTGGAGGCAAGGGACGCCTCTTCAACGCGAGGTTAGCGCCCGCGATGTACCATACAACGATCAAGAGGAGGATTAACCAGAGAATCATCTGGGATAGACGAGAAGGAAAGTAAGGGTTCGCCCCGCTTGAAGTCTGGCTCAATAAATACTGGGGCCGTAGCCGAAAATAGACATCGTTTTAAAGTTCGCCATAATCGGAGGTGGAACTATAGACATCTATAGGAAAGTTCAACACCGCATAATGGCAAATGACACAAACAAGACCCTACCGTCCAAGCGCGGCGTGCCCAGAGCGAAAAGCATAGCAATCAATCACCAGTGCCACAGAAACGGACGAAATGAATTGTGATTCATGTTCCGCGCTATCGAGAGGCGGCTGAAGAGTTGTTGTTCCCGCGTTTTTGCTTGATTTACGGTTTCAGTAACGGTCGAGGACGGCAACGTACGGAGTTAGAGCACCTGGAGCCAAGGTCTACCAGGGTGTACCTCCGTTATTTTGGGGGTAGCCTACTCCAGGGTCCGTGCGGGAACTCTTGACGGCGTTCGCTTGTCAAGACATCCTAAAATGACGCATCACGCCTTTGATCCAACTAGTCGATGGCCGGGAGATGCGAAACTGGTGCCCTATAGAGCTGCTTTTAGAGAGCACGGAGCATTAGACTGAGTCATCTACCAGAAGCTGCTTGGAGGTAGAAAACGATCTTAATATGCCGTAACTTGACATACCATTCCTCCACGTTTGAACTCGACCTCTCCCTCAGACTATGAGTCATTCTATTCAGTTCCGTATCATCCGGACCCGCAGATATCGAAAGTAGCGAGCCCATCTCCACTCTTGGAATCCAAGTTCCACATTGAGAACAAAGCAATGGAACGTGTAGGCGTTGTTGTTTGTATTTTACCGATTGTGAACGCGTAGCAACGGGTAAAGATACTAAAGAACGCCACGTTGTGAGAAGAAAGGTAAAAAGACGCTGTCTCCTTCAAGACGAAAGAAGGCACTCTACCACGTGAGATCCATTTTGATTGACCGGTAGGCCGTGATTATCAAAATGGAGAGTCGTCATAGCGCGCGCTTAAACGCTCATGGCATCGGTCCACAAGCGCCCCCGGCGAGCTTAAGTAGAGACGACGCCACAATACCGGTGGAAGCCGAATACGCAGGTCCAGATCGATGCGTAATTCAAGGTGTCTAAGTTAACGCTGGCCGTGGATATGAAGCGTTTTGAGCTTGTTACACCAATGGTCCTCAGTGGTCCGAGTAAAGGGGCAGGTCCTGCACCCCTTATTCTACGAGGGATGAGGACGCCTCGGAGATCTCGGTGAATGTTGAACAACTGATAGCAATATTGTGAACCCTCTTTCAGGCGCGGCTTGGGTGAGAAAGCAGAGGAGGGCCCGCGCGGAGGTGTAGCCGCTGAGATGATTGTTGTACCCAGATGCCCAGCCATTCGTAATCGCCGTCGTTGGACGGTCGTGCGAGAGGAAACGGACTATGATTATTCCAGAATTTCCCGTGAATCGTAAACATGGCCCGATGGCCCATGCAAGGAGCGGTGTCCGAAGGGGCCCTTCGGTTTCGGGCACGTATTGGACCGAGGGATAATGCAGGTAAATTAGTAGATGTTCGATACAGTGTCCAATTAGTAGCATTATTTTCCAAAACGCATTTCGGCTCCAGCAAATTCGTCGAGTGCTTCTCTAAACACCACCTCTGTGAGAGGGACGGGTAGCCTCCTCGCGTAGAATCTAGAAGGCAGGATCCAGTTTATCCACGCGTCATGTCGCTTTAACAGGCGATTATGACTGGAGAAAAGAAGTCAAAACCATAAAACAACGAAAAACATGATACTTACTACACCTCGGTTAACCGCGTTTGGAATGGCGGGAAGCCATGTAGTTCTAGAGCGGTTCGATTATATTTTGAAGGGGAAAGTGGGTGGACAATCATGAAATTCGACGGTGGTAGTCCATTTTTACCTATTTACATATGAGTATTGAGAGAACCGGCGTTGCGTCGAGACGAACCTTCAAGTCTCCATTTCATCTCTTCTACAGTAAGACAGAATGAAGTATCTTGATCTTTCGGGCGTAGTGCTTCTTCTTTGGCAATGGAGGACGCAATAGCCGCTATCACGGGCTTTGAAGAATCGTATGACGCGAGATAGATAGTCGTCGAGGCTTCATGTGAACCTATTCATGTGTGACACGCTGCGAATAAGACGCCGGTCGGTTACATACCAACAGACCACGGAGATAGCTTCCTAGTAGAATCCATGACGGTATGTTGGTAGTGAATGGTAGTAAACGGGGTACGACTCGATTCGCGGTCCGGAGAGTGCGGCCTTGAAGCGCAGTCGGAAAGTGGAGGTGTAGGTGGATACTCGAGACCCAAGTCAAGAGTTTGGGAAGTTATAGACATAACGTGTCTTTCTATTAAAGGCGCTAGTGCCTTGAGTATTCCTATGTAGTTTTCAGTTTCATGCGACGCGTTGCATAAAGAGGTGACTCTACCCTCTTCGTCATAAAAAGTTATGGTCGCGATGCCGACCTCCTTGCACCAGTCCAGCACCCTATACACGCTTTCAAGCAGACATTTCTCCGTCAAGTCGTGGTGCGTTTCTGGGTCCGGAATGAAAAGTACGCCGAGATGTTTAGGGAATTTGCCGCCGCGGAGCCGTTAGAGAGAGCGGGCCAACGTAGGTAAGTCGTTTCCAGCACGAATACGCGAAAAATGCGACGGCGTACAACGCATGAATAAAACGAAGGACAAGGTAGGCGACAGAGCGCATTTCTACAGAATCATAGGCGAAGGTGGGAGTACGTGGCGAGAATGATCATGTGATTCGTACTCTACATAATAGCTGGGGTCTAGGTCGGTCGATGGGCAATGCAAAAGTTCCGTTCAAAGCTGGCGTAGCTGGGTCATAGTAGTGGTTCAGGCCAATCGATTCCGCAAATCTGCATGCATATACAGTATGTCGTATACCTACTGGCAGGCCCTCAGAGTCACACGACAGGTGTCGAAATTTGCCGTGAGGAAATGCGCGGGCTACCTGGGTTCTAGCTGCGGTCATTCTATTGACGCAGTATACGTATCGTTTCATCTTCCAAGACACCTATGGAACTGTGCTTGGGGATAGATGGCTGCTAGCAAAAAATAAACGCAAAAACACAAGTTGTTCTTTCCGATCGGCATCGTGGGATCGGCCCTTGCCGTCGTTGCCGATCTCTGACAGCATGCCGAGAATATTTGGCTTGAATCTCAACAACGATGCCTCCGTCGTCCAGTAGGCCATCGTCCTCCTTGAAGGCGACGCGACCCAGGAAATCCAAGGTACAAGCATGTTCAACTTGCAGGAAGCAGAAAGCTAGATGTGAAGTCTTGGAGACGAACTCTGCTGGTGTTCGTAAATGCCATCGTTGTACAGTTCTCAAAGCTCCCTGCTCCTTTGAATCCGATACACCTTCTACGCTTCCTCCTCCAACACCTCCCTCTGCAGAGTCACCACCGGCGGACACTCTTTCTGCCTTGGTCATCTTACCGGGAGTCTCTGCGATGCATAGAATACAGTCGCACGCACTCGACGCGAATCCGACGCCCAAGGTGCCCTTTTGCTTTACTGCGCCTCCTACTCGAGTGGCACTGGCCAATTACATACCGCCGCTGAAACCGTACGTATGGACTTTTGTCGGTCCATGCGTGGATTGGTCTGCACCGATGGTCGCAATGCAAGAACTAGCCAAAGTTCCCGACGTCGGCAGTTCGTCGTTCGTCGTACACGATGAATGCTTGGAGCATATCCTCCCGCCAAACGAAATCGACAATCTGTTGTCAACGTACGTCTCTCTGTGCATCCAAGTGTTCTACATTAATCCATAACCAGATTTACAGCGCATTATACACCCTGGTTAAACTTTAATCTAGTACGCAATGCCCCCCATCATGCGTTTCTTGACCTCGTGTGTTGCACTATTGCTTCACGCTACCTCGATTCGTCCACTCGTTTCATTATCGCTCCTCGATTACAAAATTTGACGCGGGACAAGATAGCTGAAATGGCGTTCAATCCTGCTGGATCCCAGTCTCTTGATACCGTCCAAGCCCTTATCATATTAGCATTGTGGGCTCCAATTTGTGGTTTCGGAGCTCAGGGGGACGGGAAAATGCTAATCGGCATGGGAGTGACTATGGCCATGAACATGCGTTTAAATGAAGCATCATCGCGCGCAATAAAGATGCGAACTGGAACATCGCCTCTCAACCCCATGGACATTGCCGAGTATGAGGACACGATGAATCGAGCTCGCATCGTGCGTATCCTATCATTATCGAATCTGCTTTATTTCCCTGATCTTCCTTGCAGTGGATAGTGCTCTCCAATACGGAGACCATGTAAGCGCATGTTTGTACAAGGCAGATTTCCTCTTAGTCTATTCTAGGCTTTGTATAGGAAGTGGAAGACCGGCTGTCTCAAAGCGTTCAAAATCGGATATGGACCTGTTCCCAATATTGTCTCCCGACACCCTCGAGGAGGGAAGAGATCTTCGTATCAGACTTTTTTCGGAGCTATTCAATGCCACAGAACAGGGCTTGCAAGTTGAACTTCCTCGACGGGAAGACATTGATGCATGGTATGACGGCGTCTCCGCGTCGCTTCATGCCATGGATCGTCTAGTGGAATTGATCACACCGCTTCCAAGTAAGACGTTCCATTTTTTTCAAAGTTCGGAAAACAACTGACGTGATATCAGTCGCCCGCGCCGAGGAAAAGTTCTTTTATCACATCCTCCATTGCGTCGTTTTGTGTTGTCGACAATGCGTGCTTTACAACGCTCTTTTCATTTGTCGGACACTCGTCGAGGATCAATACCCCTTGGAACCCGCGCCGCAATGGACTTGGTTCCACGATATTCAGCCACATGGCCTGAACATTGTACCGCTCTGGGGAATGGAGAGCATCCGAAACGCTGAATCTGTCCTGTTATTCACTCTACAATGTGACCCCGCGTCTTTGGCAACTTCGCCCGACATCGTATTCGCCATGATTGGGTTCTGTGGAGGAGTTGTCGTCGCCATGAAGTTCTTCATGTTGAGAAGATTGGGTATCGAGCTGGGAGGTTCTGGGGATCTTCTCCTCGATCAGACGGTGGATCTCATGAGTCGGGCTAGCATATCGGACAACCACGCTCCGATACGCTATGCAAATGTTGTTCGGAATATGCTAGCGACCTGGCATAAGACTGACAAGACGGCGTTGGTGCGGGAAGCTTGGAGGTTCCGTCGTGATTTCGAGCATCAGTCACGGTTTCTTGGACAGTACGCCTTTGTCGCTGGGCAAAATGCAGGCCAGCACGAAAACGAACCCAGAAGCGAGAGTGGCAGTTCTGGAAGTCAAAGTGGTAGTGCTGGAAGCCAAAGTGGTAGTGCTGGTCCTCCCGACGAATCTCAGTTGCAAGGTGACGACTTCTGGTCAGAGTTTTTACAGAACAATCCAGTGCCACATTTTGCATCACCGCTAGGAATTTAACTTGTATATATATACCCGCATTTGATCTCACGTTTGTACCATAGCTCGCATATCTATCATCATTAATCAAGAAGACATTCATATCCTGCGCCTAGTGTAACATTACATGTCCATCAAGTAAGGTCGGGTTCCTCCTCCTGGACAGCCCGTTTGATCTTGAGCAGCATGTTCGTCTTCCAGTTATCTAGCTTCGTAACCTGATCGAACTCTACGACTGCGCCTGTAAACGCCTCCACGTCACCGTTCTCTGCCGCTTCCAACAGGGCATTGAGGAATTTGCACTCGCGGGTCGAGGCAAAGGTAGCATCCTGGTTCATGTACTTCTGTATGTTCCGACGAGCTGCTATCGCGTCCTGAACGTGATAAAGGTAAGCCAAGGATTATGCAAGAACGTGGAGACGACCCACCCTCATGGCCAACGAGCACAGGCCGGATCTGAGCCAGTATTCCTTGACACTGTACTTGGTCAACGCCGAAGTCAGGGAGTGGTTGGCAACCTCCTCATATCGGGCGATGGCTTGAGGGTATTCCTCAAGATCAGCGTGTAGATCAGCAGCATCCTTGAAGCATGCATTAGCAGTTCTGTTGTACGGTGAATGGAAATACGGTTAGACATTATTGGAGCGTACGCCGTGGCATCTTCTTGGGCATACCATTCACCAGCCCGCTCGTAGCTCTCGCAGGCCTTTCGGAGATCATTCGTTTCTTGGAGATAGATCTGACCTATTTCCTTCTCTCTGTCTGCAGCCTGCCTGAACCTGCCGCATTGCGTGAGATGGATGATTGTTTGTGATAAGGCCTCGATGGCCTCTGGAATAGGGTTATAAGCATTGAATGTATGAAATGGAGAGGAGAAACATACGCTGAGGATATCCACGCTTGTAGGCCTTTGAGGCATTCCACCAGGCATTGGCAGCTTCGTTAAGCTCCTTGCACTGCTCCCTGCACTCGGCTTCGCGTGCGAACGCATCACCAGCCTCTTTAAAGAGCTTCTCTAACTTGAATGAGTTGGCGGCCTGCTGGTAGAGGTCGCCAGCTTCCTCGAATTTGGCAGAGCTGGACGAGAACCAGCCACCGGTTGAGTTGGCCTTTTTGTCGGCCTTCTCGAGTAAAGTTTGTGCTGGCGATTTAGCAGGCATAATGGTCGTGGTCGCTGGTCAAGCCAAGACCAGTGTAGCCATGACGTCGTCACACACGGGCCGCACAGCCACCTAAGTATAAAAGGACTTGAACCGTTTGACCTCCAGTTCTACAACAAATCATGTCGTCGTTGCCTATCGAATCTCTCACTGCGCTTGCAAATCGTCATCTTAAGCCTGCAGACATTACTTTCCAGTATGGCACGGCTGGATTCAGGACTCTGTACGCCCATCATCGACCTCATTAACCCTCAGTTGCTCACAGTGCTGTAGAGGATCCGTGCTTGACTCTGTTCTTTTCAGAGTAGGCGTTCTTGCTGGACTACGGAGCAAGAAGCTGGATGGCAGGACAATCGGTGTCATGATTACCGCCTCTCACAACCCCGAAGAGGTACGCGGGCTCTCGCTTATTTCTCAAATGGATCCTGAATGATCAATAGGACAATGGCGTGAAACTTGTTGATCCTCGTGGAGAGATGCTCGAAGCATCCTGGGAAGGACACGCGACGTCCTTGTCCAACGCTGCCACAACGGCAGACTTCATCTCAGCATTGGAGTCCCTTGTTCAAGCGACTAAAATCGACCTCTCCAAACCGGCTCGCGTCGTCTATGCAAGAGACACGCGTCCATCTGGCCCAGCACTTGTCTCTGCTCTCGAAGACGGCTTCACTGCTATTGGAGCTGAGACTCGGAACGCGGGTGTTACCACAACGCCCATCCTTCACTATCTCGTACGATCCATCAATACTCTGGGAACAGAAGACAGTTACGGACCCGACTCTGAAGAAGGTTACTTCGCCAAACTCTCAAATGCGTACAAGAAACTTGTGGTCAGTCTCATGATCACTGTATCTCGGCTGCTTGCTCACTGTCATCTAGTCAAGCAGAGCCCCTTCGCCACCGCTTTTGATAGATTGTGCAAATGGTGTTGGCGCGCTGGCTGCAGTAAAACTTGTCGGTGTCCTCGGCGACACATTAAAGATTACACTCGTAAATAATTCTACAACTACGGTGGGCGCCTTGAACAAGAACTGTGGCGCCGACTTTGTCAAGACGTCTCAGAAGCTTCCTCCTTCGCTTTCCGAGCACCTGCGTGCAGGAGATCGAGCCTGTAGTCTTGACGGTGATGCCGATCGGCTCATTTACTACTACCTCGACGAACGCAGCCAATTCCATCTGCTCGACGGTGACAAAATCGCCGCTCTAACCGCAGCGTTCATCGTTGAACTTGTCAAACTTGCGGGCCTCGAATCTGACATCAAAGTGGGGATAGTCCAGACCGCCTATGCCAACGGTGCCTCAACCAAATACCTTCAGGATGTACGTTATTTCCGCGATGCGTTTGCTAGTGGTATTTTCTAATTATGTTTCAGCGCCTTCCGGTCAAGTGTGTCCCCACAGGAGTAAAGCACCTGCATCATGCGGCTGAGCAGTATGATGTCGGTGTTTACTTTGAGGCGAACGGACACGGAACTGTGTTGTTTTCGAACAACACGCTCAAGACTCTCAAGGCCCATCAGCCGCAGTCTCCTGCCCAGTCGAGCGCTCTTGAGCATCTGATAAGCCTGACGGAGCTCATTAACCAAACTGTTGGTGATGCCCTGTCGGATATGCTTCTCGTGGAAGTCGTTCTAGCGCACAAGGCATACACCGGTGTTGAATGGGATTCACTATACGCTGATCTTCCTAATCGGCTGGTCAAGGTGGTTGTGGGTGATCGCAACGCGTTCCGTACGACGGACGCAGAGCGGCGCTTGGTTAGCCCTGCGGGGCTTCAAGAGAAGATTGAAGAGCTTGTGAACCGATTCCAAGGTGGTCGCTCTTTCGTGAGACCCAGTGGAACGGAGGACGTCGTTCGTGTCTACGCGGAGGCAGCGATTCGCTCTCAGGCTGACGGTAAGTACATGTCATCTTCTTGGGATATGGTCTTTGATTTCTAAATGTTTCACAGAGCTCGCATTTCGTGTAGCTGGGCTGGTATATGACGAGGCCGGCGGTGATCTGGCCAAGCGTCCCAAGGAGTTTTTGTAGATTTTCTTTGCGCATTTCAGAAGGATGACAATTGTATCTGTGTATTCGAATCAAATGTAACGAACTGTGGTGACCTACAGTGTGTGAGCTGAAGCGAATAACTGAAGACGCGACGACGATCAGTCTCGTCATCTCGTGACTCGATTATGTCTTTGACCTCGAGGCGGAGCTAATGAGGCGTTCGTTCGTTTCATCTATGCACGCCTTCTTGCTTCGCCTATAACATCTGAAGAACGAAAATGTGCCGATTCGTCATTTACAAGGGCACGGCGCCGGTGCAGCTCTCCCATGTGTGTACGAGTTCGCGATACCGGTTCGACGAGCCTCTCACAGTCCCTGTAATAGCTACTCACACGACCATGCCATTCCATTATCAACCAGGCCTTTGACTCACGTCTGCGGCTCGACCACCGACGGCCTATGAATGGCGATGGCTTTGGTGTCGGTACGTGGCAAGATCATCGATTTGTTGATTCGCTAACCGGCGACACAGGATGGTATGACTCGGTATACGACGAAGAGCTGGGCAGCCAGCCTTGCATCTTCACGTCTGTTACACCTGTACGCGTCCTTGGTTAGCCGTCTTTATCGCTTTCTCGTGACCTCACAGGCATGGAATAACGTGAACCTTACTCGACTTGCGGAAAAGATCAAATCACCCCTCGTGTTGTCAGTTGTGGCGTAGCCTGTCAGTCAGTTTATACTCATTGGAGTTTAGTGGACACGTCCGAGCGACGACCGCAGGCTCATTATCGTTGGACAACTGCCATCCTTTTGTGCATGGCAAATTGATGGTACCGTCCATTCTGTTTTGAGGCGGGCGAATTACTGAGAATCATCATCTAGTTCATGCATAATGGTGGAATAGCCGACTTCCATCTCATTAAGCGCAAGCTACAAATGGGCTTGCCAGACGTGGCGTTCGACATGGTACAAGGCAACACGGACTCGGAATGGGCGTTTGCCCTCTTTCTATCCATGGTACGCGCTGAAAGCTAAAAATCCGCGATGTTGCTCAAATCATGCTGTCTTCAGCTTCCAGATCCCAACGCGCGAACATTCACCGTACAGACCCTGCGAAAGGCCATGTTAGACACTATTGCGACTCTGAACAAATACGCAGAAGAGGCTGGCATCACCGAGGTATGTCCTTTGTGTATCCGAAACACTCATCGCTCAACGTTTAATGTTCATCAGCCGAGTCTCATGAACTTTTGTGTTACTGATGGTGAGACCGTCATTGTTACACGCTACATTTCTTCGAAACGGGATGAAGCTGCTTCCCTGGTATGTGTGACTGGTGCCTTCGCTGAGTGCCAATTGACGTCTTGCAGTGGTTCTCGTCCGGGACGTCGTTCAGTGAATACGCCGAAGGAGGACATTACAAGATGTCCAAAGCGGACAAGCGAGAGAACATCATAATGGTAACTTTGTTCGACCTGTCACCGGCCGTCTTTCATACGAGGTGTCTTTAGATTGCCAGCGAACCTTTGACTTTTGAACGAGGTCAGCCTCTTCGTCTAGTTCAAGTCTGTGTCTTTCTGATAATTCTTCACAGCGGACTGGATGGAAATCAAGACGAACAACATGGCAATCATCACGCCTAAGATGAATTTCCTGCAGATACCCATCATAGACCAGTTCTATGTGTCGCCTGCAGACCCTACTTTTACTGGAAGAACAACGGAATTTGCCCGGGAGAAAGGCTTGCTTGCGCCGAGGAAAGAGTTGTCTGCGGCCAAGGTTTAGATGCATACGCAACGCTATCGATTTTCATTGTAAAGTAGTATTGTACGGTTTTACAGTTTTTGCCCAGCTCAGCGCCTGTCGAGTGTAATCACAATTTAATCACCTGTGAAGCATGTTAAGGGTCGCGTTTATCCGAATGAGGTCAATCGAGGCGAGTTGTCGACGAACTTATGCGTGCCAGGCTCAAGAGAGTAAATCATGGCTTTTAATCCCTGGTTCCTCTGGAGCGTCGTGTCCAACAGTGCGAGGTGTGTTCCGCACCGACGAAAACCCAAAAATCTGATTTCTTTCATCCTCCGAATTCTTTCACAGGCTGTCGTACCTTGGTCGTGAGCCGCCAGAAGGAGTGCTAGCTCCCGGCCGCCCACGTACGTAGGTGGGCGGCCCGCCGACAATGTTGGGTGGTTGACCATCGGAGTGAACTGAGGTTGGTGTTGGTGCCCCGGGCGAATGCTGGAAGCCAGGTGGCATGAACTCGGGGGAGGCCGTTGATGCATGGGTGGGAGACGCAAAAGCCTTGTATATCTGCTAGCTGGTTGAGGATCCTCGACTTCCTAGAAGCTCAAAAATGTCATCCTCAGCTTCCACGAGTCCCAGGTGGGTTTCACATAAATTGCACGTCCAAAAAGCTCAGAGAATCGATATTAGAAGATGGAAGATTGGTCCCGAGCTGGGAGATTCAGTTACTGTGCGCAAGGCCGAGCGGATCACGAAACTCACAAAAGGCGAGGCAGCGAATATCATCAGTGGTCTGAAGCACGGCGCTATGGTAGGTAGCCCCCTCGCACAGTGGATCGTTGGGCTTATACGTGAATATTAGGCTTATCACCAGAAGAAGGCCAAGGCAGCGGCCAAGTCGAAGCAGCTGCAGTCGAAGGAGAAAGCGACGCTCGAGAGTAAACGTCTCTGTTGAACCTTTGCACGCCAATTGATGATCCACTCTTTGAACGTATCTCATCCATTTCTCAGCAGGTCCCAGCATCTTAGATGCCAGTGGACCTGTCCAACGGTCCGGACGAATGTCTCAATAGCACTTACTTCAAGTCTTTACCCATAGGACATCGGCGTCTCCATTGTCTATGAAACATTTCGGGACAAGGTCGACCTTCGGGTCCTATTTCATCTTTCAAGTACATACATACATGCCACAACCACGCAGTACCTCTATCTCCAACACCGATTATTGTACTTGCATCATCAATTAAACGACTTAACACGAGATTCTCGATGTAAATGGAGGGGATGATTCGAAGACAGAAGGAGCAGCCACAGCGGCACCGCTGCCTAAGATTCTAGAGGCTGAAATGTAAATAGGCTGCGGACAGGCGAAGCAGGAGTCGCCCCTGTTGACATTGATGGATGACGACGGAGCCCACCCTTGGTCTGTCTTTCAGAGGCGGCTTGAAATGCTGGAGCCGGCGACACCTCCGCCTTCGGTACAAGCGGCACAGATGTGAATAGGGGAGCAAGGACCTGACCGACCTGTGGCTCATCGGCGGATTCTGCTCCTCCGTTAGGAACCAGATATGTAGTGGATCGCTGCGCAAACGCCATCGCCATTGCAGGCTCCGAATTCTCACTAAGGGTAAAGTCAATATCTACACAACAATGCATTGGTAAAAGAGTACCTAGCGTCCCTTTGTATACTTTCCGGCGGAAAAGCAGTGGTGTTGGCAGGAGACTGTTTGGCCTCCCGCAGCTTGCATGGGTAGTGCGCAACCTCCGCTATGCCCGCAAAGCAACCCTGGATTTGTGTCGAATATAGGCAGGCAAGCAGTTCCGACGGACACGCTATGAATGCTCTTCGGGACAGATCCCGAGTCCAAACACCACGCTGCACATTCGAGCATGTAGCGAATGTTCGCCAGAAGACACCATACTTGGCGTAACCGCCGTGGCTTCCATCCGCCATTAAATACCTACAACAATGAGGGCATCTTGGATTCTCGTAGGCATAGACACAGGTCAAAACCTCTTCGTCATATTCTACACGCTAAAAAATGGAATTAGCTTTGCTTAAAATAGTACAGCATAGCTTACTGTTGGAGCCATCGCTGTTACAGATGGAGACGTCCAGGCCACTGTGGCTGAGGTGATGACCGAGGCAACAAGGGGTAACAGTGATGCCAGGATTTCCGATCTGCAGACATTGATACAATGCAAAATGTCTGCAGGCATCTTTTTTGTGGGATTTCTCCTCATATACTGCTCCAGAGCGGAGACAACCTTATTGAACTTTGCCCTGAATACCCGAACAACCCACCGAGCTCGAAAGATTCCGATGCCTGGTAGATGATGAGATTGCCCAATAGCAACCTCGATCCAGACGCTGCCAGCGAACTGAAGATAGTCTAAATCCACTCCGTCGAGACCTAGATCTTTGGCAAAGTTCTCGACTCGCACAAAGAATTCCGGGTGGGACATTAGCATGTTCTGCAGTATATTGAGTTGTAGAAAATGGACAGCAAACTTGGCAATCACATACATAGAGTGCTGTTACAGCCCGACTCCACTCAGTGAAACCAAAACTTTTGTTCTCCACGTCGGTCCTGACTAGCCATGAAAGGACGTCATTTTGCCGCTTAAGAGCCCGCCTGACCGCCTCCACATTAAGGGGAGAGCTAAGAAAGGTTGAGATGGCAATTATGGGATCGACTGGGATAGCAGTCGATGAGGGAGGAACTATGGGGACCGTGACAGGAGCGGACGAGGGAGGAACTAAGGGGAAGGGAGGAACTATGGGCGAGGGAGGCGCCGTGACAGGAGCCGATGATGGAGGAACCATGGAGGCCCCAGCCTTCAATGTCATCCTGCCTCCTTGGCGCAAGAGAATTTGAGGGACTGTTAACATGCCTGGGGGGCGCTCAAGCGGAACAAGGTGACGCTTCATAAGATGAAAGGGGATGGAGTCGACATCGCTGTGGCGCTTTGGGGCCTGGCGTTGGTGTCACCATTGGCACCGGCGGTCTCCGCGGGAGGTGGGAAGGGCATACCCTTGATGGACTTTAGAGACTCACGCATCGTTACGTGATCTTTTGTGTATGATGTCGTGAACACCGCCAGCCTGCTACTTTGTTTCTCAACAAGAGAGTCATACAACGTTTGAAGAACGTTAGGATGCTCTTTTGCGGCTCTGTAGTCCTTGGGCAGGTCACCAGCTTTGTAGAGGAGGTTGTGTAAGCTGTCCATAAATCGCTGAGCGGAGTTCTCTGAATAAAGAAGCTGGCGCTCATGCCAAGAGTACGATTCTAAAGTTTCCAAATAAGCTGACTGGGACACTCTCTCTTTAGAAGACGGAGTAAATTGAAGCGATGTGCGGTGTTGGTCTTCCTCGTCGGTATTTGATTTATCGCTGTGCCATTGTTAGATGACAATGATGCATCTATAGCCAGCAGGACAACGTACATGTTGGTTTCCTTCTCCTTCGACCTGAACTCCGCTTCCTCCTCCGACACCCTTTTTAGAGCCCCATCGGAATTTGCCCTGGAGTATGTTAGTCGCATGGACGCGCATCGAAGTCCAACAACATACCTCTTGCGGACTTTTGGTGGTGACGCCCTAGGTTCAGCCGACCCATAGTCGTCCTTGAGCTGAGAGCTGTGAATCCATTAGCTTGCATATATGCGCATCAAATGCAAAGACGTACTTTGAGGAATCACTGATTTGACCGTTGGAAGGGATTCTGAGGCATTGTCAGAGCATGTATATGCATAAAATAAGACCTTACTTTAACCTGTCCTCGTCATCGGAGCCATCCTTGAGATAAATTCTATGAATCCATGAGCTTGCATATATGCGTATCAAATGCAAAGACATACCGCAACTTATCGTTGTCACCCAAGGTGAATTGGCGCGTAACCAAATTGAAGGTGCCGACAAATTTGTGATCCTCATCGTACAAGCGCATCCCATAATCCATGAGAGGTCTAGATGGGTGGCGACCAGAGGTGGTGGTAAGAAGGAGACCCGTACCCGCGTGTACCGGTACCCGCGACCCGGTGCGGGTCACCCGCGCGATTGCGCGCTTCTAAGCTTCGACAATGGCGAAGTTAAGACGCATGTCACGCTGAGCTGAGGTTGGAAAGAAAGCGAGAAATTCAAAATTACAAAAGCAGTCAATTATTTAGGAAGGTTTATGTTGTATCTACAAAGGAAGACATCACCTTCGCTAGTGCCGCTGGTCTAAAACATACATAGGTAATGGGTACCCCATTTTCCAGAAATCTGCTCCATGAATGATCCCCTTCAGCCGTTCCTTATCCAATGTTCCCACCTTGTTGAAAAGCGACGCCCAACGTTTCAACTTGCAGAGGAAGTGTTCGACAAAGATGGGACCAAATTGTACCGTTTCCTTGTCCTCGTTGGATAGGTGTTGATCCATGAATGCGTAAACACATCGGAACGCCTGCATAACACAGCCTTCCTTCTTGGCGGCCGCGGCGTCGAGTCCCAAAAGCTGCAGACCCACAAGCGCACCTTTCTTAATTCGAAATATCTGTCGACCCATCTCGTCAACGGTTGGCTGTTGACAGAGCCCAAGAAGCGCGAGCGAGTTTGCAAGCTGAAGATTGGTTAGACTATTTTCGCCAAAACCCTCGACGCCACAATCAACGCCCAATTGCAGTGCTTTCGTAAATGTCGGCAACTTCGCAGTGTCCCACTGGGCTATGGTAGCCAAGTCGATGTCGCACATGTTGGCTTCATTGAGGAAGTCGTGCCAGGAGTCTGCAACTTTATCGCTGAAGAACACTTCACATCTGGCGGCAATATCGATCTCCTTGCCAAGAATGGTATCCATCAATGATAACTGCGAACAAAACTGAGCTCCCCAACATCTACCATTGGAAAATGGCTGAGGTTGACGTTTCGCCTTGACGTCTAACGCATACTGGGTGCGAGCGCTTTTGAAAATTTGGGTACACCGAGTGGCGGAGGTAATCCGCTCCTGCAGATGGTTTTGGATGAATTCGGCGGTTGGGCCGCCCTGGCCGGTGCCAATGAACAGGAGCATGTTCGATAAACCATGTTGGGAGGTGAGGGGTTGACCCTTCAAACGGGAAGAGAACAATGTATGCATGTCGTTGCGTGCTCGGCAGGGATTGAAATAGTCGACAACGATGTTTCTCTTCGAGGTAGTTATCGGATTACGACCAAGAAAGACCGGTTGGAGGTCTTCGACGCGTACAGTGTCTACGCGTCTGTGACCGCCGCGGAGATGAGCAAGAGCCTCAATGAGAATAACCCCCAAGCATCCAAACTCTGGCATATCACATCTCGGAAAGATTCCAGCGAGTGGTTCCTGTGGTGAAACCGCACTGGCATCCCCATCAACGAGGTGTATTTTAAGGGCTCTCGATGAGTGGTTTCGTTTAGTTCGGTTCGCCAGGATCTTCGGCAGGGAAAACTTTCCTAAGATTTCCCGAACGGCATCACCTAAGCCAATGGCATGGTCTTGTATGCTCGTTCCCTCGGGATGTAGCTTCAGCCAACGTAGGAAGTCCTGTAAATGTGCGGTAGGATTCTTCAGCAGTTGGTCGGCGAAGGAGGAATATTTCTCACACTGTGATCTGGATGATGTTTCATTATCCCGCTCGACGATCGGCAGCTCAGTAGAATTGCTATTGTCGATCGTCTTGGCGGGCATTATGTCGTCCTCTCGCTCGCCAGCTATTTCCATCTCCGCGTGATAGTCGTTGTCCATTGGCATCTGGGCGGATGTTTGGTTGTTCAGTTGAACATCCATCTGGACTGACACCGGGCTATCAGGATCGACATCCATCTGAAAGTCTTTGTTTGCTTCAAGGTGTGTCATAGGGAATTAATAACTACACGCGCGGTAACGCGCCATCCATCCCAAGCAGCTCTCCAATATCTGCATTCCCCGAGTATCCCTCCAGACGAGCCTCTGCAAGTGTGTTAAACCCTGTCTCCGAAGTCTGGAACATCGACGCTTGGTTAAACCACACCACTGATCCTCGACCATTTCCTGCCTCCCAATCCTCCTCTGAGACATTTGCTGGACGTGTGAGCGTAGGTCCCGATAGAGGCGTGGAGTTCTGTTGAGTAGGCCGTGCACCGTCGGGAGTCGTAACGATGTCAACGTTGAAGTGGTAGAAAAGAGAAGAGGGATACAGTAAGAATACACCTGGCGGAAGCTCCAAGCAGATGCCTGCCTCCCATATAACTAGCCATGCTTTTTCGCGATGATTGAAGATGCCTATTGGAAAGTAAGAGATTGAGATTTCTTTGTTGCTCTTCAGGCTTACCATAGACGAAGACCACACATACTGCCAGCGCAAGGTTCTTGAAGTCGACGTGAGGGTCACAGAACACTCGCTTCACTCCAGCAAGGGGTGCATTGAGGCACCAATTCCAAAACCGCCCGAACATTGGCTCCATTTTATGATTCGTCCTCATGTAATCGGCGCAGGCCTGAAATCGAGCTGCGATCGCAGGAAATAGGATCGCAACCAAGTCGTTGGCGATACCACTGGAAGAACGTCAAAAAAAACTCCGGAAAAGAGAGCAGCATTTACAAACTTAGCACGGTTGAAAACACGCTTTGGACAAAAATACTCCTTGATAATAGGCGCGTTTTCCTCGTGCCATTTTGATAAGGCTGGGACAGATTTGTTGTTGCGGTCTGCACCCGCTATGCAGAACCAATGATTGCCGCGCAAGTTTCCAGCGATGTCTGAATCAGAGGGTGGTTTACAGGCCTTGACGAAGGCGGCAGCCTCCGCACCAAACTCAGCAGCCAAGGCAGCCATTCCAGGCGTAATCTTTGAGCGAAAGATTATTCGACGGTGCTCTGCATCGAGAACCTGCGTGGCTTGGCCATTGTACGGTAGAAACTGTATCCTATCTAGAAACTCCCAGACCTCATCCTCAGAACGATGAGCGTCGCGCAGAATGCGTGCCCAAGACTGAGGTATTCCCGCTCTCAGTCCCATCCAGCCAGTAGTAGTAATCGGAAGGTCGATGGCTGTGTTCAGCCCGTTTGTGGCTGCATAGGTCTCCATTTCGTTCAAGATACGCGCCTTGTATGCCTGCTTTTGGCGATGGCTACGTTTCGGTCGCACCGTTTTTGCGGATTCTCCAGAGCGTATGCGCCTTGAGGGTTTTCTAGTAACCTTTGTCAGTGGACAAAATAGGCTGACTAAGAATTCACGAACTCTTGTGAGTACGCGACATGAGGTAGCGTCGGCTTTTTCTTTTGCTGTGCCCGCGTTTGTGCCAGCTTCTTGCGAGGTGCTGAGTGGCTGACGCGTGGAGGACGTGTGGCGGGGCCCGCTGTAGAGGCTAAGGAAAAATCCATGTTGTTGGAGGCAGACGGCGTAGACTGGGAGAGGATTTGTCCTAGACTGAAATCGTCGGGTCCATGGCCACTGTCCCGCGTTGTCACCCAGGATAGCAGCGCGGTCACGTCGGGGTCCGCATCGCGTCGAGAAAGCTGGGCATGGGTCCTTGAGAGGAAGATGAGATCAACGAGGCTGTTCTCCAGATTGAGAGTCTCCCCAGACCTAAGGCTCCGTTAGTCTGAGGCATTCTGTGTGAATCCCTGCTTACATCTGGCCGCCGGCATCCTTCCATCGAGCAGCGAACGACTTGAGGGCGCTTCGCGTCAAACGCATGATGAGGGTGGGAGAGGCTGAACAGATGTGGATATCAGCACCCGTTGGGTGACACGCACAGCCTGGGGAAAGGCTTAGAGGGCCACGCACCTTTATACTCCCAAGGGTGGGAAGCGAACGAGATCACGCGTTGGACGCGCCGTTGAGGATCACGAGCACGCGTTCGCTGCTCGTGGTGGTGAGAGGGAGGAAGTAAACGAAGGACCCTGGACACGCGGCATTCCGTGGCCGAGCGCTTAGCTTGGGCGCTTATTCATGTTCCAATCAGAACGCTGATCTGTTCTGGCGGAACAACACGCCTTGCCATTCTCCTCCGACACTCGTTCCCTGGCTGACTTCCAGATGAGCGTGCAGGGGCTCGTGAGGTGCGTTTACTTGCATCTCTAGTGGGGAGATCCATTAACCCTTCCATAGGTCTACAATTGTGACAATGAAGACCACGCCCTGCGAATGTCCCCGTTGTGACTGTCGCCTCGCAAGCATCTCGTTCGCCGCTCAGGAGATTATCGCGGCGTTGAAGTCGAACGCTGCTACCGCCATAGACGCCACGCTTCTCCTCGAACCCTCCCCCATACGCCCACTCGATCCACTGCGACGACGGGACCATTTATTAATATTGAGACGTTCCGCGAGCTGGATGGGCTCTTTGTCTCCTTGTTTACTCTGGTCGTTGGTTTTCTAGTGCGCTTGATAGCACCCGTCTTATCCATGGACAGGCACGACGACGAGCAGCCCCCAACAAAGAGCTCGTCAGCCTCCAATCTTCTCTAGCTTGCAACGCTACTCTTCGACTCCGCCGATGCTATGATCCGTATCGATGGCTCAGAGTACTCTGAGAAGCACTCCATCGCTCGTCTAATCGGTGCACCTCCAGGATACGTTGGCCATGACCAAGGTGGTCAGCTAACCGAGTACATTCGCCGCAAGCCTTACAGCATTGTCCTCATCGATGAGATTGAGAAGGCTTCCCGAGAATTCGTTACACTGTTCTTACAGGTCCTTGATGACGGTCGACTTACCGACGGTCAAGGGAGAGTCGTTGATTTCCGAAACAGTAAGTTTCTTCATCAAGTCTTGCATGGCATTCTTCTTACTGTTCGTTTTCTAGCCGTTATCATTATGACATCCAACCTTGGCGCTGCCTATCTCAATGACATGGGCGAGGGACCAGTCAAGCCTCACACTCGTCAGCTTGTCATGGGCGCAATACAGAGTCATTTTCCTCCTGAATTCGTGAATCGAGTAGATGAAATCATCATCTTCGTGAGTACATTCGGTATGATGCATGTTCCTCTTTCTGACTTAGTTTCTAGCGTGCTCTTTCTCGGAAACATGTCCTGAAAATTGTGGACATTCGACTTAAGGAAGTCGAGGAGCGGCTGGCGGAGAGGAAGATCACTCTGGACATAGACACTTCCAGCAAGGAGTATCTCATGTCTGTCGGCTACTCGCCGATATACGGTGCCCGACCCTTGAATCGTTCCATTCAAAGCGAGCTCCTCAACCCGTTGTCGATGATGATCCTCTCCGACCGCATTCGGGATGGTGAGGTGGTGCGGGTCCGTTTCGATGGACCGCACAATCGGCTCAATGTCATTCCGAATCACGATGGGATGGAGATGGACGACATGTACATGGATGTGGATTATGACGACGACGACGAATCAAGGTTGAGGAAATGGACTAGATGCTTGAGAATGGGTAACACAAATTTGTACTATAGTCAAGTAAAATGTATCTAGCAAGAGGAATGGTATCGTAGTTGTGAAATAAATATTATTAATGCGCCACACATTGTAGAATTAACATGTTGTTTGGCAGTGGCTTGGAGGAGGTGGCTTCAGGCTCTAATTTACATTCATCTTGTCGACAACTTGTTGACACTCTACCAGGCCAAGTGAGCAGACAGTCGTTCCCGATCGTGTAGATTACGATAGGGGCATACATGTCTTTTGGGGATGCCCGATTAAGAAGTTGCGCATTCTGCTCGCTACTCTCACGTCGCGCGCCTCCTACGTGGCGGGTTGTCTGGATCCGTGTTCAGGTCCAGGTCAGCCTTCCACCCAAGTCTTCGGCTGCCCGTGGCGATTCGGTTTCCTCTCCCACACCTTGGTGTGGCGTCCCTTGCGGAAACCGTCTCGCCTGCTGCTTTCCCCAGTTGGACCTCACCCTCAAACCACCTGGTATCACTGATACCAGTCTTTCCTCTCCCCATCGTGTACGTTGTCACCCAGCTTGGACTTGTACTGCCATTATAGAGCCTGTGCTTCGCGTGAGCCTTCCTTGCTCTGCCATCTCTCGTTTGCCTTTTTGACCATCATTATGAACAGACTTGGTCTCTACTCTTACCGTGGACCTTGGCTAAAGGAATAAGTGAGTCTGCTCCAGTTGGACATGATTAGCCTAAAGTTTATGCCTCTCGAGATCTCGTGCTACGTGCTCCTGCATCTCATTGCACTATAACACCGATGTCTTGGTTCGGGTGGATACCCACTACCTTCGACGCCTTGCAGGTTATCGAGGGCGGACGACGTGGCGTCATTCCGCGCGTGACCCGACGCCTTGTCGACACTGAGCACAACAAGATCTGCAGTGGGAGTGTCTTCGTATTTGACGAGGAGGAAAGCGGCATAGACAAGTGGAGGGACAAGTATTTGTGGTCACCTCATCGACGTGATGAGAATTTCTACATCTGTCAGGAAGTCAGTGTCCGCCCGAGGCCCAAAGGCAACGATGAAAATGGAGAGGAATCCCACATCGACAACGCACCCCAACTCAAAGTAGATGGACTCATAAAGAAAACGTTTACTGTCACTATCAACGACAGGCGTCTCCACTTAATATCATATTATCGACAAGCGGACACCAACGGTCGTCTTCAGGTACCCACGATGAAGCCGAAACCATTCTCATTTGATGTCGATGAATACTCGCGGTGTGCATTCCGTATTCCGCCCAAGTTGGAGCTTGGAAGCGACGGCGTTGTGCGATACCGATGGGAGCGTTATGAGGAGGAACGTAGTGGCACGGGACTTCTGGACGACACGTCGAATGCTCGCGTCGCACATTCCTCTTCAGGCCCAACAGCCATCTCTTCTGCCCCTTCCCACACAGATACCACGTCGTCCACTGCGACATTTCATTTCTCTTCCACTGATAGCACCGAGGATCACGACGACGACGACGATGACGTGGAGACGCTCCGTAACAAACTTCGCCATGCCCGTGGCGAAAAGCGTGCTCTGTCTGCTCAATGTGTTGAATTATCTTCCACGATTGCGGCGCTCACCAATGACCTCGAGCGCGCCCTCTCGTACAACGAATCAGTGGCTAGCTCTATTGCGGGGCTGAAGGGACAGTTTGTAGGGAAGAAAGACGAGAAGAAGAGACAAACTGAATTGGACAATGCTCAATTTAGATTGGATCTCAAATCCAACAAGGTCAATTTCACGGGGACATTGTCATCTCAAAATGTGCAGCGCCTGCGCGATATTGCGTGGTGTCTGGGAATCGCCCAGACGGGGAAGATAAAGGAGGTCTCGGAACGCGTCAGAGCCCATTTCACAGATAATCCCCATCTCAAGTCTGAGGCACGGTACGAGGCATTGTTTCCACCCCGTGGTGCAAGTCTTGGTCACAAGCGCCGTCGCGTTGACAAGTCACCTGGCATGTCGCGCGCTTCCTCACCTTCCGCTGAGAGTTCCCCCCAACGTCGTAAGCTTCTACCATCTCCCGCTCAAGAATTGGCCGACGTCACAAATATGGATGTCTTTTAAGGTAAGTACCGATAGCCGATCTTTCCTCCCAAATGCAACTCTCTGATCCTCCACCTCAGTCCTTCCCGTATTTGTTGCCGCCGCTTGCTCCTTTCCTATCCACCTTGCCTCCCCATGGATCTAACCATAACCAGAATAGTCTTCTGCACTTTTTCGAACACACTGAAAATAATAAAGCACGCATTAGATAGATTAATCACACTTGTAGAATCTGACTGTATTGTAGTCTGTACTGAATTGACCATCCTCCAATTGTTGGTTTCTTATCTGGTTACTGGAAGTTCTCAGCCAAGGTACGTCAGCCTAAGGGATGCGACCCTCAGCGAAAGACCGCACTCCCTTCTCTGGCTTAGGACGCGTTCGCCAAGGACCCCCAATAGTGCTACCAAATGTCGTCTTGTACGTTCGGACAAAAATTGGCCAAAAGTGGTCAAATGTCGTGTCAAGTTCGGACAAAATGATGGGGCCCGCAGGCGAAACCCAATCTGAGGGTGTTCTGGAGAGGCCTCAGATTCAAACGAGTAACTGTCTTGGAGTTTCATGGGTTAGGTCAACTCATCGTGGCCTGATAGCATGGATACAAGGATAGCAACAAATTTCTTATATTATTCACGTAGCCAAAACAGTATCCACTCCTATGATGATAGCATAGTTTTGAAATTGAAATACACAGTTCTCCCATCCAAGAGACCGAGTCTGCCCCATGTCGTTGGACATCGAAAGTACTGCTGTCTTTCGACGAGCAGAATGGATTGGAAAGGGGCAAAAGTACCGCGACGCGCCTCTACACGTCATGGAGGCATTTGTGGCGGAAGTCACAATGCCATCCACTCTCGCACAACTCCTCCCGGCACAGGAAGGCCAGTCCCTGAATCCATCGCGCTGAGCTTTCCACTTCAATCACACTCGCTCATTACATACCCAGAGCAGTGGTTTTCTCGAGAGACGCCATCCCGCACGCTAACGGCGGAAATGCTCTACGACATCATATCGCGTCGCACGATATCGCCGGAGGAACATCTGGTGGCAATGTCGGACATTGCAGGTCAACAGTGGTTAGACGGCGCTCAGTCCATCACTGATCCTCGGCGAAAAGGACGCCAACCATTCCCACTATGGGTACTCTCGTTCCGGAGGACATTGTCAACAATCGTTCAGAAGCAGGAAGACTGGAAGGAGTCTCACCGTTTTGTCTCCATCGAGGTTACGAAGCTTAACGTGGGTCCTATCCCAGTATCGAAAGCATTTTTCGAGGCATTTCCTGGGATAGCCCGGTCAATGCAGATCATTCACCTTTACGACGCACAAATTTGTCAGGCTCCTACTTCCTGTTCAGCTGTGCGACGATATTGCTCAGACCATGATTGATGGCTTACAACAGCGTTGCCAAGATCAGCTAGGTCATCATGAAGATAATATCATCAGCGCTTCACGCTTCTGCAGGTAGCAGTTGAACGGGATAGACTTGTCGCTGGTCACAGGCTCTCGTCAAGCTTAGTTGTCGTCGAGGATGCAGTTGACCGAAATCCACGAGTGAAGCTGTGGTTTTCCGTGCTATTCGCAAACCATGAGGTTGTTCTGTGTGTCGACTTTGGACAGCGAACTATAAGCTATGGTAAGTTTTTTGTTTAGGATTCAGACTTGATAAAACTCACCTATCGGTAGGTGACTCGATTAGAGGGTTTTCGCCGCCAACAGAAGTCCTGCGTGATATGCAGAAAGGGCTGAAAGCGCGATTCAAGGGACCTTTTATGGACCTAGGAAATGTATTAGCGCATGGAACTCAACACGACGGCACATCATGCATACCATGCTCAGCGAATACGATCGCTCACGGGGTATTTGGAGAGCCTCTGTGGCAGCCGGAGACTCGATTTGTCGACCGCTTTCGTTGGTTTAGGCGTCTTGTGGCGAAGGAGACGCACTGGCAGCCAAAGATGCAGAGGACGGGAACAGGAACGACTTTGCATCCGGTACAGCCAGAAAACAAGCCGAATGTCTCTAGTGATGTACGCTAATTCATCCGTCGTCCGCCCAACGCTCGCAAATCTCTTGAATCCATCGGAGGGTATTAGTCTCGTAAACCGACTCAACGGAGACGATGGGATACTCACGATCGTCTCTTAGTAGAGGAGGGTATGGCGTTCGGCGACATCATGCAGTTTATGCATCTCGAAGTAGAGGAGGAGTTTTCGATGGAGGCAGAGGAGTCGATGAACCTAGCCGATGAGAAGATGATGAGCAATGACAAGATAGAAGATGAAAGCGGCGACGCTCATACCATGGATGTTGACGAATCTCCCCAATATGAACCCGGCTTATCTACAAGCGCAGCTTACCCGAACACCGCAGCTAGTCCACTTATACACTCCCAAAAGGATGCGTGGGCATCTCTATTTGCGCAAAAGAAGAGCACTGCAACAACGTCGTCAAAGCGTAAGTGCGACAATACTGCTGGATCCACTGGCAAGAACGCCAAAAAGTCGCGCGCTCGTTCTCCTTCGCCTACACGCGTACAGTCACTGATGTTGTCGAAGTCATTCTGTTCTATTCTCGCATCTACCATATACATGTCCCCGCACCAATCTTCAAACTCCAGAATGACCAGTTACTTAGAGCGATCAACGCAATTTTTCCAACCGTGCCACTGATAGTTTGACTTAGGCCATTTACTGAAATATGGTCAGATGGCAAATCTATGGCAGAAGATGGCACATACAGTCCAAGGCGGAGAGCCTCTTGATGACGTGTGTTAACGTCGGCACCACGGTTTTTGTTGAAGAAGGACCTAAATTCGACTTCCGCGGCAGATGGTTTAGGTCGAGGCACCGCAATGCCAGTGGCTCGTCTCCAATTTTTCCACCTGACATTGACAAGAGGCCATTCGCTGAAATATGATCAGACGGCGAATCTAAGACAGAGAATGTCACATACAGTCCAAGGCGGAGCGCCTCTTGGTGACGGACCTCGATATCGGCCTGCGGATACTTGTCGAAAAAGAGACGGAACTGAATATCCTTGGCTGCATCACTTTCAGGATCTACTTGCGAGAGGAGACGTTGGTAGTCTTTGGCTTGGTCTCGAGGCACCGCAATGCCAGTTCGGCGTCTCCAACCGTTCCACCTGTCGTTGGCCAGAATCCAATCGCTGAAATATGGTCAGACGGCGAATCTAAGACAGAAAATGTCACATACAGTCCAAGGCGGAGCGCCTCTTGGTAACGGACCTCGATATCGGCCTGCGGATACTTGTCGAAGAAGGCGCGGAATTCTTTGTTAACTTTGCGCGACTGGTTAGGGTCCGACGAATCTGTTGCACCTATACCGTTGTATCAGACTGCTGCACATCATGTTTTACAACCATACGTACTCTGCTTCTTGGCCGTGGTCTTTGACTTCTTGATAGGTTTGCCGGCAGTTTTCACGTTCTCGTCTGGAGGCTCATTCAGCAAGCGAGCACTTTATGAAATAAACTATTGCTTGCCAGCACTGATATCCTGCTGCGTTCCTTTCTTCGCCTGCTTAGACTTGATGGCTGGAGCACCTTGACGTGCCAATAGCGTCGTAAGTAAGTCATATCGGAGGGCCTCACTCACCCTTTCCATCAGCCACTTTACGAGTCCCCAGATCATTCGAGGCGCGTAAGATGTCGGGATCAACGTCGTGTTCAAACGTCCCGTCGTCACGACCGCGAGCGGCATCAGCCTCTATGCGCACCATAAGGACCGAGTCGCGCAGGATGTCGGGATCAACGTCGTGTTCAAACGTCTCGTCGTCACGACCGCGAGCGGCATCAGCCTCTATGCGCATCATAAGGTCATCCGAGTCACGCAAGATAGCGGGATCAACGTTGTGTTCGAAGGAGTCGAGAGTCATATTGATGAAGAAGGGGGAAGGAAGGATGGGGTGTGGAAAGAAAGCTCGAGCTCTGCGCGCTCTTTATACCCAGCAGGAGGGTATTACTCGATTTGGCTCGCTGCCGACGCTGCGCCAGCGATGGTGACGCTCACGCGCGTCATCGAACTGACGATGACGTCGTCTATTCGTCACGACGCCACCAGTGGCGAGTTCACTGTTCAGCCAGTTCACGTCGTTCGCGGGTTTGTCCAGTTCGTCGATCGCAATATGCCCCTCGAAACAGGAAAAGGTGATTATGGGCACATATTTGCCTTACGTCGATGGCAGCAAGCATGCCTAATACGCGAGAAAATAGTGAGCCCGATAACGCACCTGCAACAGGCATTCTCGTTATCGGGGTAGAGGCGGGAGGATGGACACACCGAAGTGTGGGCCAGTCAATGGCTGGATAGAGCCTTTATATAGATTATCAACAATATCACGTCGTCCTCGAATACGACGCATACTATTGAAAGAAAGTAAACAGTCCTGGTATTTTCCCTTGTTGAACGTTGAACAAGGCATTTGCCTCTGACTAAGACTGCCCGTTTTGCTCGGTTATTTCCGGTACGGCTTCTTTTGGCCACCATGGTCTTGGATGCGTTCCGTGATTCTTTCAATGCGTTCTCGACCGCCGTCCATCCATGGCTCCTTAGCGCTGTGTCTGCGTGGGGCACCACTCTAACGTGCCTTGTCATCTTCATTTTTATCGTCCTCCGAATTTTTACCGTCCTTGAAATTTTTACCATCTTCCAAATCCTCGTTTTCCTTCCCCTCACGTTGGTCACGCTCAGCAAGCCGGCATTCTTGCTACTTTCTCTTCTTCTTACCGTGCATTCACTCATCCATGGCACGATGATCTTGTTCTGGGGTTGGGAGGCCCTATCCGTCCTACAAGTACCAATGCATTCATTTTTGCTGCTGGTCTGTTTCAATGCGTTTTCGACCGCCGTCCATCCATGGCTCCTTAGCGCTGTGTCTGCGTGGGGAACCATCCTAACGTACCTTGGCCCGTTGTTCATCGCCATGGAGGGACTATCCAGTCTTCTCGTCGTTCAAAGGCTTGGTGAGCAGGCCAAGGCACTGGTGGAGGAAGGAGAGGCGTATCAGTTTGGCCTGCTCATTGCTTCGGCGACTGCGTATGTGGTCACTGCAGGATGGATTGTCGTCGTGCGTATTGTCCACCTTTTTCTGAAACCCACGTTGTGTTTACGCTTTGTATAGGCATATCCGGACGCAGCTGCTTCTCCTCTTTCTTCGACTCTCCTGGGCGTAGCCATCACGGCCCTGCTTTTCCTGACCTTCATCGGATTCTTTTTACGACGGACGAACATCATAGAGACGTCGGGTCTCGCGCTTTTCATTGCATACAATGTGTGGCTCTGTGGCTTTGACCCAACGTCATTTTCCGACCCGTCCTCTTCATAGTATGTGGGCTTTATCGCCTTCCAAAAGTCTAGTCTGAACCATCTCCAGTGCACCGCTTCTTCCCAATATTCTCCCTCATTTCCAGACCTTATTGAGCTTTGTCATGAATACTTTACCCAAGCCAGTCTTGGTTGCTCTTCTGTATCGTCTAGCGGTACTCCAATTCGCCTCCAAAATCTTGCCTGGGATCGGCGCAGACAGCTGGGAGTACGAAGACGGCGTCGATGGTGTCTGGGAGGATCGACCAACTAGAACTTTAACTCGCATTCTGTTGACATATCGCCAACTTATATTTGTGATGGTGTATTCACATCTTCTTCGTGAGTGTCTTGTTTCTGAGGACATTGAATGATTTACTCAATCGCGTGCAGTGCTAGACCACTCCTCCCAAGTGTGGTGGCGCTGGTTCAACATATTCTTTACGCTGTTCATGTGGGCTATTGAGCTACTTGTCAGCAACGAGGATGACATTCTGTCGAAAGATTGGAAAGTGGATTAATCAATACATCGATGCTTGTATTACTGGACATTTAAAAGCGATCTATGTGCTATGCGTTCGCTTTCCACTCGGCCTGTTCATCAGCCATGCCCTCGTAGTATTCTCGTTTCCATATCTGTGCTTTCTTCTTGACGTCTTCCAGTATTTGCTCACAAGCAACGAAGGCCTCCTTTCTGTGCGGCGATGAAACAGCAATTACTATACACAGACGAAATCAGTCAGGCAGCAGATGGAGACAAGAGGGAGACCTACCAATGGACGGTTCGCCAACGGGAACCGTCCCGATGCGGTGTGAAAGGGCACATCTGATAAGTGATGTTGCTGCTGTTTGCGACTCCGCCTGGTGTTCAGAGCGCGTTATACTAGTACACGCGTCTTCCACGATACTCGCCATGGTTTTGATAGCGAGTTTAGAATATGCCTGGTATTCTAGACGCGTAACAACCTTTCCTAGAAGCCTTGTCAATTATCTTCTGTCGCATCAACATCGCGTTGACCTTTGAAGGAATTTCTTGTGGTACCTGATTACGAGTCAACAAGGGTATCTTGAAATAATGAGGATATTGTTTACCGACGAAGACCGCAATGGCACCTGCACTGCCATCTCCCACATACGAAATGGCTTCTTGGACATCAAGAGGTTGGGACGAAATGATACATCTTCCTCTTTGTGTATCCAGACGTGCATCAACAGACGCTTTGGGAGCCATCTCTGCCGTCTAAGTTACGAGTCGGGAAGTGTCGAGACCCTTGTTAGCACAAATACGACCAAAGAGGATTTCTTGATCAACGGAACACGATCATGTTGAAGCTTCCACAGATTGGACGAGCGGGATCCCTCATTTCGAGAATTGCGCATGCCCGTTCGACACCCTTGGATATCCACCCGGAAGTGCAGACAGCTATACAGGAAAGAAAACCCGTAGTTGCCCTTGAGACAACCCTCGTCTCTCATGGCTTTCCTTATCCGACCAACTACGAGCTGGCGACATCCTTGGAGGACATTGTACGCTCGACTGGCTCCATTCCAGCTACGATTGGGATCATCGAGGGGAGGGTGAAGGTCGGTATGAACAGGCCCGAGCTCGAAAGGCTAGTCTTCGTTCTCGCCTTTGAAGCGCGTCGCGTGACGACTAGACTCTAGATTGGCAGACAAGGAAACATATCCCGGCGCAGTCAAGGTTTCGCGTCGCGACATTGGACCAGTGATTAGTGCAAAGATGGATGGAGGTGTGCTTAGACTTTGATTTCACGAACAGTTTGCCTCAATTCGTGCTAGGAACAACATGTAGTGCGACCCTCATCTTCGCAGCTATGGTAGGAATAAAGGTACGCCCATTGTATAGTACTGTGACAGGCCTTATTCATTGAAGTCTACTAGGTGTTCGCTACGGGAGGGTATGACAATGTCCCTTATTTCGTGTGTGGTTACTCAGATGCACGACTAGTCTTGGAGGTGTTCATCGAGGAGGGGAGAGCAGTGAGTCATGTTCACGTTGTCGCCACTGTATTCCGACATAAGCCTTGCAGCCATGGACGTCTCTGCTGACCTTTTTGAGCTGTCACGATGCGAAGTCGGCCTGGTTTCGGCTGGTGTAAAGTCGATCTTGGATATTGGACGGTTAGTCCGCTTCTCCGTCTGCCGAATTCCTCATTTACAGTACGTGACTAGGACACTGGAATATCTTGCAAGTCATTCATTTTTACCTTCATCTAACATTTCCGCCATAAAGTACCTCGACAGGAAACTCTTGGTGTACCAGTTGTAACTTATGGGCCAACCCGCCATTTCCCGGCCTTTTTTACGCGTCATAGCGGTTTCCAGGTTGGTCTTCGTTACATACAGATATCTGTTCGACCTTTTCACTTAAGTACGATAGGTCCCTTACAACGTGGAGACGCCCACTGCCGCTGCAAGCTTACTCCGTATGCCCCATTTCATACCTATTTTCTCATTCCTAATTTCTACCAGGAACACAATGGCAATTCGGTATGAAGAACGGCGCTCTCATTGCCGTGCCTATCCCAGAGGAACATCAGGCCATAGGATCAGCCATTCAACAAGCGGTGGAACAAGCTATTGAAGAATCTGAAGCCAATGGAATCAGTAAACAGGGGAAAGAGGCGACACCATGGTTATTAGCGCGCGTTGCGGAACTGACCGGTGGTGATTCACTGACTGCCAATATCGCTTTGCTAAAGAACACGGCATTAGTCGGTACGTTCTGATTTAAATTCGGCAGCCTACCATTCTAATTGCTCTTTCATTAGGTGGCCAAATTGCTGTCGAATATCAAAACTTGGCGGATGAGAAAGAAGTAAGAAAATAGGTTGTATTTGTTACATTAAATAGTCAAGTTTTTTTTGGATTTAGATCTCTTTTACGCCGGAGCCTCAAAGCCCATATGCAAGATCTGTTAAACGCCGGCCTTTGAACACTTCTGAACCAGCACGACTGGTGATCGTAGGCGCTTCCGCTGTCGATGTGACAGCCAAGGCCAGCATGTCGTCGGAGTCATCGTTGGCCGCGCATTCAACTGTTCCAGGAAGTGTCGAATTATCGCTTGGTGGTGTTGCACGTAATGTGGCCGAAGCATCTCATCGTACTTTTGCGAGTTCGTCAGCCACCTTCTCCTTTCACCAATCGGCGATGATTCGTTCGGAAACCTACTGCTCAAGGAAACGGAGGCCCTTGGTATGCGCACCGATGGCCTCATCAAGACGAACGGTATGCGAACCGCTGTGTGCAATATGTTGTTGAGTAACGACGGGCACCTTATCACTGGTGTAGCTGATATGGACATTACGGCACAGTTTTCGGGTGATGCGGTTCGGGTCTTCACTTTGACTGTAACTCCCTCTCGACTTACATATTTTACAGGTGATAGAGCAGCTCGAGAAACATAACCCTAATTTAGTCGCGTTCGATGGCAATCTATCTCCCTCGACCACTGAGACGCTGATTAACTATTGTAACGAGAAGGGCCTCCGAAGTACGTTTCTCGTTCCCCAGACATACATTAAATTTACCCTCCTTGCAGCATTTTTGTACGTTTTGAGGTACAATGTGTTCAAAGCACGCTGATCAAACTTCAGCGAGCCGACATCTATCACGAAATCAACAGTCATACTACCTGCGATATCTTCTCTCATCACTTTCGCCCGCGGATCTCCCATCACTTTCGCATCTCCCAATATGCTCGAACTGCAGCAGATGTATGAAGCTGCACGCGAGGAGCCCTTGGATCTGTTCTCCAAACCTCTGTGGTGGACCCTAATTGACAACCTTGCGTTGGGTTCGGAATACCGAATGGACCTAGAAAAGCTCGCTAGGCATTCAGTCCTGGCGAGCAATAATTCCAAAGGCGATCTTTCTTTCCTCGTGGACAAAGGCGTTGTAAGCATGGCCGTCAATCTGCTTCCCTTCATTCAACACATCATCATCAAATGCGGTGAACTGGGAGTTGTGGTTGTCATGCACGTACCCGAAATTGCCGACTCTGGCTGGCGGAAGAGTGATCTTGGAGAGCGATACATCGTTGCTGATGGAAATGCGGGGCACGGACTGGTGGTCGCTCATTTCCCTCCGCATGAAGTTGGCAATGGAATGATACGGAATGTCACAGGCGCTGGGGATACGTTCGTAGGGGCTCTCCTCCATTCGCTTCATAACGACACGGCTACGAGCCATCCAAGCTTCACGAGGATGATCAAACTTGCCCAAGAAGCTGCGGTACTGACCTTGCAGAGCGATCGTGCTGTATCGACCGAGTTACCTCAAGCCAAAGCTTAACGTCAGTGTATTCGGTCATGAACTGTTTTTAGTCTTGCATTGAATGACAATATTCGAAGCATCGTATACCAACCTCTCGTCGATCCGGGTCCGTTCTCACCAGATGCAAAATATTCGAGATTTGAGCGTATATAAGAAATAATAGAAGTGTCCAAACATGAAACGCTTGAATCTACCAGCGATCCTACTCGACTTGTCTGATTCGGAGTCGTCAGTCAAACTGCGGTGGTAAGGATTGATAGGTTAGCATACCTAGTATGGGACGATGTTCCCGTTCTCGGATTTGACGGCCTCTTCAGCAGGAATCTGGCGACGCACGACATCTCGTTTGTCATAGGGCACGATGTTTCCGTTGTCAGATTTAACAGCCTGTTCGGCTGGGATCTGGCGGAGTACGACATCGCGCTTGTCGTAGGGTACGATGTTGCCGTTGTCTGATTTAACAGCTTGTTCGGCAGGGATCTGACGCTTCTGTGGAATGTTGTCGTAGGCACAATGTTTCCGTTCTCTGATTTGACTGCTTCTTCGGCGGGAATCTGGCGCTTCTGTGGAATGTTGTCGTAGGGCACAATGTTTCCGTTTCTCTGATTTAACGGCTTCTTCGGCGGGAATCTGGCGACGTACGACATCTCGTCTGTCATAGGGCACGATGTTTCCGTTGTCGGATTTAACAGCCTGTTCCGCGGGGATCTGGCGCTTGTAGGAACGATGTTACCGTTTTCCGACTTGACGGCCTCCTCAACAGGAATAGCTCCCCCAATCTGCTGACGCTTGTCGTACGGAACAATGTTGCCGTTGTCTGACTTAACAGCCTGTTCAGCAGGGATCTGGCGCCTTCCAACATCAGGGATTTCAGACCTGCTGTACGCAGGAATGACTTCGAGAGGGGCAGGGGAGCGTGCTTTAAGCACGGGGACCTGATAAGTCAGACATTAGCACAGCGAAGGGGACTTTGAAAAGTTAAAGCTTACGGGCATTACTGGTGATGCCATGACCTGGCTCGCCAGGAGGACCAAAGGCAGGAGGAGAGCAGTGAGTCGGGAGAACATGATTAACGAAGGGAAGTGAAGAGCAAGTCGAGTTGGAAACTATGGAGGCGTCCAGGCCTAAAAGAAGGAAACGAAATAAAGACTGGAGGAACGGAGGTCAGTGAACGGATAATTCGAGGGACGGACACGTACAGGGAGGAGAGGGAAACTGGTGGGAGGAAGGTAAGTAAGGTGAGAATATAAACGTTCAAAACCCCTTGATGGTCGCGATGACGTTTGATCTTTTTGGCCAATCAGCTTGTGCTATCCGTTTGTTTGGGTCAGGTCGGTGGACGCGGTTGGTGTTGATTTGGGTGCTTTCGTCCTTCAAGCTCGAGCTTTATACGTTGGTACTCGTTATTGTTTTATTCAACAGAGCTCAATCTATCTGAAACGGCTCACAGAATAGATACTTGAAAGTGTACAGTAGCTCTCCTTGAGACTTGCTGTGTTTCAGGGTCCTTCCCAAACGAGAGATCATCAGATCGGTAAAATTAATCTAAATACGTCTCTTGCTCATACCTCGACATGTCCGACTCGCGTTTTTCTCGTCTACGCTCTGATCCACGCTTCCGACGACCTAAGAAAGCAAAATCCAAGGTCGTTGTCGACGAGCGCTTCAAATCCGTTTTCGCTCAGGAGAAAAAATCCAAAAATAAATCCGCTGGTACTTTTTTCAGGAACTGCATTGGCATAGCATTCATCATCATTCGTAGGACGTGTTGACAAGTATGGCCGTCCATTGAGTGCATCGCATGAACAAGACAATCTCCGTCGGTTCTATCGCATCGAGGACGAAGACGAAATTCCAGACGAGCCAAAACTACCTGACTATGCTCGCGGTCAGGTGCTTCTAGAGTCTTCAGACGAAGAAGATGCTTCAAAAGCTCAGGACGACAGCGACGAAAGTGACATTGACGGGTTCGTGTCGGTCGGCCTCCGTGGCGAACATAGCGATGTGGAGATTGACCTGGATGAATCTCAAACTGCCGAATTATCTGCCCAGGCTGCCGCGTACTCACAAGAGCATCCACAAATTGAAGAGGGAGATAGAACGCGTCGCATTGCAGTCGTTAACCTCGACTGGGACCATGTTCGTGCTAAGCACCTATACAAAATCTGCTCTTCCCTCGTTTCACCAACAGCGCCATCATCCCGTGCTGGTTCTTCGCGTAAAGCCACCACGTCTCAGGTTCGTGGGCAGGTTAAGAGTGTTCGCGTCTATCCTAGTGACTTTGGAAAAGAGAGAATGGCGAGAGAGGAAAAGGAGGGTCCGCCTGCAGAACTTTTCAAGACAAAATCGGATTCTAAAGAGGTCAATGAGAAGACTATCTACGAAATCGGTGATGAAAACCAAAGTGAACGAGGAAGCACTTCGTAAATACCAGCTGGAGAGGCTGAGGTATGTTTCACCACCATTCTCCTCCACACATTCTCAAACACAAATAGGTATTATTATGCCGTGATAGAGTGCGACTCGGTTGATACAGCTCTCATATATACGATGAATTGGAGGGGACTGAGTTGGAACGCTCTGCAAATGTGTTCGACTCAGTTTCATCCTGACGAGATGACTTTTGAGAATCCTTTCCGGTGCGCACCAGAGATCTCCGCTGTCGCTTGTTCTGATTGTTGATCAGCGACGAGGCAACGGAAGATACGGGTACTCAGACCAAATCGTTGGATTTCGTTACTGATGGTTTGTGCATTTGCTGATTTCGCAGCGTCGTTACTAACACTGATCCCAGCTCTTCGCCACTCGAAAGTCAAACTCACGTGGACGAGGATGATCCTGAAGAGAAATCAAGTCACTCGGCGCCCTTTTTCTCGAAAGGAAATAGAAGAAGACAACTTTCAAACATATCTCGCCTCGTCGTCTTCAGACTCGGAGCAGGATGAGGACCGACCGAAGAAAGGCGACCGCAAGGCGCAATCGCGGAACAAGCTACGGGCACTGCTCTTGGGCGGAAATGATGCCATGCCCGAAGGCTGGGCTCGCGACGAAGATGGAGATGCTGGCTCGGACGTAGATATGGAGATCACATTTACTCCGGTCTGTCCGAGTCGAAAGGTGATCGCGACGAGACGACCTTGGAGAAGTATCAGCGGAAGATGAAGGAGAAGAGGAAGCAGAGGGTGGAACAGAAGAAAGGTGGTGCGACCAAGGGGAAGGATGAAGAATTGGAAGGCGATGACTTCTTCGATGCGGACAGTGAGGAGGATCTGGTCGAGAAGCCTCTGAAGACGAACAAGGCAGGCAAAGAGAAAGAGCGAATTCCTCAGGATCTGTCGCACCTCGTCGACGAAGAAGATGATGGGAAACACTTTGATCTGAAGGCCATTCTGAAGGCAGAGAAAAAGTCGAAGCGAAAGGGCAAGAAGAGTAAGGATGCTGCACCAACTGACGAGACGCAACCCGATTTCTCCATCGACGTTGCGGACAGTCGGTTCAGTGTGCTGCACGAGGATCCTACTTTCGCTATTGACCCAAGTAATCCTCAGTGCGACCGTTTACCTTTCCAAATCCGACGATATCGACTAAATTATTCACAGGTTCAAGAAAACCAAAAGCATGTCGGCATTGCTGGAAGAGGGTGGCAAGCGAAGACAAAAGAAACGGGGGGAGGATGGCACCGCGACGACCCCGACTTCGTCAACTGGTTCTGGGCGCAAGCTTGAAAGTCTGGTTGAGAGTGTCAAGAGGAAAAGCATGGTTCAAGGGCAAAAAGGGAATGGTAAACGACAAAGGTTATCATAGATCATTTCGATTTAGTACATTGATTTCATACACTGCTTCTCGTTTATGTGATTTTTGCTTGGGAGAAGTCAAGCTCGGGATGCGCGGCCTGGAATTTCTTCAAGGCCTGAAACGTGATATAATTAGTAGAAGCTTGAGCGCGACAAAAGGATCTAACCTCCATCTTCTTGAGTTCGTCCGAAGTGGGTTTGCCCATTTGCTGAGACAGGTAGGTTAGATGACATCCAGACATCTCACAGTGCACTTTTACCTTCTGCTGGTTGTCAAACTACAGTAGTACGATATGAGCGTTGAGAACAGGTTTCGGTCGAGAACTCACCATCATTTTCTCGACCATTCCTCTGCAGAGTTTTAGAACGAGATCAAGTTGAGATACAGCTAAGAGCGTACCTCGTTTCCCCGTCAAGATCACTGAGCTTACTGTTCTCAGGTTCGATCTTGGTTGTGTCGATCTTGGGATGATGGGTCAACACGTTCTCCCACCATGTCTGTTGATTCAGTTTCTCCAAATGAATATGGACTGCCTCGTTATCCTCTGTATGCAGAGCAAGTCAAGCAGGTATGAAAGGGGTCCGCGAAGAACTTACCAAGCGTCCATGCACTGTCGTCAACCTTGATTTCCTTGCACAACTCTCCGCCCATGATGGGTTCTTGCCCTTTGAGACCGACACTAAGTTTCTTTTTCGCGATGACTACGGAAAGCTCTTTGGCGCGCGTCCCCTTTGGGACGGGCACGACCACATCGACCTCTCCGAGTTCTTGAGACCATTTGTAGGGCAAAGCTGTAAAGTATGTAAAGGGCTGTTACCAGCCTATTCTGCAATCGATTTACCGGATTGCTCGACAATCTCCCGTGCACGGGCCTCCTTGTCTTTTTTCTCCCTTTCCTCAGGTGAAAGGCTCTCGTTGTCGTCGGCCATCGCGAATACAAGGTGAATAACCTGTTTGGGCAAACATGCTCCAGGACATTGTTTGGTGCTGTTTCGAGTTGACGGTGCCGAAGGGATTGAGCGACTGTCATATTTGCGTCCACACTATCTCAAAGGATACATGCATGGCTAGCACGGATCCATGGTTTGAGTTTGAGGTGCGCCCGCTGTTCTCCCGCCCCGTTCTGCGCTGATTCCGAGGCCAGCTGATTCGTCATAATGTCAAATATAACACTGTAGACCGATTGAAGCAAATGCTCATTGGACTAAACGACGAGTGCGGCGTCTACCTCCCCAAAACAGGCAAAAAGCAAGAGATTATCGACCGCATCGTGTCGACGCTCGACACCTGGAAGCAGCAGAACCAGACCGACAAGTGGGCAAAGGCGCGGACCATTATACATCAAGTCAGATCGCACGGCCAGTGAGTACTCCTTCCTTTTGCTCCTTTGATGCCGTTTGGCCACCAGTGGCCACTCCAGTCTGCTCACAGTACCTCACAACAGATATACGCCTGCCCGCACCGCATCGACGTCTGCCGCCGCGAGCTCGTCGGGCCCAGCTACCGGCGCTCACGCGATGCACAACACTTACAATGGCGCTCCCGCTTATCCATTTGGGAACGGTGCTGCCCCCAGATACGATCCCTATGCGCCTGCCCGTAAGCCCTCGGGCTCACTGAACCAGCTGCCCTCCTCTTCCCATTCTGCGCCATCCAAACTTGCCACCGGCAAACCTGGTGCGTAACGCCACAATCTGGCCCTCTGAACGCGTCTCATCGATGTCACAGGCCTCCGATTCAAAGAGTCTCCCTTTCTCACCATCGAACAGGCAGTTTCGTCTGTCGTCGAGTGTCCAGGTCATTTTTTTGCGCGTGTTTCCCATATTTGCTAGCTAATAGAGGTTAAATCTCAGAGTCCAATAGCTCAACGGACCGACGTCAGCAAACCGTGGTCTTTACCCTTACTAACGACCAATTGGCAAAGCTCAAGTCGGCCAGGTATGTCCGCCACACACCCGGTCACAGGCAGCTCGTTAATCACCGAACAGTCCGAAATATCAATTACGCCTATTCTGCACTTCCTCTACTTTCTACTCCCCCAATCCTACATTCCGCTCCACTAGTCCTGCTCTTGTCGAATTCCCACCCACCTGCGAAGTCCGTGTCAACAACGTGCAGTTATCTGTGAATCTCAAGGGGCTCAAGAAGAAGCCCGGAACGGCACCACCTCCAGATCTGGGAAAGTATATACGGCTCAATACCACTTCGAACAAGGTTGAGATGGTTTACGTGAACAGTCAGACGCCGGTGCAATCGAAGGTTTGTCTCCCTCTCTCTCAGGCTACCCGGATACTTTTCTCACGTACACCAGAAGTTTTATCTGGTCGTCCATCTCGTCCGAACCACGTCGGTTGACCATCTTGTCAACCAGCTGAAACAAACCAGCTACACTACGGCTGCGGATATAAAAGCAAGAAGTAGGCCCACTCTCAGTTATTCATATCTTACATTCCTAATCATACATCAGTGAAAGCATCCATCAATGACGACGACGATATCATCGCCGGTCCTCAAAAGATGTCCTTGAAGTGTCCGGTATGACCTTTCATCCATTGCGGGGGGTCGCGGAATCTAACTTGTTGGACAGTTAAGTTTCATGCGGGTGGCTACTCCTTGTCGCTCCTCGAAATGCGTACACCCACAATGCTTTGATGCTACATCTTGGTTTTCGGTGATGGAACAAACCACAACCTACTTATGCCCCGTGTGCGAGAGGGTTTTGGATACTAAGGATCTCATCATTGATGGGTTGGTGTTCATCTTCGCTTCCTGGAAGTCATACTAACGTCCGCGAAGCTATTTCGATGAAATCGTAAAGTCGTGTCCTGAGAGTGTAGAGGACGTCTTTGTCGAAGCCGATGGTGAATGGCACACGACAGACAACAAGTATGGCTCTACGAATTGGAAGGCTCAACACCCACCTGTAAAGCCCGCTACCGCAGCGTCTCCTCGGAAACCGGTCTCGCAGACTAGAACTCCGCCTTCCCAGTGCAATGGCAAGCCACCGAACGGCAAGGGCAAAGCAGACCTTTCCATTCTCATCTTGGACTCGGACGATGAAGAGGAGAATAGAGTCAAGCGAGAGCTATCACCATCGTTCGGGAATGTCTCCAGTTCTAGCCAAGCGCCCTCTTTACCGCCGCGCTCTGAGTCGGTGCAGGACACGGTTATTGATTTGACTCTTGATTCCGATGATGAAGAGGATGCACCACCTCCACGGCATGCGGGGAAGCGTAAGGCGTCAGACGCTCCTTCTCCAACGGAACCAATATGGAAGAAAAGTCGTCCAATCATACCCGTTGAGAGTGATCGGGCCGGGGGGTCCTCCTCCACGTCCGCACTCAGTGCTCGCAACAGTGATTACCCGCCTGGGCGTCCCGCAATGGATGCTTCCGCTGTACGGTATACACTGCATTCAAACGCGAATCCCCCAGCACCGTTGTATCCTACCGCGGGCGTAAACACGACTTATGGTAACGGATACCCCGAGCCAGAGGGATTGTGGTCGTCGTCGTCGCGTGTAAATGGGAATACGCGATGGTAGGGTATATTATTTACTGTATTTTCCGTCTGGTATTATTGTTGGTCTGGTATACTCGTATAATATAGTCACTATCTGTCTTTGTGTCTAATATGCGACGTGGGCAAGACGTGGGTGAATGAACAAATCGTTCCGCTGTTGACCGGAGGTTCCCCGAGTCCCTGAAAGACGGAGCCAATGGGAATGTGGTAACTTGCGTGGAAAGCCGGAAAAAAATTCGAACTCAGCTCGCCATAAAAGGTGGTAGGGTTTTGCAAGCGACTTGGCTCCTCACCACCACAACCCACCTCAGTTTTTTTCTCTCTCTCTCTTTCAAAATGGCCGAAGTGAAGAAGGGCAAGTCGCCCAAGGAGTTCCTCAGTCCGTAGCCGTTGTCGCTGTCGCTATGCCGTGCTGACCGTTTTGCAGTCGATTTCACGATGGGTGGTGTTTCTGCTGTACGCTTTCGCGCCATTCTTTCATGGTTCCTGCTTCTCACACTACGTGCAGGCCATTGCGAAGACCAGTGCTGCGCCCATTGAGCGTATCAAGCTATTGGTGCAGAACCAGGACGAGATGGTCAGTATTCTGTCTCGCGTGCGCGCCTTGTCTAACTTTGCTACAGATCAAGCAAGGTCGTCTCGCTACGCCTTACAAGGGTGTTATGGACGCCTTCAAACGTACCAACGCTGAAGAGGGTCTCTTTTCTCTCTGGAGAGGAAACACCGCCAACGTCATCCGTTACTTCCCGACACAAGCCCTCAACTTTGCCTTCAGTGCGTCGCCTTTTGTTCGTTTGCTTTTATTCCTGACAGTTTGACAGAGGACTACTTCAAGGCGTTGTTCGGTTTCAAAAAGAGCGAGGGTTACTGGAAGTGGTTTGCTGGCAACGTCGCCTCTGGTGGTGCTGCTGGTGCCTCGTCACTCCTCTTCGTCTATTCCCTTGACTACGCCCGTACACGGTTAGCGAACGATGCCAAGTCAACCAAGGGTGGAGGAGGAGAGCGTCAGTTCAACGGTCTGGTCGACGTGTACAGGAAGACCCTCGCGTCTGACGGTATCGCCGGTCTCTACCGTGGCTTCGTCCCCTCTGTCGTTGGTATCATTGTCTACCGCGGTCTCTACTTTGGTGTCTACGACTCCGTTAGTACGTGGCAGTTTATTTTCCTTTTGACGCGTGTTCTGACAAAGCATTGCAGAGCCTGTTGTCCTCGTTGGTTCTCTCGAAGGATCGTTCATGGCTTCCTTCCTCCTCGGTTGGGGTGTCACCGTCGGTGCTGGTCTCGCTTCCTACCCTCTGGACACCATCCGTCGTCGCATGATGATGACCTCTGGCTCCGGTGTCAACTACAAGTCCATGTTCGACGCCGGTTCTCAAATTATTGCCAAGGAGGGTACCAAATCGCTCTTCAAGGGAGCTGGTGCCAACATTCTCCGTGGTGTTGCTGGTGCTGGTGTCTTGTCACTGTACGACAAGTTCCAGGAGATCGTGTTCGGCAAGGTCTACTCTGGAGGTCAGTCTCTTCTGTTTCTGTCTGTTAGCTTTACTGATGTAGCATCTGTTCAGGCTCTGGTTAAATACTTACTTGGTATACTACTGTCATTGCATTCTCGTCATTTACGATTTTTCTCTGCTATTAGACGTACTACCATCTTTTTATTCACTCATCGGCCTGCTGGGTATCGTTTATTTTACTATACCCTCCCGAGACCTATTACAAAATGCGAACGTGATAAAAAATGGACAATCCGTGTGATGATGAGAGAAGGATCGCGGTATCTTGTCCGGACCCTTCCATGATCCATGTGCCTAAGCGCGTATCGCGTTTGGTCTTTGCTCGACTTGTCCCGCGTCGATGGCAGTCCACTTCGATAGTACTTCGCCCATACCAGGAGCAATGCTTAGTCTCATGCACCGACGCGCTGCGCGATGGTCTGACGCGCATTGGCGTCTCTTTACCCACGGGCTCTGGCAAAACCACCGTTTTCATCTCGTTGCTGGCAAAATTAGCAAAGCCGGCACCTCATGCGAAAAGAGCTCTCATCATCGTAAATAGCATCGAACTTGCTCGCCAGTCTGCTGAACAGGTTGAACGGCTGTTTCCCGAGTGGTCTGTCGAGATAGAGCAGGGAGTTAAGCACAAGGCTTCTGGGTCGGCAGACGTGTCAGTGCCCGTTTGTATACTCCAACTTCTGCTTTTGACGTGCGGTAGAACGGTTGCTACGTATCAGACTCTACTTCAGCAAGAACGGATAGCCAAGTTTGAGCCGGACAAGATGAAGGCCATTATTGTGGATGAGGCGCATCATGCAGCGGCACCTTCGTACGTCCTTCATTCTATTCAAGGCATCATCCTGAGTCGTTCTTCCTAGATACCGACGCATTCTGTCCTATTTCGACTCGGAGATTCGACATCCAGACCACGACGATGAGGCCTTTGCATCCGTCGAACCTATCACCAAGCACAAGATTCCCATTATCGGTTTTTCTGCCACTTTCAGTCGCCACGACGGCCTTGCACTAGGCTCGGTCTTCCAACATATTGTCTACCACAGAGACTTCTTGGAGATGATCAAGGAGCAATGGTATTCGTCCGTGATTCATGTTGGTTCATGATCTAAATTCCATCAGGCTCTGTAACGTTCGATTTACATCTGTGACGGCTAACATAGACCTGAAAAATGTCACTGTGAGCTCTGCGACAGGTGATTTCAATCCCACGAGCTTGGCCCAAGTCATCAATACGGAAACCTTGAACAAACTTGTCGTTCAGACATGGCTCGATCACGCCAGTAGGCATCAGCAGCTGCATGGCCGGTGTTCCTCCTCCTCACATTATATCTCCAGGTGAAAGGAAGTCGACATTAGTATTCTGTGTCAATATAGCACATGTCGAAGCCTTGACACACATGTTCAGACAGTCCGGTATCGATGCGAGATACTTGTACTCCAAAACACCAGCACTGGAACGAAGAGCTCTTGTTTCAGCTTTTAAAGCTGGCCAGTTTCCTGTTTTGATCAACTGCGGTACGTGCTCTTCCCGCCTTTTTTCAACCTTTTGCTGAAATAATCTCAAGCCATTCTGACCGAGGGAGCTGACATCCCTAATATCGACTGTGTTATTCTTGCCCGACCAACAAGGTCGAAGAACGTGTTTGCTCAGATGGCGCGTAAGAACTCTCAGTTTGAGCTCCCTTGCGCTGACGCTTATTCAGATCGGCAGAGGGATGAGATTGTCTCCTGCTACGGGCAAAAGTGACTGCAGGATTATCGATTTTGTAGACAGTAATAACCGTGTCGCCGGTGTTATGTCAACTCCCACTTTATTTGGCTTAGATCCTTCGGAAATCGGTAGTATTATTGGTAAGTGCCTATTCAGTTTGGACCATGCGTCTGCTTACGCCTGACATAGATGAGAGTCTTGAAGACATGGAGGAACGTGCCAAAGAAGCGGCTTCAAGGCTTGACAGCGAGGACAACGTACCGGCACCAAAGACAGTCACCTACATCGATTACGATGACCCTCTCTCTTTCCTGAAGATGACCGAGGCTGCGGCAGAGCATCCACATATCTCAAAGTTGAGCAAACATACCTGGATCGCCATCGGTGAAGAAAAGTATATCTTGGAGTGTCTCAACAAGGGCCATATTTCTGTGGAATTTGTGCCTGAAGGTACATTTCACGGTCGTCAGATCGCGGTATGCTCATTCGTGTCCTAGATTCCGAACTTGGACCGCATTGGACGGCAGCTTACACCCTGCTGCGATAGATCGCGCCACTGCGTTCGCTCTCAAAGTTTCTCCCTTCATGCGAAGCCGTAAGGTTCTAACAGCACTCCACCTCGACGAGGCTATCCGAGGCTGTGATACATACGCTCTCAACAAGGTTGTGCATGGACCTATGGCTCTCGGGTATGCCTCCCTGATTCCGCATTGACACGATCCCTTTCTCACAATCTCTATAGGCTGCTCAGATCCGCCAAATGGAGACACGCACCAGCCTCGGACAGTCAGAAAGCGTTCATTACGAAGAGATGGAAGGTTGACTCCGAGCTGGGGGATTCGGTTACTGTGCGCAAGGCGGAGCGGATCGCGAAACTCACGAAAGGCGAGGCAGCGAATATCATCAGTGGTCTGAAGCACGGCGCTATGGTAGGTGGCGCCCCCTCGCACAGTGGACCGTTCGGCTTATCCGTGAATATTAGGCTTATCACCAGAAGAAGGCCAAGGCAGCGGCCAAGTCGAAGCAGCTGCAGTCGAAGGAGAAGGAGCGACGCTCGAGAGTAAACGTCTCTGTTGGACCTTTGCATGCCAATTGATGATTGGTATGTGCGCTGCCACTCTTTGAATGTATTTCTGAGCAGGTCCCAGCATCTTAGTGCCATACCAGTCGACCTGTCCAACGGCTGTCGGTACCGCAGACTCCGGACGAATATGTGACCAGGACATCGGCTTCTCCGTTGTCTAAGAAGCATTTCGGGACGAGGTGGATCGACCTTTGGGTTCGCTCTTTGAATCCTATTTCATCTTTCAAGTACATACATGTTCAGATGATACGACCGATATCCCGCTGTCGACTAAGAAGTGCCCTATAACAATTACAATGCCGGGGTTTGCCCTATCCACTAGTAGCTTCGGAGGGTGTGCAACGATGCCACAACCAAGCAGTACGTCTATCAAAGACCAAGTACGTCCTTTTCGACACCGTCAACAGGAAGCGGTCGCCGTCGCTGGAATTGGGAGACATCTGCGGCGTGTATAACATTAGCATGTTCGCCCGGATATGTCACCAGAACCAGGGAATCGTGGCGCGGACTTTTGAATAGAGCTTAAGAATATGAGCTGGACGTACCGAAGGACACCCTCGTAAGACATCCTGCTTGCTGTGGTCGTATGGAAGGAAGCGCTTCCGACCTAGCCACACCAGATCTTGATAACACGATCGACCTAGAGAGGTATTAGGTCAAGTTGCGCGGCACGACATAACGAATGATGCCCCGCATGTTACAATCAAAGGAAGCTTAGGGTGAAATTCCTGGCCATCAAGTCAATACGATGAAAAAACTGCGAATGAGAGACATACGGCGTTCAAAACATCACCAGAGAACACAGACGCAGCATCCAAGACCGCGTTTCCTAGGGAAGTCTGTCATATCAAGACCGTGTGCTGCACCAGCCATACTGCGCCGTCTCCTCGAAGGTGGATTCCTTGGCTTCTGCTTGGGCTCACGGTCGAGTCGATAGATACGGGTAGTGAAATCGCGGGCAAAATTTTTGAGGATATACAGGATGTGTGTTCTGAGATGTTACTGACTAGACTATGGTTATTGGCGGCGTTTACACAAACAGTCGGATGTACGCCACCGTGAACTTCGAAGATGCGTGACGATTATGCCCTGCAGCATGTGCAATGCATTGTAGAATTGGTTCTCACAGCACTCAGCCTCGACGAGGCTATCAGAGACTGTGATACTTTCGTTCTGGAGAAGATTGTGCACGGTGATATGGCTCTCGCGTATGCCTTCCTGTTCCGCATTTCGTTCCCTTGTTCAATCCGCCGAATGGAGACGCGCACCGGCTTCGTATGGCCAGATAGCTTTTATCACATGGAGATGGAAGATTGACCGGAAGATTGACCCCGAGCTGAGGGATTCCGTTACCAAGCGCAGGGCGGAACGGCTCGAGAAACTCACGAAAGGCGAGGCGGCGAATCTCATTATTCGTCTGAAGCACGGCGCTATGGTAGGTGGCCCCCCTCGCGCAGTGGACCGTTCGGCTTATACGTGAATATTAGGCTATTCACCGGAAGAAAGCCAAGGCAGCGGCTCAGTTGAAGCAGCTGGTGTCGAAGGAAAAAGAGCGACGCTCGAGAGCAAACGTCTCTGTTGGACCTTTGCATGCCAATTGATGATCCACTCTTTGAACTTATCTCATCCATTTCTGAGCAGGTCCGTCTTAGACGCCAGTCGACCTGTCCAACGGCTGTCGGTCCCGCAGACTCCAGACGAATATGTGACCAGCAAGTCGAGACATCAGCGTCTCCATTGTCTACGAAGCACTTCACAGAGATCGACCTTCGGGTTCGCTCTTTGAATCCTATTTCATCTTTCAAGTACATACATGTTCAGATGATACAACCGATATCCCAAGAAGTGCCCTATAACCATTACAATGCCGGGGTTTGCCCTATCCACTAGTAACACCGGAGGGTATGCAACGATGCCACAACCAAGCAGTACCTCTATCTCCAACACCGATTATCGTACTTCCATCATCAATCAAACGACTGAATACGAGATTCTCCACCTCCACCTGCTGAGTCCTCGCGTCTCTTCTCATAGGTCCCTTGCGCCATTCTCGAGGTAAACATATCTGCCAAGATTCAAGTTCAGGTAGTTGACGATCGGCTAGCTGGTCGGAAAGACTAAGTATGTCCTCTTTGGTGGCGTCAACAGGAAGCGGTCGCCGTCGCTGGAATTTGGAGACATTTGCGGCGTGTATAACATTAGCGTGTTCGCCCGGATATGTCACCAGAACCAGCGAATCGTGGCGCGGACTTTTGAATAGAGACATTCGCGCCGGGGCGCGGTTTTCGGTGGCACGAGCAAGCGAGTAAATTGAGAGGAACTGAAACGCCGCTGCGAAGCCAGATTTCGTGAGTTCAAAGAACGCCCTAAAAACAAAATGGGAACGTACAGCTCTCTTGATAGTCCTGAATAATAGTCACTCAGAAATGAATGCTTAACAAGAATATGAGCTGGACGTACCGAAGGACACCCGCGTAAGACGTCCTGCTTGCTGTGGTCGTATGGGAAGAAGCGCTTCCGACCTAGCCACTTCCAGAGGCAGACGGTACCTGCCTCCATGTAGGTTTCTGAAGAATCCGTTGCCGGGTTCTCTCCGACTCTAGATATTGCATCTCGGCGCATGAATGCGGGTGCGCTGTATGATATGAGTATCTCATCGTCGGATGTATCATCGCGTAGCCTAAAGAGAGTGAGTGTTTTCAAACAAAAATTTAAACCGCGAAAAGCATACCACGAAACGGAATGAACGCGGGCCTTGTGTATACGGCTGCTACTGAAGAGTGGCTTGTCCTCGCGGAGGAGTCGCTCGCCGGTGAGCTTCAGCGCATTTGGCACATACCAGATCTTGATAACACGATCGACCTAGAGCGGTATTAGGTCAAGCTGCGATGCACGACATACGGAAGCGCACCCCGCATGTTACAATCAAAGGAAGCTTGGGGTGAAATTCCTGGCAATGACAAAGTCAATGCGATGCAAAAAACTGCGAATGAGAGACGTACGGCGTTCAGAACATCGCCGTTATGTCCACCGGCCTGTCCGCCGACGAGAACACAGACGCAGCATCCAAGACCGCCTTTCCTAGGGAAGCCTTCACCCTCTGTCATATCGAGACCGTGCGCTGGACCAGCCATGCTGGGCCTTCTACTTGGTGGCCAAGGGGGATTCCTTGGCTTGTGCTTGGGCCCAAGGTCGAGTCGATAGATGCGAGTGGTGAAATCGCGGGAGGTGGAGCAGAATATTTGAGGATACACAGGATGCGTGTTCAGAGATGTTATTGACTAGCCTATGATCATTAGCGTCGTTTATACAAACGATCGTGATCGTACTTACGCCACCGTGACCGCGAAGCTCCGTGACTATTTTGCAAGTATGTGGGTTGTAGATGTAAATGAGACGCGCATAGGCCAAGACGATGTATAGAGCGGGTTCCTCTCCCGGCTTCAGAACCCATGTAGCCTGTACGTGATCAGTGGCTATAAGAGTGTGGTCATCTGCAGGCGCCTATCGAAAGAATCAGCCTCGCAGACAGCAATGCGCGAAATATACGAACCTCGGGAATCTTGAGACATAGCATGGGCTTTTGAGTAAAGTCGCGTGTGTGGACCAGACGCGCACTGGTCTTTCCAACGAGGATAACTGCGTCCTCAAAGCACCATATCAGTTTATCCCAGTAGGATGGGTCAACAACGTGTTTAGAGTGAGAATGCCACAGGTCGTCAAGCGAGCCGCGCGTCCATGGAAAGGCCACAGCGTCGTAGCACTTGCCGCGCCAACTCTTGTGAGCCTACAACAGGATGGATGAGATACCGTGACCTACTTGGTCAAAGCCAACATCAAAGTTCCTTACAGGCATCTTCCCTACGATTTTGTACGGAGGACTAGACGATGGATCAAGAAACCACGGTAGCATACTGGACGCCAATTTCGCGCGCGACCTAAGGTCAAGACGAACTCGCAATGTCCAAATTTGTGACCGAGGATTGGCCCAACCAAGTGTCATTGTTTGGCATCGGCGTCCCGACCAAGCTCAGTGATCAGGTTCCCGACTACTCCCCCAAGTAACAACCCATCTACATGGCTGCCGAGTTCGAGCGCAAAGATCCTCTCTCCAAAGGCACACAGCTCGGCGTGCAGGGCGCCGCGGTCGGAATCATGGTCAGCGCGCTGCGCAACGCGCTCGGCTCGCATACTCAGGGCGCCTCCGGTGTGCTGACACGGACGGGGGGCACCATAGGCCTGTTCGGTGCGTAACGGCGTCCTACATCTCGACTGCTATCGACCAGCATTGCCCGCAGCTGCCGTCGGATTCACCTTTGCATATGCGGAGGCTTTTGTCGCGAACCAGCGAGAGACGGACGATGCGTGGAACGGTGCGACCGGCGCATGCGCCGCGGCATTCTTGGGTGGCCTGCGCAGTGCGTTGTAACCCCACTAAATCGCCTAAACCAGATGCTGATCTCTCCTTTAGCGAAATCATTACCTGTTGCAGTCACTGGTTGCGCTGTCATGGGTGCCATAGTGGGGGGATACGACCTGGTTGGCAAACTGCAGCCCTCATCAGAAGATGTCATGGAGAGACGAAAAAAGTTCTTCAAACACCCGCCAGACTTTGGTGTAGACTCGCGCGCTCGTTCGGAATAAACTCTTTCGCTGTCAATGCAAATATACTATTACTAGAATCAAGCGCTAATGAATGCCAAAATCAAAACCCCAAGAATTCGTGTCACTCGTCTTCACTCGGCGGCCTCAAAGCGTCGTACTTCTCCTTGATCACTACATGGTGCTGGGCATGGAACTCGGCCCAAGTCGCCATCGATTTACATGTCGTCTGCTCATGACTTCAGATGCTGCCTGCACACAAACTGGGGAAACTTGCCTGAGCTGTCAAATTGGCCCAAATGGATTCATCGTCCCCTTCCAAGGCGTCGCCTCCATTGACGAAGAAGTCGACCACGGTATTGATATCATCCTCCAAGGTGGAGGCATGAGAAACCTTCTGCTTCTTCAATGAAGAGGACGGAATGGATGGCTTCTCTTCATCTGGCGGTGGAGGAGCGGAAGTCGATGCCGATTTTGCTGCCCTCTTCCTGAAATCAACACCGCCTCGCCTCTGAAGGATGGAATAAGTTCCTTGATTATATTCTACCATGACGTGGTTCTGCCAGGACCCGACAGGATGGTTTGGCATCTATATAGTCTTCGTGAGCTGCCAGAGTACAACTAAAGCAACGAGAGGGACCTTTTTGTAGAGCGCTTTGGCCATGCGTTGATTTGACATTTCCGGGTCGCGCCTGTATAGAATAGCGGCATACTTTTGCGCGTAATCCTTCTCCTCATCCGTGAAGCGATACTTGCCCCCGCCATATATAACACGCGTGTGTTCCCCAGGAGGACTGGGAGATCGCAAGTCATCCGGCCATGTGTCGCGATCAATAGGTGAGCCTTCGCGCTTGACGCTCTTCCGACGAATACTAGGCGGCTCCATCGTAGGATCTTTAGACTCCGGTGCTTTCGATGGTCCAGCCTGCTGCTTCTGTTTTTCCTTCAACGTCGCCTTGGATGGTGTTTTCCGAGCTGCGTCCAGTTTTATCGACACTTTACTATCAAAAACGCTGGTAGTAGACGTCTTCCAAGAACTGGAACTGGATTCTGGCTTCTTCGTCAAAGTCCTGTCCTGCTTTTCCCGTTTGACCTTGATGCTAGAGGGCACTTCGATAAGGTAGTCGGTGTAGTCAACGATCTCCCCGGCAGCAACGCAAGCCTTGACAAATTTGGCGGAAAGGGTGGGTATGTTTTCCAAGACAGCGCGCGCCATGAAATTGACTGTGTCCTTGGCCTCCTGCGTATTCAAGATTACATAGTCTGCCTTTTCGACAGCTGAAACAATGACACCGCCGTTTTTCTGTGAATTGAAGATTAATTTTGAGTTGAAAGATGACAAGAGCAATATAAGTACCTTGATGATCGAAGTAAGCTCGCTGCGCCGGTGAATACCCAGCTCCACGAAAAAGGTTTTCGGGGTTCGACCAGCGTCGAAGATTTTCGCTGGGGTGTGTGGCCTTGAAGGAGTGGAGACCCTCGAAGTACTCGCGCTGGGCTGTTCCGAAGACCGCGGTGTCTCTTTGTCTCTACTCTTGGACTTCTTCTTCACCACCCTTGAATTTGCACCTTTCTTTGGCAAGGGAGAACTCGACGGCTCGATCTTGGGCGTAGGGACCGACGCGTCAGGTAATCCTGTATGACTTTCAGAGAAGCCGTGCATCGAGATCGACATGTCAGCCATACCAGGCATGCCAGTCTGAATCCCCATAGCCATTGGATTGAACATGCCTGGCATGAACATGTTTGGAGTCATCCCGTTCATCATCGGCATTCCAACGGTGCTCGTATCATTTGGCGGCAACATTCCAGGCATTCCATTAGGCATTCCGGGGATTCCATTAGGCATTCCGGGGATTCCATTAGGCATTCCGGGCATGCCATTCGCCATGCCGAACATGGGTTGTTGTTGTTGGAAGCCTGAGAACATAGCTGGATTTGAGAAGGCCAGGTATTGCATAAACATCATTTGATTATAATTCATGTCCTGAGATTGCGGTATTGGCATGTTTTGCGAGGCAGTGAGGTTCATCATGGTATTCGGGGTATTCGGTGTGGCGGGAGCGTGGAATGTTGAAGGTTCCGAAGGTACAGGTTGAGAAGATGTAGAAGCAGTGGGCTGAGACGGAGCATCGGAGAAGTTTATCGGAGGAGGCATTCCAGGAGAAAAACGCGAGTTACGGCCAGAAGCACTTGGTGTGTGATCTCTAGCTGCAGGTACGGAGTCGGAGCGTTTAATAACAACGGGTGGTGTCTGGCGAGGAGTGGGTAAAGGACTTCTTTCAGGGACGTTAGCACGACAGTAGAGACAACGGAATGATCATACATTTCGACATGCGTTGACGGCCCTTCACCATCCATAGTTGGAGGCAGAATAGGCTTTCCGTCATGCTTCAATAGACACCCCGCCCAGTCGTCCGCCTCACCGAGAACACGACCTTGAGTTATGCATTTCTCAAGCCAACGGTAGTCCAAAGTGGCCACGCTGTCACTCCAGTCCCTTACGAATTGCAGTCCCGTATACGCGTCGTTTTTGACGAGAATCATTTTAGCTTGGCCGGGCTGTCTGGCGTTGACTCCGCCGTGTTTCTTATAGGACGTTCTGAGAATAGTTTGATGTTTACCAACCTGTTTGCATACCTTGATTGTACGGCAGAGCCTGGCGGAATCGAGCTCGTTGGGATCCACGAAAATAGGGAGTGCTGTTCCGGTCTCATCGCGTAACAGTGGTACTTTTGCCTCTTGAACGACTGGCTGCACTTGCACCGGCTCAGAGGCTACAGAGCCCTTCTGCTCTGGCTCAGTCATTGAGGAGATGAAGGAAGAGACTGAAATCTGATCTGGACATGTGACTGATCCAACAATAATGGACAAGGAATGGACAAGGGTCAAGTCCTCAAAAGGTCTTGCAGGAAAACAATTGGACTACATTTGCCATGCTTATTGATATATCTCCCAGTTGATACAATAGCTTCCGGATGTGTCCACGAGATACATTAGAGGCCTTGCTGGTCATTGTAGATGCAAAGGAATACTGCATAACGGCATAATGTACATGGCTCGAAGACATAATGCATACAGTGCAAAAGAACACCCCACAAAGCACCGCTTAACGGTAACTAGCATGCTTGTCAGAAAATGGATACAGCACAGACATGAAGGAACCAACCTCTTTTGCCTGCGAGCACGGGCACCAGGACCACCGAACTTCTTGGGCTCCATCCGTCTGGGGTCCGCGATGAGCAGTGTCCGGTCGTAGGCAACGAGCTTCTTCTTCAATTCCATTGCGCTGTACGCGTCGACATATTTGGCGTAGTAGGCGACGATGGCCTTGGCGATGGCCTGTCGGATCGCGTACACCTGCGAGGTGTGTCCTCCACCTTTTACCCGCACACGGATGTCAAGCACGGTGAATGCGTCCTCGCCAGCAACAAGGACGGGCTCGTACACCTTGAGACGTAGCATCTCGGGTTGGACGAGGTGGATGGGGGAGCCATTAACACGGATAAGCCCACGGCCTTCCTTGGCGTGCGCGACGGCGGTCGCTGTCTGCAATCCACAATGAGCCTCGTCGTCGCCGTCGTTCTGATAAATGTCCCGCCCACCTTCTTTTTGCCGAACGTCTGGACGGCCTTTGTCGTTGAAGCCATTTTTATGAGAGAAAAGCCGATAAGTCGCGGCTAGGTGGGTGTCTGGGAGGGATGATAAGTGAGCCGACGTCGAGCGCAACAGCGAGCGGGCTACCTTGATCTTGGAGATTTTGCGAAGATGGCTGTGCTAATCGAGTGGCTTGTCCTGGCCTCGCCCAACTAGCTAGTTACGGCCGGAAACTGCCGCAGAGCGCTGACTAAGCTCATCTACTTTCCGACTTCCACTTTCGAACGAAGGCGGGCAATGATTCGAACACTGGGACGCGTATGTTTCTACTTTCCAACATGGATTCAGTACTTGTCTAAGCTTCGTCTCTATAGAGGTCGCCTCGGACCTTACTCAAGAGGGTCCCAGAGCCCAAGAGCGCTCGGGCGCCTACGGAGCAGACGACGACGCCATTAGAGGGCACTGCTTCGTCTGCAGATGGTCAGTTTGCCTTCCCTCAGTTACAATGCTCGCTGACACGACATCAGTGGACAGCCCATTGCTCCCGTCTATGTAGAGCTTACTGCCCCATTCCTTCCCCAACCGACAGACCCCAAACCGTCGGAGACCATCCTCGCGCTCGACCCTACCGTCTTCAGACATCCCGTACGACGCGACATTCTCCATCTGTGCATAGTCCACCACCGCGACGCCACCCGCCAAGGTTCCGCAAGCACCAAAACGCGTGGCGAAGTCGCTGGATCGGGCAAGAAAATCCGCCCACAGAAGGGCAGCGGTCGCGCCCGTCTCGGCGACGCGCAGAGTCCCATGCTGCGCGGTGGAGGTGTCGCGTTCGGTCCGAAACCCCGCGATTTTAGCACAAAGCTGCCGCGCAAGGTCATCGACATGGGCATGCGCGTCGCGCTGAGTCTCAAGGTCAAGGAGAACGAGTTTGGCGTCATGAGCCAGATGCAGTGGGACCTCCCCAAGACGGGTCTCCTTACCAAGCGGCTAGAAGAGTTACGTTTATCTGAGACGTTGTTTGTGACGGGCGCTGAGCAGGTACCCGATGCTCTGAGGCTCGCGATACGCAACATCCCAAAAGTGACGGTCATGCCGGTGAAGGAGCTCAAAGTCTTCGACCTGCTCAAATGGCGACGACTAGTCCTCGATACCCAGGCTGTTGACGCGTTAGAGCATAATCTTGCCAGGCAGCCACCTCGAGCCACTGCAGCTGCTCTCTGATTCCTTTACTCGTACTTCATTTAGGCACAATGGTAGTTTCATTCAATCAAGCAATAATATCTCAATTCAACGTCTCGGAGGTTCAAAGCTACAACACAATCCTAATCGTATTACGACTTGGATCCTACAGGCTACAAATTACGGTGAACAGTTGAGTGAACACCGCCATTACATGTTGAATACAGGTAAACACAGCGCAGCCCAGTGACTATCCATGGCGGACAGTTGAGTGAACGCCTCCATTATAGTTATGTTGAATACATCTAGTACAACCGTCCATTTCGGCTTTTATCCAAAACGCCACAAAGCGCTTTACGCCAATAAGCGAGTAAGGATGTTCGCGGGGTTGGCACTGATGACTGCCCGCAACTGGTTGATATCCCTCGGACTGACTTGAGCGATATCTGCCATCAAGTAGGCAATATCTCCCTTGGAATCGGAGTATTGCTTCTCGACGTTATATGGAGAGAAAGCCTCGTTGACAGCGCGAAGAACACCAGGCTGGTTCTTATGGACGTGGCAGACACGAACATGGTCGCCTTGTTCGGCTGTGATAGGGCGCAGGTCGACTTCTGGAAAGTTGACGGCGCCGAGGGTGGAACCGTAACCGAGATAACGAGAGAGCGCTTGGGAGACTTCCTCTCCGATCATGCGCTGGGCCTCTTCTGTCGAGCCGCCAATGTGAGGAGAGAGGATGACATTGGGAATGTTCCGAAGTGTGGACGCCCACGCATTGAGCTGGTCATCGAAAGGTGCACCATTGGAAGCGGGTTCCGACGGGAAGACGTCGATGGCTGCACCAGCCAGCTGACCGCTCTTTAAAGCATCAACAAGGGCGGGTATATCGACAACCTTTCCACGAGCGTTGTTAATGAGGTAGGCGCCCTTTTTCATTCCGGCGAGCTCCTGCTTCGAGATCATATTGATTGTCTCGGGAAGCTCTGGGACGTGGAGAGTCACAAAGTCTGATTCTGCGAGCAGGGTAGCAAGCGAATCAACTTGGCGCGCCGAACCCAGAGGCATGAGATTAATGACGTCGTGGAAGAGAACGCGCATGCCGAAAGATTCAGCGAGGACGGAGAGCTGGGAGCCAATGTGGCCATAGCCGACAATGCCGAGGGTCTTGCCACGGACTTCCCAGCAGCCCTTGGACTGCTTGTTCCAGATACCGGTGCGCAACTCGTAGGCGCGTTCAAATAGCTGACGCGAGAGAATGACGAGCTCTGACATGACAAGTTCGGCAACGGAGCGCGAGTTGGAAAACGGCGAATTGAAGACGGGAATTCCAGCTTGTGCGGCGGATTGCAAATCTACCTGGTTGGTACCAATGCAGAAGCAGCCGATGACAAGGAGCTATAGCATCAATCAGACCGTATTCTTTGAATTGTTGCAGAACTGTTCACCTTTGTAGCGGCCTTGAGAACACGGGCAGTAATTTTTGTTTTGCTACGGATACCAATGGCATGGTAGGCCCCAATCTTCTCTACGAGCTCGTCCTCGGACATTGCTCGAGTGAAATGATCGACGGTGTAGCCTTGGGTGCGGAATGTAGAGACAGCATCCTGGCTGATGTTTTCAAGAATGAGGAGACGGAGGTCCTCATTTTCGACAGGGTGTAGGACCTTTGAACGCGCAACGTCGAGGTTTTCCTGACGACGGAAGCTGCCAAACCTGTCGTGGATGGTGGTCGTCGCGGACGGTGAGACGGATGCACCGACTAAGCGGGATGCTGCACCGGGGATGGCGATTGGGGCGGACATTGGCGGAGACGAGTGAGCAGGCGAGGCTATGACACGACTCATCTTTATACGCGAGGTTGAGCACGTAAAAAAGGCGAAATCGGCAATCTGCGTCAGATCAGACCGAGTCACCACCTTGGAGGTCGTCTATTCGGTCAGTCCAGGCTGTCAGAGAACAAAAAACAGAAAGGCCTCGCTGATCGGCATCCGATTGAGTCTCGTGATGTCATCTTGCTTTCATTTCCAACCTTCACCGTTAGTCTTCCTTCACTCTTTCACGGAAAAACACTGGCTTAACCTCGTTCCACCAGATGCAGACCTCTGATGCCGAATCCTTCGTCCAGCGCGTCCCCAACGAGATATTGATTGCAATATTCAAAGCCGGCCTCCAGAATCCGACGTCCAATGCTCCGTTCCTTCTTGCCTTGTCCAAAGTCTGCAGCAGATGGCGACACATAGCTCTCGCTGCCCCAGAGCTTTGGACCATTGTACAAATAACCAGCACTCATCAGCTGGAAGTTGCGAAGGTATTCTTAGAACGCTCACGGCACTGTCCCATACACGTACTCCTTACCGCTTCATATGACTTGCTTTTCAAACAAGCCGTGGTCCTTCTGGACCCGCACCTTCATCGCCTAAAGTCCTTGGAGTTGGACTTGGATAGCGGCAGCAACGCGGACATCTTGGACGAGCTAATCTCCTGCATGGCCCCGAGCCCTCTCGAGCACTTGCGCATTCACCTATCAACCATGTATACTTCACTACTCGGCAACTTTGCACCCGACCTCAAAATCGCCGAAGCGTTCTTCCCTTCCCTCCATTCTGTCAATCTTCGCGGCGTTCGTCCCAACTTTTCCGCTCCATTTAAGCATCTATCCTACATTGCTATGCATGCTTTTGCGCCATCCGCGTCGCAAATGCGCAGCCTTGTCCATGGTTCCCCAGTGTTAACCACCCTTGTTCTTCCCGGCTTTACTCCAGAGTCATTTCACCAATTCCCCGGTGATGATGAGGACACGGAGCCTATTACCGCACCGTCACTGCGTTCCTTGGCCTTCAGCTTGAGAGGCTATCACCTACCCGAGGTTTGCAACTGTCCGCTCGCGCTGCTTCATGCCCCCAATCTTGAATACCTCGAAGTATCCGGCCTGCTTGACTCTCACAAGGGTCTTCACGGCCTTCTCGACAGGCAGAAGCACACCAAAATTGATGTCCTCCGTTTGGAGCAGTATTGTGCTTTCTCGGCCGATGCAGGTTTCCCCTCCGTCCCGTCTCTCAAGAGACTGGAGCTCGTCGGCGTACAAGGGCGTTTGGAATACATCGCAAGCGGAAACATGGCGTCAAGTCTGTTTCCCTTTCCCAAGCTCTCGTCCGTGTACTTTGTCCCCGACACGATGTGGAAGGAGGAACACTACACGTGGCTGAGGGACTTGGCCCGTGCACGCGCTGATATCGATTCCCCTTTCATCATCGAGACGTCAAGTCTCCCGGAGCAAGAGCAGGACGATACGCTGCAGAACATTGCGCCGAATGTGGTCAGTCGAATCAGTCCATCCACAGGACTGATGTCCTTTCACGACTTTACTTCGTACGACGATACGGAGAGTGAGGACGGGGCATATACGGATGACCTCGACTACGTTGATTGGGGGGATGATGATGAATGGGAATTGGATATGTACGATGATGAAGATCCGTTTGAAGACGACGAGGGACTCGCCGGTGTCGATTTGGGATAGTTTAGAATGCTTCATGTACTGTATCAATGCAAGTGAGTGCTCGTCCGTGCAAGTATTTTGCGATAACAATCAGAATGGGCCTGGAATCAAAACACGCCAAGCGTTGTCCTATCCTCCCAGGCAGCGTACCTTTGCCTAGGAGGATGGCTGTGAACGACTTTGCATACTGCGGATTAGCCGGCTCGCGTTAACTCACTGGACTGCGGACCGGGATTGATATCTTGCAACGCCAACACGTGACTCTCGTACTCTTTTCGCGTTCGGGAGAACGCATTCGGATTCTCGACGAATCCGAGCTCTTTATTTAGGGCATCTCTCGCCTGGGAAGATGCCCATCCACCACACGAACGCCTCCTTTCTACATCATGTCTGACTCTACCTTGGGCGGTTATCGCTTTTACAAGTAACTCTTTTGTTTATTGCATCTCAGGATACCGAGAAACTCATTGTCACGACTCCTTGCAGCTACACCCGTCTGTGGCGGCTGCTGTTATCTTTGCCATCATCTTCTTTGCCTCTGGTGCTGTCCATGGCGTGCAACTATACCGCACCAAGGGCTGGTACTTTTTGGCTATGCTCATCGGCACCTTCAGTGAGTCGAATTTTCTCGAGTTGTATTGCCATGGATGTTGAGTGTACTACTAGTGGAGAGCATCGGTTATATTGGCAGGATCATATCCCACAACGATACGGAGGCCCTGGGACCATTTATCATGCAACAGATCTTGATCTTGATGGCGCCTGCTCTCTTTGTATGTGTTCACTTGAGACGTGTCTTCGTCATCGTACTCATACTCTCCACAGGCCGCCAGCATCTACGTCGTCCTCGGACGCATTATCGTCGCCCTCCGCGCCGAAAGACTCTCGCTCGTCCGTGTCTCAAAGTTGACAAAGATATTCGTCTGTGGCGACCTCTTCAGTTTCATGATCCAAAGTTCCGGTGCGCCACTATTCTCTCCCTTTGATTTCTCCAACACACACTCACCTTCTACATCTTCCCAGGTGGCGGTCTCATGGCTATGCGTAACAGTATGGCGAGTCTGGGTCAGAAGATCGTTCTAGTTGGTCTGGCAGCGCAAATTCTGTGGTTTGGAGGCTTCATGGTTGTATCGGCTGTGTTTCATGTGCGGATGCAAAAGTACAAGGTCCCGGTCGAGCAAGAGAACTGGACTCGGCTTATGTATGTCTTGTACGCGTCGAGCGGTCTGATCTTGGTTCGCTCTGTGATCCGTATGGTCGAGTTTGGGCAAGGCCATGATGGGTCATTGATATCCAACGAAGTGGTATGTTGGTTTCGTGTTGTTCATCTCGCTCTGACTCACTGTGTTGTAGTATCTGTATATATTCGACTCCGTCCTCATGGCGATTGTCGTGTTACTGTTCAACGTGTTTCACCCTCCAACATACCTTCGCCAGATGACAAGATATAGCGAGGGTGTTGGTCTTATAGAGCGAGCTTGATACTTCATTAGACAGTCTTTTCTTTCACGTACCGTGGCACTTTTGTAGGTCAAAAGGACTATACGATATTCATAATTTCCCAGCTTGAAGTCTGCAATCTAGCCATGAAGCACATACTGCTGGCAATATTTGAGGAATACTGATCGACCTGGTATAGGTGAAACGGGCACTAATGGATAATCGGTCGACAACTGATCTTAACGTGCCCATAAAAGTGAAGCAGCAAAGAGTGCAGATACTTTGAAGGATGTTCAGTTAAGAAGCATTCAGAAGCATTAGTATGACTTACATGTACAACACTGATAGAATGAATGGGAAGTATATAATGATACACGCTAATGCGGAAAGTCAGCGCCACTCCAGCCACTTAAAATTGTCAACACTTACAAAATTACACCAAGGTCACGACGTGTCCATCTGCGAAGAATTGCCCAAGCTCTTCCTCACGCCCTTCGCGAGCTCGAACCCCTTGAGCATCTGCTTGAGCTGCTCCGCCGTTCCAATATCCGATTCTCTGCTTCTGATCTCACCAATCTCGCTCGCCCCTTCACCCCTCGCAAGAAGCTGTTCCACCGCCCAGCTCAAATATCCCTCTTTGCTCGTTTCCCACTTCTGCTTGCCTGGGTCAGCCAGCTGAAGCTGAGCAAGCGTCTGGGGAGTCTCTGGATCGAGTTCGGGGAGCTGGGACACGGTGGTGAAAAGGGCTTTGAGGTTCTTGGGAACGGTCGCGTAGGTTTGAATGGCGGGGGTATCGAGGATCTGCAGGCGTTCGAGGCGTTTGTCGATTATGGCTTTACGCGCTTCGGCGACGCGTAGTGCTTTGGTGAGGGTGCGCCTTAGAGTGCGTTGCTGCGTAAATAACCGTTGGGTTGGTAGACGTTCATGAACAGAAGTGGCAAGACGCACCTCTTCTATTTTGGCTCTGAGCTCTGTCGCTTCGTCCATGAGCTCCTGCTCTCGTTCCGGAGTGACAGTCAGATCCAGGCCTTGTTGGTGTGGAAGGACAATCGGCAGGTCGAAGGGTACCGCGAAGATATTGCGTAGAGACCATGCCTCTAAGTAATCGAACGCCATGTCCGTGTGGAATTCGAGTAGAGTCTGAAAGGCAACTAAGCCCTGCTCTACTTCCTGATTACCGTCCCAGTTTTTGCTGCCCGGGCGGTCTACCGCGCGGTCTTCGACCCATTTCTCGAGGAACGCCTCCATGCCATTGACTCCATCGTCGATAGAGTCGTTGGCAATGTTGATAATGTCGTCGAGGAGAAGCTGAGGCGAGAATCCGAGTGCCTCTGCGAGCAGTAGAGGTGGAATGGCCTGGTACGGTTTCGCTGGTGCTGGTGGTTCACTCATGAGTTCAGATCTGGCACGCGTCTGATCGGAAGATCTTGCTTGACTCTCGCCACCACAATGTCTGAACGCGAAATTCGCATAACAAGCAGCGGGAAAATGAAAACCTGGATTTCCCATGCCCTCGACTGTCTAAAGGTCTACATTATCTTCGTTAACCCTCCCGTGTCCATTCTGACATTGTGGTAAGTAGAAAGACGAAACGAAACCAATCGTGTTCCACACGCTGCCAAACCCGCCGCCTACCAAGCCTGGATCTAAAGCTGTTTCCCCTACCAACTCAACTATGCTGGTACCACGTCTTGTGTCGGTGGTAGAGATTATCAAACGCGAATATATCAAAACCTTGGAATTGTCTCATTCGACGAGATTGCTCGGCCTCCATCAGTACAACCAAGTCGGTTCGCTGGAAGAATTGGGACTGGCGCCTGTGGTTGATGAGACCATCGATGAGGGAGAGCAACGTGCCGAAAATCTCATCAAGGCTCTGGAGGGAAAGAAGTGCGTCCGTTCATTTTTTAGATGGCCAACGCATGTCAGTCAACTTTCCAGTATTAAACACGTCCAAACGCCGTATATGAAAATTACACTAAGCCTCGTTGAGCTTCCAGAACTTAAAGATAAGGGTGCAACGTAGGTCTGCGTATCAATTTGTTCGATCGAATAATTCATTCTCGTATAGATATCAACCTCCCTTGAAGCGGAAAATGTCCAAATCTGCAAAAGCGCGCGCGAAGAAAAGAGAGAAGAAGGCAGATGGTTCTGCAGGTGGGCCTTCTGCGGCTGGAAGTTGACTCTAAAGTGCATATACTCGAAGAGAATGCATAGTGACACGGCCACATGCATGATACAATTCGTACCAGATTTCCGAGTATAATGGCAGCAATAGTGTACATGTTGGAAAGCAAAAATGTCCGAAATCAAGCCTCTTCCTCGGGATCGCCAATACCACTCGCCAAAATAGCAAAATGTGTTTCCATCTCAGGCAAGCAAGGTGAGTCATATATCTTGCACGAACGTGTATTTCCACGCGACTTCTTAAGTTGGAGTCTGCAGGAAGTGTGTGAGAAAGGGTGCACGAATAGAACGCCCTCGCATACCGGGTTGTTGAAGCATGGGCCATAATATTTCCTCCAATAGGCTTTTTCTCGTTGCTAGCGTAAGGGCCGGCGGCGGCGTCTGGGCTGGACATAACTTGGTTCGTCACTACCACTGCAATACCGTACTGAACCAGATAAGCGTGATGAAAGCTATGATATTGAAGACACCTTACCTCATCGGCAAGTCGCTGTAGTGTCCGCAAGAATTTGCCAAGATGATTTTGGCGCGAGGAGAGCTCACCACGGCCACTATAATCGGTACGATAGAGAGCGGTACATGAATCGACGATCAGTAGACAAAATCTGGAAATTGAGTTAGATCTATGCGCATATATGCACGGATCTGACACGAACCTTGACTCTGACATCAACGCGCTCGCACTCGTCAATAGAGCATTCTGGTGATCAGCATTGTATGCGCGAGCATAGGCCACATTATCCAAGACTTCTTCTCCGTTCAAGCCATATCGCTCTGCAACGGCCAGGAGACGAACAGGCCGGAAGGTGCCTTCAGTATCAATGTAGAGGCACTTGCCCTCACCACCACCCATGCTCACAGGCAACTGACAGGTGACGGCTAGGGTATGGCATATCTGCGACTTTCCAGTCCTGAACTCGCCAAATAGCTCGGTTATCGCGCCCGTTTCGATGCCGCCTATCTAAAGTCAGACGTCATTGCACACACGTTTCGAGAGCCTGACCTCCAAGAAGAGCATCAAGTTGCTTCGATCCAGTCGTTATATGTACGAGTTCTGCTCTCCGCGCGTGGACTTCTGTAGCACTCTGGAATCCGAGCGGCACGATCTTTTGGGCTGCCGTGTTGGTCAGCACGGGCGGTCATTAACAAGATGGGTAACACTGACACACCTTCTGCCAAGATCTTGTCTGCCTTCTGCTCAGATATGCCCTTGATGATAACAAGGTTCTTCTTGGGGGTAAAGGCGACTGCCTCAACGGTACGCAGCCCAGCGTCTTCGAGTTTCTTGATGTCGTTGGCGTGGATGCCAGCCTCCTGTAGCTTTCCCACAAGGATAGGACCATTCAACTGGTACTCCTCGCCTTCCTGTTCCACATCCTGCGAGGCTTGCGACATTCAAGGCGACAATGTGCTATGAGCGGTGAACGACAAAGGGAGAGTCAGCAAAGTTCCCACGCGTGAATGGCGTGTCTTAAGACATCACGGGATCGCAAAGTCACGCGTGACCCGCAGCCTCTTTCTGTTCCACCATCATCTCGTCGTTAATGGATCAGACAGAGGTAGGTTGCTGCATGATACTATTACATTATAGCCTGATTGAAATCTTACACAGCTGTACAATGCTTCCACCAATGTCTCATCGCCGCCCATCAATGCGCTGCCGCAAGAACTATTCTCACACATCCTATACTGTTGCTGTGAAGAAACCTCACCCGGACAGGATCAATACGACCTCCTGTCCTCGATAACGGCTGTTTGTCGTCACTGGAGGGACGTCGCAATTGCAAGCTCCGAGCTTTGGACCAAGATCGCGTTCGGGCAAGATTCCTACATTCCTCACACCCCCAGGTTCTTAGAGCGCTCGGCTTCGCGTCTCATCGATGTTCACGTTAGTATCACCCCGTTTTCCTGTTTTGTCCATAGCAACATTTTCGTGGGCGCCATACAGCCTCATCTCGCTCGGTTACGAATGCTCAAACTCACGATACGTGACGCACCAAAATTTGGCAGACGCATCGGCTCAGAGAATTATACTTCGATCCTGGAGGCACTCTCGAGTACCCTTCTACCACATCTCACGCATCTGCTTGTACATTCGCAGGTTTTCATCCCTTCGAATTCGGCACATGCCTCCATCGAAGCTCCTAGCCTACGGTGGTTAAATGTCCGTCATCTACCCACCACATCGATCACTGCCCATCCTCAGCTTACAACTTTGATCATTCATGAAGTTTGGCCTACATGGCAGGGGTTGCACGATGTGATCCTGACATGCTCGTCACTCGAAACTCTTGTTCTCCCTTCTTTCGATCGGAGTTGGCCCGCACAGGAGGATTACGATCCAAATGATGCGACGTCACGTATTAGTGCACCATCGTTGCGCTCCTTGGCCGTCGCCATCACTGAGTGTCGTGACTGCATGTTGTTTCTGCTCGATATGCCCAACCTTGAATATTTGGAAGTTTCCGGGAACGGATCCATTTCACAGCATTTTACGAGCTTACCCAAACTCACTACTCTTCGACTGAATGACACGTTGGTTGCCGACGAAGAGTCGTTCTTTCGGAGTCTGTCGCAGTTGCGGCGCCTGGAGCTCATCAATGTTTATCCAGACGCGCAAGTTGTCACCAGCCATCCCCGTGGCACCAAATTTCCTTTTCCTCGCCTATCCTCTCTGGTGTATGTCTCAAAGAAGGAGACCAATGTTGGTACCCGGGATTGGCTACTGTCTGTTGCTCGATTGGGCGCCGCTCCTTTCACTATTGAGCTTGGCGGGGCTGCTGTCCAAGTATTGGACTTTACCGAGGAGTATGAAATGGATGCGTTGAGGAAACGCAACATTTCTATTATCAATACCAGTATTCCGAGTGGGCTCCTGGACGATGAAAAACATTATGCCGATTATGAGCACAACGACTTTGAAGATTATGATCTTTGGCCGGTGGAGGACGAATATGACGATTTCTTCAACGGCTGAGTATTCTGAACGCTACGCAGTGACTTGGACACTATGTGGCCATGTACGTTCTGGATTCTGACGTTGTATAGTCAGTATGTCTTGATGAATTTTAGGGACTGTATCTTCTCCATTCAAGCCACACGTGCAGAGTTATGTGTCGGGTTAAGATGACTTCTGCCCGCCGAATCAACGATTGGTGTCTACTTGTTGAAGAGAGGGACATGTCGGTGCATAATGTATTCTTACACTTACCGGTCAAAAAGTTTCAACCCATTGCTTACGCCACCCTAACTTCAACTTGAAGCTCCTAGTAGCTCGTGTCAGGTAGGCGTCCGCATGCGAGAAGAACACTCTACAGGCTCAAGGCGCGCGCGCACTGATCGTAATTGGCATCCGCCGTACTACTCTACTTGCGTGCATACGTGTCCACCGGCGCCACTTACTAGTAAACATGAAGTCGAACAACGTTCAATGTGCTCCAGGGCTCAGACCGCGCTTCTAAGACTCTCAATTTGTACATAAACATACTTACCTATTACTCTTGTACATGCTTGTAAGATACTGGCACATTCTAACCCTGCAACCCCAACTAGCTGAAATCCTGTCTTCTGTCTCTCGCTTTCCTGGTTGCCCTTCTCAGCGTCAAGACCGTATACCGTACTTTATCATACTGTCCGGTTTTCACAATGCTACAAGGAAATATTAAACCGCAGTTACAACAAGAGCCAACGATAAAAACGAACCTCCCCATATCCAGCAAAAAGGTCGATTTTGCGTCGGCCGAGGCCTTCGAATTGTGTATATTCCCTAAAATGCTGGGCAGCGCACCCATCACCTCTGTCGGCCACAGCACCGTTGCAGAGCGCAAAATTGAGACCACCGCGCCTGTTTTTTCTTCGTAAAAGTCACCTACAAGACCGTCAAGAACGGCGCTAATAAGCGGTAAACCTTCTTTGAGGAATGTCGAGCGGATAACAGCTGTGTAAGGAGAGGTCGTCCCAAATTCGTCATATGCTAATATGTCTCGGAAAAGGTCAAGGGCGACCGCGACGATGCCATTGTACACGACACCAAGGATGGGTATGCAGATCTTGAATGCGAGCTCGAACGTAGCTGGATGGAAGAAGACGTCTGGTGCATGGTATAATAGCAAACCAGCCAAGTGGACGTAATCCTCGAGAACTACAATAAGGTTAGCGAAAGGACAAACACGGTAAAAAAGAACACACTATCGGGAATGGCTGTGGGTAGCTTTGTCTGGAGGATAGTCGCAAGCCGCTGTGTCGACCTCTGATACACATCCAGGAGAGCCCCACGAACGAACTCGTCCCCGTTGTGGCCGTACTCTTGAACAAGCTTCCCGCAAATCCACAGATAGCTTGAAATTTCACTGGTATCGAAGAGCGCCGCTAGCCTCCTTACGACCGCCGGGGCAACAGCTCTCCCCGCTCGACCGTAGAATGGTATACCCCATCGTAGGACTCTGTTCGTCCGCTCCGCCACATCGTATTCATTGCCATATTTCGCGAGGAAACCGTCAAACACTGACCACGTCTGCGTGACCGTGTCCTTACACGCAGAAGGAAGATCTTCGCCAAAACCACGGATAACGAACAACATCGCTTCCAGGTTTTCTAGGCTACCTGTGGAAGAATCCTCGTTGGTTGTCAGTCATTTTGCGAAGGTAAATACGTACCACAAACGGAAGCCATCTGATCTTTAGTGACCGCCGCTTTATTTGTGACAGCAAGCAATTCAGAGAGAATATCGTCCGAGAATTGGCGGAAGGAAGACGCGGCCGTGTCCATAGGCATAGCAGATATAACATGCGCAATCGCCTCGTACACCTGTACTTTGTCTTCATGGTGTAATTTGGCGCCTGAGCTTTGCAGGAAGGTATGAAGCGTCGGCAGGAAGTCCGTCAGATGCTAGTGAAAGGCATTAAAGTAACCGAGCTGAGAGAATAATTTTTTGCCTTACCTTTTTACAATCCTGGCATAAAAACTTGAGTGCCATACCCGCAGCCGAGCTCACTTCGAGATCCCCGCTATCGAAACCAGCAGAGATATACTGAAGTTGGAACGAGATATAAGTCGGATGGTGACTTATCCACTCCGTGTACCTCGAGATGATGAGAAGAGTGGCAAACCGAACCTTGGGATGGTCCGGAAGTGTAGGAATCAAATCCATGATTTTGGGAACAGCGCCTTCATCTTCGGGGTTGACCTCAGCTCCCATAGACCGTAGGCCGAACAGCGGCGCCTCAATATCCTGCCAAGTAACATTGGATCCTTGGGACAGTGCGTTCGAAATCATGGCATGCGCGGCCAATAGACAAGTATCTGAGCCGAGGACTACGCAGCAGTCCTTTAGGGTATCGCCCATCACATGCCTGAACGCCCGAAAATCGTCGGCCTCTTGACCAGTTAAAGGACTAGAGTCCGGAGGGAAGTGCAGGTGGTTGATGATGACAGTCATGAGGGATTGATACGCATTTTGGAAAATGGGGGGCACAGGTTGGTGGGTTTGGAAGTGGTTCGCGAGCTGCATCCAGAATGGGAATGTGATAGGCACGATATCCAGATCATGGTAGGCCGAACATTCTCCAATAGCCTCTACAATCGGAAAGAATACCTCGGTATGTTGAACAACGAGGGCGCGGTAAGTGTAACCCGCCTCCGAGAAGATGCGGGCGAAGCCTTTGATCTTGTCGGGATCGCTGCTCTGAGCACTGAGTTGAGGTCGTAAAGCAATCACCCGTGGAACGATGAGCTGTATGACAGGCATGTTATTGTCGACCTCCTGCGTCTCGTGGATCAAATCACATATGACGTTGGTCGCCGCGTCAAAGAGTTGATCAGATGCGAGAGCATCAAAGGCAAAGGCGAACAACGGTGTCTCCGCAAGCTTGGATGGACTGACTTCACCCGCGTTCAGCCAGCTGCGTAGACAGTTGAATACCTGCTCCTGTACAGAGGCAGTCACGCCTGTATTGATCGTTAGCGATGGTGAAGATCAGAGCCGTGGATTTCGACGCGCCTGGAGCCTGGAGGTACATCGCAAGAAGTCCTACGACTTGTTGAGAGTTGGCTGTGAGCAGGGAAGACGATTTCGTGAAAAGATCATCATCCTTGAATTGTGGATGAGTAAAGGGGAGCGAACTAGGTAGCAACACGCACCGTTAAAGGGTATCTCGTAGCGCTGCTCAACTCCTCCGGGAGCAGCGTGAGGAATTGCAGTAAGACGGGGACCGTAGTAGGATTCTTTCCAAACGTCTCAACAATCTGTTGGACCGGATTCTGCCACTCGGGATACTGCAGCGCAAGTCCAATCAGCGCTAGACATAGTTGTACGATTATCGTTCGCGGTCCTGTCTGATATTGCTGTAGGGCGGTGATCAGGGTGTCCCGTAGAGAAGGAATATTGGCCACATCCACTTGGGTGAGATCGTACGTGACCTGTGTCGAGAAAGAGCATCAGTGGCTACGCCTTAGTCGGATCTCTGCTCGATTCACCTTGCTCCGGAACGTCTGGGCAGCAAAAATTTTGGCCGCGTGGGGCGCCTCAGGAGAGAGGAGGAGGACATTGCAGGTTGCCCAAGCCTCAGACTAGGCGAACATAGGCAACGGTCAGACGGGAATGTCGAAGGACGTCCAGGCGAAACAATTACAGAATGTTGGAAGTCCTGGAGCCAGGAATTGGCAGTCTCCAGCGACGCTTTGTCGGGTGCACGAGAAAACACGTCAAGTGCTGAAAGCACGGTTTGAATGCTATCCATCTCCGATGGATGTACAAGGAAGGAAGGAGAGTGAGATCACCATCTCGAATTGGGTCTATGTAGCCTTGTTTATCATCTTCATCGACATTCTCAAGTACAACCTGAGTACAACATTGGAGTTGCATAGATGCTATATAGGCTGACAGCAATCTGAACATGCATTCCAACAGAAAAAAATAGTGGTATATTCCCCAAGCCACCACGTAAACAAGGAAGTCGTAGAAAAGCATACTAAACGTAAAGAGGATATCCGTGCAAAAGAGTGTGGGGGTTCACAAAACCAAAGATGTTAATACTAAACAGACCATAGAACGATGTACGAGAGAGTAGGAAGAAAGAAGAGCGTCAATGACAGAAAACCGGCAATAATAGATTGGTTTCCCGCGAGAAAGAAAGAAGGGATCTAGCGACCGCCGAACACACCCTTCCTGCGTGTCTAAAGGAAGAAAAAGAGGTTAACGGTCGCTAAGCTAGAGGCAATAGACACATACCGAGTTCTTTTCCGGCGTCAATGGACGACCGGTCTCGATCCGCTTCTTCTTCTCCTCGAGGTCGAGGCGTTGCTTCTCCAAAGCATCCTTCATCTCCTTGTGACGTGCATAGAGCTCTTCCTCGGATTGCTTGAGCTTGGACTCCTTCTCTTGTACCTTTTGCTGGAAGACCATCTTCATCTCGGCCTCCATCTTCGCGAGTTTGGCCTCGTGCATGACGCGCTCCTCCTGCATCCTGGCGGCGGGGCTGAAGATCCCTCGTTAGACATCATGCAAGAACATATAACATGGTTGACTTACTTGACCTCCTTGAAGACGGTGGCATCCTGAGCGACACCCATACTGAGGAGCTTCTCTGTTCGCCAGTTCTCGTATAGAACATCGTTGGTGTACTCCCTCAGCTCCTCCATATAGGTACGGACAAGCATCTGGCGCAGCTTGACGAAGTCACAATGGTCTTCATTGTCAACCTCCACTACTCCCCAAGGGTACGCTCGTCCACGAACTTCCCGGCCGTCCGGAGTGACGACTAGTTTGTCCGAGCCGACAATGGCAAAAGGAATCTTGCTGGCGATCTCCTCGGCTTCAGCAATGGTCTCCTCGTCCTCGTTATCGTACGTAGGCGCTTGGAAAATATGGATGTTGTTATGCTCGATATCAGCTAAGATCTGAACGGGCATTAGAAAATAGTTGCGAGGTGTCACATCAATGAACTGACCCGAGCTTTGAAGTCCGTGATTTCTTCGTCAGTCATGGTGTCAGCCTTGGCGATGACGGGAATCAGGTTAACTTTGGTATGCAGCCGGCGCATGAACTCGACATCAATTTGTTTCAATCTAGGAACAAAATGAGAAGTGAAAGCCATACACTGAATCGATACGTACGAGTGACCGGTGGGTTGGATAAAGTAAAGGCATGCATGTACACGGTTGTCGACGACTTTCATACGGTTGACGCGGTTTTCCTGCTCCAAGTAGGAGTCAAACCGGGACTCAATGTTGTCGAGTATAGGTTTCCAGCTATACAGGAAAGCGGTTACGTGAAGAACCCTTTAAGGGGAAGAATGACGAACCTCTCATCATTGTTGACAAAATCACCAAACCCAGGGGTGTCGACGACGGTCAAGTGGAGTCGAACTCCATTCTCTTCAATGTCTACACGTAAACAGGTCAGGAGATAGCTTGAAATGTTAGAGCGAAATCACGGACCGGCACCAATGCTCTCAATAGCAACGGTCTTTGGGCTTTCCGCGGAAGGTGGTGGGGGAACTTTGGCGGGGTAGAGAGTGGTGTTGAACAAGGTGTTTATCAAGGTGGACTTGCCAAGCCCAGACTCGCCTGTGATGTAGAATGAGTATGTCAAATAAAAATGGCGCGACTCAATTTACGCACCCACGACCATTGCTGTAAACTGGAATCCTTTCCGCACACTCTTCCGATGGACCTACGGCGGAAAAAAGTCAGCAAAGCCAATAACATTGGGTAGAAACGTCCTACAGACCTGATTTGGCAAGTTCGCGAAACCAACCTAAACGTGTTATTAGTGCCATGTAAAATGCTGAAAGGCGAGTAGAGTAGGAGGGGAGTAGAGTGGAAACGTAAGAACAACTCTAGCATCAGAAACGCGGAACTGGCCCAAGCCGTCCCCCCTCTCATGGCAGTAGAGGGACCATACGCCCTCCCACTGTATGTGGGACGACAGAAAAAAGCTCCAGTAGAGAGCAGTCGTCCCAATAGAAGGGCGGAGCTAAGCAGCCAGGAAAACGCTTCTTCAGCCGCTTCATGGCGGGCTGCGCAAACATGGACGCTAGGATGCCGAACAAGATGGATACTGGCACAATGGGCACAGTTGCAACGTCTGCAATAGATGAAAGGGCGAAGAAAGTCGTCAACACGTACATAGCCCATTAGTTTTTTTCGGATAACGGACGAGATGGCAGGCGTGGGGACTAATGATGGACTTGAGCCATTTCCCATACCATTGGGAGAAATGTCGCCGTTGCGGGAGGAGGGATACGAGTCGGTCATCTAGGAAGTATAAGAAAACGACGGTCGAGGTAACGAAGGGAGCAGCTACTGTGGAAACACTCGTCGACAAGGTGGGAGGAGACGAAAAAGGCCCAGCGGTGTGGTCTTGTTTGTTTGTCCGGGTGGCGCCGTCACGTTCCGGCTCAATCACCAATTTGGGCCGAGGCAGGATGTAAGAGGTCTGATAGGCTTGTATGTAAGTTTGTCTCCTTCTTACGCGTCTGGAAAGCTAGAAAGCTCACCCAAGATAGTGGCCGGTTCTTGACAGTCATGGTATGGTGTGCGCTCACAAAACAGATGTTGCTCTTCTTCTTCTCACAACATGTGTTCAACGCGCGGCAAACGAGTGTATACTCAGTCTCTCTCGATGGGATTAAATAGTCTGTTGTTTGTTATAAAGATAGTGTAGCCTAGAAACGGGTATACATAATCGTCCTGTCTTCACGCACACTCGTCAACGTTGATGAACATGTCGAACATCCTGCTCTCCTCGGAAAGCTGCCAAGGATCCAGCCCTGACACCTCAGTCGCTATATAGCCGCAGCCCGCGTCCACTGGTAGTGGCACTGTGGCGTACTCTGTTAGCCCCGGTCGATATGGGACGGGCGCATCTTCGTCAACTTGCATAAGAAGGGACAAGTTGGTATCAATCTCCACGTCCGCATCCGCTACGACACGCTCTCGCCGCTCCGAGGATCGGTGATGACGGTGGCGACGGCGGTGAACATGCGGCAAAGGTAAATGATGGTCTCCAAAGTATGGCGAGGATTCCGGTGACCGGATGATTCTGCGCGTCCGCGCTTGAATCAAAACTTCATCCATGAGAAACGCTTCCATCCCAAGACGCCGGCTAGACATTGGTTTGAAACGTCGTTCTTCATTCCGTTTTCTTCGTGATCGTTTGGAAGGGGAATGATAAGGTGAAGAACTTGGCGAGTTGTAAGGGGAAGAGCTTGGAGTGGAAGAAGGTGTAGTACTGCGCGATAAGGCGGCGAACGCTGCGACGTAAGCGTTTCCGGCGTCTAGCATGTTGACGAGCGGGTTACAGCGTAAAGGTAGGCGATGACGGAATGATTGTCGTGCAGTGCTAGTGGTTATGCAGCAGAAGATCTCTGGAGCCTCTTTATACGTACCAGGAGCTTTACTTGACTGGCCACTTTGACCTTTGTTGATGGCATTTGCTTCTTCGTTCAGGCTTCAATTAACAAAGGGTCGAAACTTTGCACATCGTGAAAGCGTGTTTGTTTGTAATCCAAAGATCAAAGGTATGTATCAATCATGCAACGTTGGCAGTAAATCCAAAGACTACATGGTTTCATTGAGCTTTGGCCAGTCAAAATCGGAGGGACATACCATCTGGTCGAGCATAGTGCCCGACAACATCCAAATCAAACTTGCCGCGTATGCAATCGTCGAGGTCAATTGTCGCAGTCAAAACTCCCTCCCCTTTAAGTAGAGGACCAGCTAGAACTTGTCCGAGAGGGTTGACAATGACGCTCCCCCCACCAAGCATCACATTATCAGGGTGGCGCGCGCTGTCGTCGTAAACTGCGTGGCCCTCAGGGTAATCCTTTTCTTCGGCATATTGACAAGCGGAAAGCACAAAGCAGCGGCCCTCAAGTGCGATATGGACCATCGAACTCTGCCAGACCGGGCGCGAGTCAACGGTCGACGCGCAATAGAGCTCTGTACCCTTCGAATAATAATAATACCGCACTATCGAGTACCGTTAGATATTGTGCAAGTGGCACAGATCGACGTACATAAGGGCATGTAGTTTTCCCTTCGGATGGATCAAGTCAGTATTAGACGCAATCTTGGTCATTGAATGAACCTCACCAACAGATCGCGCCGGATATTTTTGTTTGCACTTGCGCCGTACCTTCCGCAGAAATGAATTGCTGTTCAATTACAGGCAAGGTAGATCCGTCTCCTTGGCCCCAAATAATGCGCTCCACCGCTGTCGGGGCAAGCTTACGATGCTTTCCGAGGTAACCTTGATCTGGATCGACGAAGATTTGGCAGCAATAAAGAGTGCCACCATCGCGTTCAATGATTCCAATGACAAGAAATACTCCGGTCGCTTTGCTGATGGCCTCAATTCGGGAAACCGCAGGAGATGGCACCTCGATTGCTGCGGCATGATAACGAACATACTCATTTCGTCCGTCTGCCGACCTGTCTCCCACCACAGAACCAAAGGTCGACGTCTTCGGGTAGCCACCAATGCTGTAAATATTTAGTGTCATTCTAGATCAGAAGAGGCAACAGACATACAAGGCTTCGGGGAAAACGGCTAGCTGGGCGCCATCACGATCCTTGGCTAGGCGAGTCAGCTGTTCTAGCTTTTCCAATGTGGCGTCGAGATCATATTTCTGACAGCATGCTTGGACTACAGAGACACGAAGTTTGCGCGTTGGCCGGGAATCCATGTGGGGAAAACGGGAAGCCCACACGGATTACACCTCTTTTTTTAACCGATTCATGGGACTTGAATCTGACTCGGACTATCGAAATTCGAATGTCAGCAGATACAGACGCTGACGGATTTTGATCCGTGCGTAGCCGTGCGATCGTCAGGCCTGATTAGGAAATATATGCCGGCCCTAAAGCTCGTGCGACGGCTGCAATAAAAAGCGTTTCCTTCGCTTTAGTTTCCTCATGGTACGTCTCGCCACATCCAGCCGCTATGTTCTCCCACCTTCTAACATTGGACTTTTCTTCAGTCGTCGAACAAGATCCGGATTAGAGAAGAGGAATGGGACCGTCGCATGCATGAAGTCCAGGTATCGAAAGCGTGAGTCTTCGTTTTTTTACTTGTTCGATGATGAGAAAAATCATTGGGAATCTCTCTGACTTCCATGAAGAGCTTTTGTATACATGTATTATCTGAATTATTTCTTCGGCATTGCTTTTGTTCAGAGTCTAACCCATTTTCGTCTTGTCAGGGACCTTAACCGGCTGATTATGGATTACCTCGTTATTGAAGGCTACAAATCCGCTGCAGAGGAATTCAGCCAAGAGGCCAAGATCGCCCCACCTGTCGATTTCGAAAGTATGGAAAGCCGTATGAATATCCGCGAAGCCTTGCAACGTGGCGATGTCGAAGACGCCATTACGCGAGTCAACGACTTGAATCCAGAGGTGAGGATTCTGTTTTTGCAACGTGTTTTCTAGGGGATGCAAATGATTATAACGTTTCATGCACCACTCTCAGACCTTTAGGTCGGTGATGATACTCGTAAACACCAAAACTTCAGTCTTCAATATGAACCTGCATCCCCTCTTTATTCGTTTACTCTTTCCTGTCGCTGATCTTGCTTTCAGATCCTCGATACGAACCCTGCATTGTATTTTCACCTTCAGCAGCAAAAATTGATCGAATTCATACGACACGGCCGCATCGCTGACGCAATTCAATTCGCGCAGGATGAGCTCGCCCCACGGGGAGAAGAGAGTACCGAGTTTCTTTCGGAGTTGGAACGGACCATGGCGTTGTTGGCATTTGACTCTTCGTCATCAACGCCGACAGCTATAGCCGAACTACTATCTCCTGCGCAGCGCTTAAAGACGGCAGGCGAAGTGAATGCTGCGATATTGGAGAGCTTGAGTCAAGGGAAGGAAGTCAAATTGGTGGGACTGCTGAAGCTTATGGGTTGGGGTGAATGGACGCTGGAGCAACGCGCAGAGTTTCCGAAACTAGCAAGTGCAGCGATCTGAGGGCAGCGTGGAAATTGCATGGACTTTGGAGTTCTCGCCCGTTACTGTGTACTTCTAGAAATGTAATCGTGAGGAATGGAAAAGGCATGGTGCTGCGTGTTGTGATTAATCCCCGATATCGTCTGAGTTCCGTTGGCGCGTGTCTGTGTGTTTTTTTTGTTCCTTCTAGAAAAACAGAATAGAAAAATCGGAGGCATCACGTCGGGGTGAAAGGCTCAGCTTAGGTCAGCACCAGTACCACTTGCTCAGCTCTTGCTTGTCCTGCCCGACAGACGCCTCGAAGCATCTGTTGACCAGTGTGTTGTGGGACGACTGTCATCCATCAAGTGTCGACGACTATTAGCTGGACGCTCCTGCTCGCTGTGGAAGACGACGCCGAGGCCACTGTTTCGACAAGCAGCCATCGAGGACAAAGTTCCCAGCCGCAATGACAGACATTTCCCGGAAACCTCGCTACGTTCTGCATGTCTTCAACAAGGGATCCGACAGCGAGAGTAGTGAGGATGAGAGCAGAACGAACTACGGAAGTGCGCTTTATTCGTACAATCCCCCTCCATTACCGGCGCTATCCAGATCCCCTCCGCCGCCTCCTTCGCCGTTAACGACGAATATCCCCACGCGCACCCCTCGAACACAGGCGTCGCATCAGTCCCTGTCGTCGCCATCGAGTGCAAGCTCGCCTGCCGCTGAAGAACCGACTCCCAGCACAGATGAATCCAGTTTTGCAGACAGATCCCATCGTGCCGATATTCCCCCAATAACAACTGCCCGAGGCGTCACCGGAAAACTATTTCATGGTCTTAAATCGCCCTTTCACCATAAACCACCACATCCGCGACCCCAGCCGCCGACACCATCGTCCTCCTCCCTTCCCACCACAGTTCGTGTTCCGTCTTGTCCATCTATCAAACCCTCTGACCTTCTCTAGTCACCGATAGTCTCCACCCCCGATTCCTATACCTCCGCGTCCAGTGTGGGTTCATCTTCGACGGTCTCAGAACGTGTCCTCATTCTTGCCACCGCCGACTCTGACCGGTATGTCAACGTCGACATTACTGAAGCAAAATCTGCCGAACACATTCGGGAGTGTGTCTTTGCAAAGGTACGCCATTCCGCTTATTGCCTCTTTTACTTCTCACCCTTCACAATAGCTGAACATTCTGGACGACGAGCAGTCACACTTTTCGATCTACCGCACGGAGATAGGCTTTTTCGCCCTGGGTGAAGCATTATCAGACGAAAAGCTTGTGGAACTTTGTCGGGTGGACGGTGATTCGAAAGGTTCCCTCAAGCTTCTCGTCTCCCACTCTTCTGCTTCAGTCCATGAACCGATACGTCCCTCCGTTTCGCCCTCGGTCAACACCGTTCCACCTCCCGTCCTTCCCAACTACAATACCCCTGCATCCTACGCTCCGCTGCGGCCCCGTCGGCGGTCACGTTCACGGCATGGCAGTTTATCTTCTGCAAGCGAACAACTGACTACTGAGGTGTCTGCTGGTTACGAAGCCGATCTCGACAACAATGCTGAACGCGAGCCTCTCCATCGACCTACACCTGTTCGCCCACTTCCTCCGATTAACCCACCGCTCAGCAACGTTCCTCCTTCGCCTGACCGACGTCCCATTCGGCCATCCTCTCCGCGACCCTCTCGATCAAACACGCCTTCACCGCCAGTTGTCACTGAGCGTACACGTGCGCCAGACTCGACTACCATCGTGCAAGATCGCTTTGGCAATTTTGTGCCCGCCCCTCCTCCTCCCCCGCCATTATCTCCCCATCGTGCCACCTTCAGCGAAGACCAGACTCTAATACCCCCTCGCCGTCATGTGCGCTCGGGATCCGATGCAGCAGCCGAACGTGAGCAGCTCCTTGAGGCTTCTGAACAGCAGCTGCAGACTGCTGGACAACGGTGGCGCAACACAGGCCGTTTGAATCAGCAGTCGTCTAGGGATACGTTACGGGATCGTAGGCCGAGAACTGGAGTGTTGCAGGATGAACCTTTAGAGCGCTCTGACTCCTGGGTGTTTATTTCACGTCAGAACGACGCCTCTCCACAGGCGGGGTACGATCCAGAGTCGTCTCCTCCAACCCAAACGCGACATTCACCTATCAAATCTCGCATATCTCGTAATCAGCAGCCACTGTCACCTGCTCGGTATAACAAACCTGCGTATTCTGGTCGTCCTCTAAATATTCCAGCTGCGCCACGGCATCCTCCGCCTAATGTCCCATTGATGTCACCTGAGTCTCGACCGGGTCCATCTCGAGCCGCCGGGCAACCTGTTCCCGCCAATTTTATTGTGACATGGAAAGGGGAGGAAAAAGGAGATCAGCAGAAGTTGACACCTACATCTGGTTCCGCACCTTGGAGTAGATCACTAAAGGGCGCCAAGAGCATGGACAGTCTTCGTGCTGGTTCAATACCGCCGATGCTACAACCTGGGCGACGCGGTAACGGACCGCTACCTTTGAGCGGAGCCAGTAACAATCTCGCTTTCACAGCCAAGTCGTATGACTCCAGAACCCGAAACCGACTGCTACCTGGAAAGGCCTCTCCACAACAACCCTCTCAGTATGCTGGTCGAAGTTCGTCGTCAGGATTCACCGGCGGATACATGTCTCCCAATGGGCAAGAGCCATACCCTCGTCCTCATTCCGCGTTGAGCGATGTCATGACTTCGCCAACCAACAAATATCAGCGACCGTATCAAGGTTCCATGTATCCTTCTACGGGTACGGATTATATGGACTCGGGACGATCGCCACCTTCCCTCTCGCCGAGCATGCCCTTGGTACCATCTCGACAAAATTCTCATCCATCGAGCAATGGTGTACTTACTTCATCGCCACCGCACAGTCCCAGCAGCCCTCAGAGCCCACGGTCGTCAGCTCATGATAGGCATTTGAGGGACTCATCTTCGCGCAACTCGATAGAAACTACAGCATCTGATTCTACTTTGAAGTCTGATGACCAAGGCTGGCTGCTCAGAGCCGTCATGAATTCCAGCTCAGAAAGCACTGTAGTTCCTCTGCTTCCAAGAATCGATACCTCGGACAAGCAACAACCTTACGCTTCCACATCTTCTTCCATGCCACCCCCTTCTGCCTTCACCGGCTACGACGATTCTGACAGTGATCGCGACGACACTGGGACATCAATGTGGGCGAAACCTCCAGAGCGCCCTGTGTTAACAGTCCATATCGAAGGCACAAACGGCCAACCAATGCCTCTGCCGACAATCATGCAATCCGGTGGATCTCAAGCGACTCCAGTTTCGTCTCGGAGAGCGCCCTCACCTACCTCCGGGAAACGAGGTCGCGGCAGAGGAAGTACCTTCACCGACATGCGCGATTCTTCCTGGGCGCCTCGGCCGCCACCGGAAGATGTCTACGACCGTTTGGAAGAGTTCTTTCCAGAACATGATCTTGATAAACCTGTTATCGAGGCCAATTCAGGTGGAACCTCTCCGACCGCTGGTGAAGTATTACCACCCCCACCTACACCGGAAGATACTGTTGTCCCGCTACCACCGATCCCGCCAGTGCAAGAGAGGACTCGTATGAGAGGGAAAAAGTCAATTCGCCATGTTGCTGAGGAACACAAGCGACGCATCAATCGTATTTCTGGTCAAGATCCTGCTTCTTATAATGCTAGCGTATTACGGAAGAGAAGTACGAAGCTGTGGGGTAGTCGTCTTGAGGAAGTTACGCCTGCCCAGGCAAGAGCTAATCTGGGGAACTCTCTTCCCGATTCTCCTTCTGGCGGCCCGAGTAAGTGATAATGCTATTCCACGAAGGCGGTTCCGGACTGATCTTCTAATTCTACAGCCACCTTCAAATGGGTACGAGGAGAGCTGATAGGGAAAGGCAGCTATGGACGCGTGTACCTTGCTCTAAACGCCACCACTGGCGAGATGATTGCTGTTAAACAGGTCGAAATGCCCAGAACTGCGAGTGATAAGAACGATTCTCGCCAAATTACGGTTGTGCAGTCGCTCAAGATCGAGAGCGAAACCTTGAAGGACCTCGACCATCCGAATATCGTTCAGTATCTTGGCTTTGAAGAGACGCCGGCGAATCTGAGCATGTAAGTGCAACAATAGACGTGTCTAAAGGCTATGCTCATATATATCTCCACAGCTTCCTTGAATACGTTCCTGGTGGCTCTATTGGAAGCTGTTTGCTGAAACATGGGAAGTTTGCTGAAGACGTAACCAAGTCGTTCACCAAGCAAATTCTCAGTGGACTCGAATACCTTCATTCAAAGGGTATTCTGCATCGAGTGAGTCTATCAGTAATGGATTGTTGGATTTTAATCAACCCTTTGTAGGACTTGAAAGCGGACAACATTCTTGTCGAGATGTCGGGAGTTTGCAAAATCTCTGACTTCGGCATTTCGAAGCGGACGCAAGATACTGCCGGTGGCGCAGAGACGGCTATGCAAGGAACCGTCTTTTGGATGGCTCCGGAGGTCGTCAATCCCCAAGGCAAAGGGTACAATTTCAAGGTCGATATATGGAGTGTAGGCTGTGTGGTGCTAGAAATGTGGGCAGGAACCCGCCCATGGCAAGGTGACGAGATGGTAGCTGTCATGTTCAAGGTTAGTCTTGTCACGTCCACAGTTGGTCCTTGCTCATTCTGCAACAGCTGTATCAACTCAGGCAGCCGCCGCCTGTACCCGAAAGCATAACGCTCACTGAACTGGGGGATGACTTCAGGAAGAAATGCTTCGCCGTGTACGTTTTCCTTGTCTTCACCGTTCCGTGGCGAATGTTAACCCGGCTTTCAGAAATCCCGACGAGCGACCATCCGCCATGGAGCTCCAGAAACACAAATATCTAACAGTCACCCCCGGTTGGGTTTTCACTGACTTTCTACACTGACTGTCACATTCTTTTTCTCTTTGCGCATCTGTCATATTACATTCATTCGCATCTACTTCTTGCTACTCCCACATTTCCTCTTCTTTGTTGTTCATGTTAAGTCTAGTCCTATCGGTACCATTTGTAGCAATTTACTAATGTCTATAATACACAACGATCTGTGGTCATCGTTGCCGCATCCACAATGTTCTTCGAAATAGGGAACTGTTTAACTTGATCGATCGATCAGGCCTTCTTGCTTCTCAACCATGTCGCGTCGCGTCGCGTCGAACAAATATGGCCTTTCTCTCCGTAGTTGCTCTCACTTACCATAATTTCTCACTCCTCTCTGGTTTTTATTGCACTCGCCACAGGATCTGCTTGACGTCATGCCTAAAAGTAACCTCCCCCGCTTGACGTCAACCACCCTACCTCTACCTCTACCAGCATGAACTCAAAGCAAACAGATGATAGTTGCAGTATTCGCCAACGGAAAGCCGCTCAGACTATCCAACGACACTGGAGAAAGACGAAAGAGAGCAACCTGCGCCGCGAGACCCTCAGCACTGATCTTCGGTGGAAGGATGCCGCTATTCATGCACAACTCAAGGTAAGTACGCGGGCACCCGTAGATTAATCGATCTTGACGTACAAGTGCTGTAGATGGACAGAATAGCCGCGGACAAGGGCAAGAACTCCCCCAAGGACCGCTGGAAACGCGCTGCGTTCTTTGTTAGGCGACTGCAGGACGGTAACGACGCGTTGAGTGGTAAGGGGGTACCTCTGGAGAAAACGGGCGCACGGGTCAAACGTCTTGAGACGCAGCATTGGTTGGAGCTCATAGACGGGTGAGTATACGTCCTTGTCTCCTGCGTGATCTCACCGATTCCTAGTAAACATCGTTATGGCTCGAACTGTTGAGTAATCCTTTATGAGAACGAAATCCACAGCTGACGGTTGTTCTCCAGTGAAGGTGCGTTCTCAGTTCAAACGAGGCGCGAGTTCAAACGGCGACGTTAGTGGTATCACAGACGATGGCAGGAAGAAGATACTTCAGACAATTTCTTTCATTGGTGTCACAGTTCGCGTTTCTTTGCTGCCTCGAACTAACGAGTAATAGGCTCGACCGTGGTGAAGGTAGATCGTTGAGTCTGGACGAATGTCCGCGCGAACAACTGGACGAAGAGGCAGGTGACATTTCTACTTGAGCAATGTGAAGGCTGCTGATGATGTTTTGAGCTAGAGAATCCAGTATGTGTTACGCGCTGTCCTGGACGCTCAAGGCTGATCAACGCTAGATATCTTTCTGCAGAACAACGTGCGTCGTACAAATGTTGTGGAGGATACTCATGAACGGTCTAACTTTAAACAGGGCTCAACTACCTTGCCAGCGTTGATTCAGAAGGGAAACTGCGGTGGGCCAGAAATAATGAACTGATAGACACGACTGCTGGCCATTGGAAGGATTCCGGGGACGGAAAAGGCGTAATTCCAGAAGATAGTATTCCGGATCGCCCTCCGCCAGAGAGGCGGGGAAGCTTCTCCTCAAGCCTTGCCAGTCAGGAATCGGTAGTCGCTCAGCATTATGCTGGAGACGACAACAACGGCCGAAGCAAGCTTGCTAGGGTGTTTCACCAGTACTTCACGGTAAAGGGCACTTTCGACAGACTTCTCCGGAAAACTATACGGAAGAATACCTGGATATATATCACGGCGAGCTCCATCACTTTTTGAGGAATCTGTTCACAGTGCTTATTCACTTTGCAGGATAAAAACTGTAAGTCGGTACTTTGGTTCGAGTACTACGGTACATGTTAATTAGACTCCAGTCAATATCTTCATTGGTATAAAAGGTACAAGGTCTTTCTTGCTTTACGGGCTCTTCCAAAGTTCTTATTCATTCGCAGAAACCGGAACTTTCCAGCACTCTACATTCTTGCAGGAGGACTGGTGACATCTGCCGGTTTAATATCCGTTAAAGACGGCGTCATATATACGTTGTCGCCGCTTTCGGGACACTACAGGCGTGTATCATCTCCGTGCATTTATCGCTTACATCTACTGACGCGAATATCAGAACAACTGTTGACGTATGTCTCGATTTCACTGAAGCTTTACAAGTTCATTACTAACCCTTGTATTTGAGCATTTCCACCGATTCATCAAAGTATTGAATGAGCGTGGCGTCGATATGCATAAAGCTAGAATCAGCAAGGCTGGGGCTACTCTATGGGGGCGAGTCGCCGCTATCTCTTACTTGAGTGACCGGAAGGCTGACTTTCCTTCTCTGCAGAATTGAACACCTTGCAAAGTGGAAAAAGTCTAAAGACGTCTTCGTGGGTAAGGGGAAGAAGGAGATTAAGGGCGCAGCGCAAAAGGTACAGCGCGCGACAACAAGCAATAGCGAAGGCGACGGTGACGATTCGAGTTGGAAGAAGCATGTTCTCCTTGATCGTGAGAGGAAGAAAGCGGAACAGGATCCCGGCCAATCGCAACCTGAAGCGACGAAGGAAAGGGAGAGTGCGTGGAAAGTTGGGAAAGTTTGAAGGGCAGACTGTGAATGTATGTTACAGAATATATCTTACAAGTGCATTGTATACCATTTGATTACGCCTCAAGCCCTCGTCCACTGGCTCTCGATCTCTGATACGCCTACCGGTAATGCTGCCTGAAGGTATCATGAGTCGCAGGATGTCAAAGTCGAGAGGAAGGAACAGACCTTCTCGTCGTAATCGCTCCATTCTCCTTCGCTCATGTCGACTTCGGGGAAGACGGTACCCTTCATTCCAACGCATTTCCAGGTTCCCTGAAAATGGGTATCAGCGTGAAGAAAGTAATCAGTGGACGACATACACTGGGATCAAAGCCCACCAACTCCAATCCTCGGCACTCAATCTTCAACAACGGCGCAAACTGAGCGTTCTCGGCGCTGTAAGGTGTGGGAGGAGCGGGATCGAATTTCGCGGAACTTTCGCGTTTGCCTGCAATGGATGTCGTCAGATTGGCGTATTTTATCGTAGTACAGCGTCAACATACACATCCCGCATCGCCAGACAAAGTTTGCAGTGGCGCCTTTGCCTCCGGATACTTCGCGTTCTTCCTATGTCGGAATGAGTTGTGTGGCTTGGTCAATCAGCGAGCAATAACCTTGCGGTTGATTGACACGAGCTTGGGATGCTCTTCATGGCAGCTGTTACATTTCACCTGGACAACACTCAGAGACTGACGAAATGACCACCGGGGCGACGACGGACTCTAAAGAAATACTCAAAGTGATTCGAGGCGGGGACAAGATCGGTGACATTCTCGAGCTCAGCCTTTATTGAAAGCAGCAGGACCTGTTCAGAGCCAGTTGATTCGTTGACATGGACGCCGACGATCTGGGCTTACCACCATGGTGTGAGCAGAGGCGCGTGTTGATACTTGTTGTGCAGAGGCCTGTAGGCTTCCTTTTCCTCCTCCCAAGATGGCGGCATTCCTGCCTCGCCTATTCACGCGTCAAGCTGCCCTAAAAAGCGCGCGCGCCGTCCCGTCGCTCTCTGCGCGGCCGTACTCGAAACGTGTAAAACGTAAACAGGATGAGGACGACGCGATGGAAGACGACCCCAAAGCCGACGACGGCATGGAAAACTATGGCGACCCAGAGAAAATATCGGGCATACAGTTGACGCCCAAAGACTATGAGGATATCCTCGATGACGACTATGAGGACGATGACACTGTCACTCTGGGTCATCTCCAACTCCAACGCCAGCGGGAGACCTTGCAGTACCTGCGTCTCATAGAACACGAGATGCCCAAACTTGTCGGTGTGTTTACTGCTCTGTTATATCTCGAAAGGATATCCTTAACAGTGTTTCGTGTAGCATACCGAAAACCCTTCATCCGGCCGACGCCAGAGACACCTCTCGTGGTCAGGTCCATATCGTACGGCGGAGAACCACATCCTGCCACCGCTAAACGCGTCGTCACCGTTGCTGTAGACGACCTCCCGCTGGAGAGCGAAGATGCCGTTCACCGCTTCAAGCTCCTGGCCGGTCCACGCTGGTCACCGCGTCCTCCCGCCGACGGCGGAATAAGTAACTTGGACGAATGGGGCAACGGATACGTCAAAATAGCCTGCGAAAGCTTTCCCGACCCAGAGATGAATCTGCGGTGGGCTAGCGACGTGGTGAACAGGTTATTAAAGGAAGCAAATGTACGTCTACGCGCCGCTATCTATACCCAGCTTTTTTATAAAGTCTACAGGCCCCAACGTCCGACAAATTCCGAGACGTGCCTCTAGACTTGCGACACATATTCGCCAAGGCGCGCAAAGCAAAACGCGGAGAACATTTGCGTGGCCGTCTATATCAACGACCGACCAAGCATGATTTCCCTCAGGAATGGTTACCACGAATGCCCGAGGAACCTGAAGAGGCGGAGGATTTTGAGCAGGATTCAACTCAACCACAGTCGGAGCAGAATGAGGATTTGAAGGGTAGGGAGGAGCTACTGCCGAGGCTGCTGGTCTAAAATAGATATATTAATGGCATAATCGTCTCTTAGACTTTTGACACTATCCCTCCAGACCGAATCATGTCGAAAAAGTCGTCTTTCTCAACCGCAGCTGAAGAGAACTGAGAAGGCGCCTTTGCTATAGGCAAATAAACATACCTGGTTTCCCTCTCCCGATTAAATTGTCTTTCTTGCTCTTTTTATTCATCTTCCCTTCGATTGTAGGCGCTGCAAGACGCGGTTTTCCGCTACCTTTCGCGGCTTTCTTTTCTTCTTCAGTGTTTGCGGCGGCGGTTTGTGATTGTTGAACAGCGTTGAATAGTTTTACCACTAAAGAGATGATTAGATCGAGCGCGAAAGATGACTTTGAGTAGAACGCACCACCGCGTTGAGCAACTTTGCGCAATGCTCTTTCGCTCTCACCGCCCCAGCCTCCAATAACATCTGTTATCCTGTTTTTGTCCTCCTTCTCTCTCCTTTCCAACTGCAGCACCTTCTTCGCCTTTGACTCTAGTTTTTCATCATTCCGTCTCCGTGCTAATGACGGCTTGAGCGATAGAGGTAGATCTGTAGGTGCCTCTGTGCTCAGTAGCGACTGTAGAGTAGCTCCAAAGTTTGAGGGCGCAGTAGCGCGTATTTTCCGCTTTTTCGTTTGCTGCGATTTTTTTGGTTTGAGGTTTAGGATTTCCTCTTCGTCGCCGGACGCGTCTTCTGATATGTCGCTGCCGGATTCATCGTCGGATGGGAGGTTATCGACGTCGTTGTCTGAGCTTTCTTTCTCTTCAGAGAGACGTTGTCGTTTTTGTGGCGGCATGGACATGATGGTGATGATGGACGTATTAGAAGAAGATACTTGGCGATCATAATGACCTCTTGCCGCCTACATTATCCGGACTCTTGAGCAACTCGCTGTCGAGAAAAGGCAGCAACGGGCGATGTATGTTACTATGTTACTATATTGGAAACCGCTACCCATATAATGCGATAATTGTTCTTTAAATTGAACGGCTCGTTTCGACCTCAGCAGTCTTCAAATAACTGGGTATCTTTTACTGATGTGCTTGAGAGAGAAATGTGCGCAAACTTATACAGAGACCATGACGGCGGCAAGGAGAGATCACGTTTCCTCAATTCGGCGTTGAAGCCCCTTCCTTTCCACGATCACCAGCGTCCAAGAAACGTCGATAGCCCCGCTGCTGCCTCAGCAGACGATATACCTCCAACCTCCAAATAATCAGCAGACATCGTCGTCGTCTAGGACGGCACTGGAACTTGTCGTAGGACCCGCCCAAGATCACTGCCAACCGCGGCATTCTAACGTGTCAGAATGGCGTCGACCTCCATACACGACATGAACATTCAAGTCGAGCCAGATCTCCACCCATTGTACCCGTCGACGGCGTACATTGCCGTACTTTTGTCGTCGCATTCCGGTCTCACACCAGACCAAAAGGCGAAGCTCGTCAGTCACTGCCTTGCGCGTTCTTGCATGTTCGCCGAGTTATCCGTACTCCAATATCTCCTCTCCGACTCGCATTGCCAGAATTTTGTCGACCTCAACACTCGAGACGAGGATGGACAGGGTCTGATCTCGTTGACCATTTACGGATTCGGTGCAGACTCTGACAGAGATATCGAGCGAGAGGAATGTGTTAGATTACTAGTCCAACAAGGCGCGGATCTGAGTCCGGACAACAGTGAGCATCCATCCGTTGCATTTCGACATGCGCTAACCACGCGCCTGCCAGACGGCTGGACTCCGCTTCATCACGCCGTGTTACTATCACCCCCGACTCTCGTGTCATATCTAATGACACATGGCTGCTCACCATTTGATGTTACTCGCAGAAATCTGACGCCTCTCGACATTGTCACCGCTCATTCATTGATTCCTGGCAGAGATGATGTCGCCCTCCTCCTTGAGGAAGCTATGCGCGGTGAAGGCTGGACGGGTGGCAGAATGGAGGAACGAAGGCGTCTCTTTGACGAGCGCGTCAAACGGAGAGGCAAACAGAAGGGTGTCCAAGAGGATATAGGCAAAGTTCTCGGTGTACACCCAAAGTGGTGGGGACCTGACTCGGATGATTCTTCGTCGGACTCTGATTCAGACGATGAGGATATGGATGATGCCACCGTCTTCGTACGTTCTCCGTAGACATTCCTTTGCGCCACCTAATGACAAAGAGACAGACGCCGCCTGCAGATTATTCATCGATGCTTGTCTTCTCTCCTCTGGCTCTGCCGCAGATCTTCGACTCCCTTATCACCAACTTTCAGCCTTCTCTGCGCGATGCCACGCCGGCGAATACATTATACATGCTCGCACGATTCGCCTGTTTAACATGCGACCACACATGGCTCGAGGACTTGATTATTGGCGCGACTGACGCCATAGAAGATACGTTCTTCGTATGTCGATCTCCCCTTTTCGGCCCGGCCTATAACCAGCTAACGCACTTTAGAATCGCGCGGAGGACGTCACTTGCCTCGTGTTTTGGCTTTACAATACTACACTATGGCTTCATTTGATGCAGTGTGATACCTCTATCAGTGAAGCTTGTGAGATGCTGGGTTCCTTCGAATTGATAGAAGAGGTGATAAACTCCGTCTTTGGTATGTCTTTTCGGGCCCTCAAATTTTTAATCATCTCAATCCTACTTATAGTGTTCGTTATCCGTTTCGCCGAGAGGCGCGTAGACCAGCTCCTGGATCCGGCGCTATTGGATTACTCGGCCTTGGGCTCCGATTTTGAGTCCGTACAATTTGAATCTGAGTGGTCTATTCTTCGCCCTTTTACGGGGAAAAAGAAACCAACTCCAGCAGCTACCAACACTCTTCGTGCACCACCGTCCTCACCTCCCAGTCCCGGCCGACCGGCATCTCCTACACCTACACAAGCCACCATATCTCCTTCTGCATCGAAAGCATTTTCCTCACTCAGACAGAGCATTGCACGAGGTCGTTCGGGTTCAACTGCCCAGACGCCTCTGCACTCTTTGTTCCCCGCGCCTCCGCCTTGCCCCGACGACCTTGTGGCGTTCCTCACGGCTTTACACACGCTACTTACACTTTCTGACATAAATCCGGCGTTAATTACGCAGCTCTGGTCTCAAGTCATGTATTGGACATCGTGTACGTACTTGAATTGTGGGGGCAGCTGCCGCTTACTGACAGTCTGGGCAGGTGAGATGTTTAATCGCATCTTGACTAGGAAAAAGTATCTTTGCAGGTAAATTGATAGACCTTGAAACCCGTCCTATTTGCTCATCGTGTTCTATTAGGTCAAGAGCTGTCCAAATCGGAATGAATCTGAGCAGTATCGAGGAATGGGTTGGGGCGATGTCACTTCCACGCGGGGTTCAATCCCACTTTGCCCCCGTTAGAGAACTTTTGAACTGGTTGCAGGTTCGGTTTCCAACTCAACTCTTGGCATGTTAACTGATCATACCATACAGTGTCTCTCTTCAATCACGGCGTTTGATAACCTCGTTGCTACCATTCAAACGATGAAATCTTTGAATCCTTTACAGGTAACATTGACCTTGGTCTATCACGTTGTCCCTGGGCTGACACTGGACAGATGCGACGCGCTGTTCGGGATTACAAGTATGAGGTCAACGAGGGACGCATGACGGATGAATGCATTCAATATTTGACTCAGCTTCAGAAGGACTGGGAGAGGCATCGCGTGAAACTCGGAGTTGAGGCTCTGCGAAGAGAGGTGATGCTGCCTGTTCAGACCTGTCGACTTGATTAAAGATTAACGTCTTCTTAGATGGGCGAGCGCGATCGTGAAAGGGACGACAGTGGCGCTTCTTCTGTTAACGGATCTTTCGTCGAGCAGTCCGGCCATCCCGGAGATTCATCGGTCGACTCTATTGAGACGATGTCTTCCATGGGAGGACAGCAGAGCATTGACATGCTTTTCGACAAGGACGAAAGAAATTCGACTTGGGAGCCTGTCAAGCCTCCCCAGGTTCTCGGGGAACTGTTGGACTCTCGTCATATGCTTCCTCTTCTATTCCCTTCTGACCCTCGACTGCTTGCGGCTGTTCCTACCAGACTGCCACTTGCGGACGATAGTCGAAGGCGTCCAAGTCCCCTTCTGACACCTGACTCGAGGAGCGAGAGCTTTAGCATTGCAAGTCAACAGCGACCCCTCTGGCGCTCGCGACACAAGAAGGTTCGGCAAGTTGGTGCCAGCACGTTGAAATGGGTGGATGGGATCCGCTCGGCTTCGCGATGGGGTCGGCCAGTACTGGATGAAGAGTTCCAGTCCGACGATGAAGACACCAAGCTGAAGGTGGATACTCATTCAACTCCACTTACTCGGAAACCGTCTGGGCGTGGAAAAGGCAGAGCAAGTCATGGCGGTGGCGAGTTGACGCCAATAGATCACTAGATATCACTAATTTATTTACCACTCAACCACCGTGTGTCCGAGCATACCCTCTGTCGTCTGCTGCTTTTATGATTTAAACTACACGAGAAATACAAAAACTGTACACTGTTCTTGGCGCATAAAAGCGCTCAATGCCTCCCCTAAGAGCTCCAAAGATGCGCCATTAACGCTACAGCCGCGTTGACTCCGGAGCCAGATCCTGCCATCAGTGGCAAAACAATCCGGCAACCGTAGCGGTTGATCGCCTTTTAGCACTGCTTTCGCTGCGCGGAAAACCATTTAAAACTATCTGCTTCCAACTACCATCTTTTCCAAATCTTTCTCTTCTTATACTTCATCTTCACGTTCACGAACTAACTTATCATGGCGGATTCCCCCATCACGACTATTCCTCTGTAAAGCTAGTCACCACTGACAACCAACATCTCACCACACGCGACGACACGACGTTGCAGCGTGCCAACACCAATCTGACGACGAGCTCACGCAGCTCATATGCACCCCAAGAAGACGATGCCTTTGACCCGACCAAGTTGGGAGAAAAGGGTGACTCCAATCTCGTGCGGGGAGCGAGTATGAGGAGTCGGAGTACTTCGCCCTATCCAGGCGACATCAAACACAACGCATATACCGACGATGACTACTATAACCATACCCAACCTGACGAAAGCCAGTCGTCGTTAGTGCGCAACGCGGCAGATGTTGGGCGCTCAGGGAACAACTACGAAGACCTCGGTACGCTGTTCGACTTGCTCCTTTACAGCAGCTGTTCTCATTAATGCACTTAGAATACGCTGATCCATATAACAACACCCGCGCCCCGCCTGTTCCCGAAAAGTCTGGCCCATTAGCCAAGCTCCTCGGTGGTGGTGGCGCTGGTCGATATCCCCTGGAGCAGAGAATAGAAGACAAGAAGCGGGGCATAGGGCGTCAAAGACATCCCTTCCTTGGTATGCTGCGCATCGCTTCATCCATCTCCTCCGAAAGTGTGCTGATTTTCCTCCTAGTGTGGATACTAACCACCATAATGGTCTCCGTGTTCATATACGAACTTGTTGTCAACTCGCGGGAGCAAGGCAGTCCCGTCTCCTTCAAGGTGCGTACCCCCGGCTGGTCCGAGCTGTCGCCCGGCTCATCATCTATGGACACAGCCTGTCGTGAATTACATGCTTGGCCCAGCCTCCGCAGTTCTCATCAATGTTGGCGCGCGCTTCCCTGCGTGTATGAAACTGGTCGACGACATTCCGCCTACGTTCCAATTGGGCTGTGTGTTTATCTTCCTGTGTTGTTGACCCGCTGATATCTAATTGCTTTGCATAGGTATGAACAACACCGCGAACCCGGTAGACTCGGACAAGATCTGTACTGTTGAGGATATCTGTGGGTTCGGTGGATTCCACGATGCGGATCCTAATCAGTGGTACCGGTAAGGCGCACTCTTTCGATTCACTCGATGCACAACTCTGAGTATCGATAGTTTCATCCTACCGATCTTTATACACGCGGGATTCATCCATATTGCTCTCAATATGCTCGCTCAGCTGACTCTCTCGGCTCAAGTACGCTTTCAACGTTAGCGCGATACAAGATAGTTTTATTAACACCCTTCAGATTGAGCGAGAAATGGGCTCGGGCGGCTTTTTCTTCACTTACTTTGCCGCTGGCATATTTGGGTATGACTGGGCTGCCTCCTTCTTTTGACGTGTACTGAACCGTTTCAGAAACGTGTTTGGCGGTAACTTTTCACTTGTCGGTGTTCCCTCGGTGGGCGCCAGTGGTGCTATCTTTGGTACTGTGGCGGTGCGTACACAGTCTACTGAGAGGTTCTTGATGTGCTGACGGCATACTCAGGTAACGTGGGTTGACCTCATCGCGCATTGGAAGTACCAGTACCGACCTGTGAGGAAGGTCAGTCTCCTTTGGCTTGGAAATTCTATCTTGAAGTATAACCGTTTCTCAGCTCATTTTCATGATCATCGAGTTGTGCATCGGTATTGCAATCGGTTATATACCCTATGTCGACAACTTCGGTAAGTGCTGTCTTAAGAGATAAGACACCGACTGACAAGTGTTTTAGCTCACATCGGTGGTTTCCTCATGGGATTACTGGTTGGAACGGTGTTCTACCCTGTCATTAGCGAGACAAAACGGCATAAGATGATTACATGGGGTTTCCGAATCGTTGCCATACCTTTGGCTATAATTCTTTTCGTTGTTCTCACAAGGAACTTTTACACTGCAGATCCTTACGCTGGTGAGTGCAGGATCTATACCGCTGGTCTTCGTTGATTTACTGGGATATATAGCTTGTGATTGGTGTCGGTATCTATCATGCTGGCCGACGGCGTCGAACGACCACTGTCATGGCACAGGTATGTACAGCTACTGTTCTCATGTTTACGTGCAGCTGACGAGATGGTGCTCGCAGGTTTAACAACCTCGACGTCGTAAGTAGCTATGTATGCGGACGTAGAATAATTATACTGGCACGGACATTTAAATTGACGATATATCTGTTCTCTGTATACCACCAATAATATTACTTTCAGTCAGAAAATGTACCCACAAGCGCCTACATAATTATGTAAGGTAGTAAGTACCTTGTTCTTTAAGCGCTCTACTCCTCACCAGGACCCCGCCTCCCTCCTTACTTTTTTTTGATGTTATAGGCCACTGTTCACCATCGGAAGCATGGCGAACTCGAGAGCACACTTTACGCTTAGTCCCTCATGGCCCAATTACGCAGGCGTTATTGCAACGTTGCTAGCAGTGCTAGTTGGCTTTGGGAGGTATTTCTTGCTGGGTGCGCTTTCTGTTCGGCTTGCATGTCTTTCCGTTGAATTCTCATAGACTGGTGGGATCCGACACACTGCCAGGCTCTTCTGAATGGCGGCAGTTGGCTGGACGGCAATTTGAAAGGCTGGCAACCGAATGGTGCGCTCCGTTCATGCTAGGCCTACGCTCCGTTTATGATTTGCACTTAGGCTGCATGATCCACACCTACAAGCCGACGGACGTCGCTGCCTGCGCGGATTCGCGCGAGTTTGTATTTATCGGTGATTCCGTAACGCGGACTCTATTCTTTGAATTCGCGCACATAATCGGGCCCAAGCTACCGCTCGCACCTCCCGATGACAATCAGAAGCACGCGGACCATTCTCTACGCGCCGACTCTGGGATCACCGTCTCGTTCTACTGGGACCCCTTCCTCAATAGTACGCGGGTCAACGACCTCATTAACACCGACATATACGCCTCGCGTACCGTTCGCCGTCCTGCCATGCTCGTGCTCGGATCCGGTTTGTGGCATCTGCGCTACGCGGAGACTTCTGGCGGAATACCGTCCTGGGAAGCCAACATGGAACGCATCTTGGAGGTTCTTGCTCACGCCCCAATTAAGCCCGCCGACGAGGTGGTCGTGCTTCCGGTGGAACAAGTCATTACCTCAAAGCTCTCGCATGACCGCGCAGAGACGATACGCCCGTCGTTTGTCGATGCTATGAATTCTGACCTTTTCCATCGCATCAATCCGTCGTTGGCCAATTACTTTAATATTCTGGGACGGACACCCCCTGCGATTCCTGTCTCGCTGCCGGTGGTCTTCAATGACATGGTAGATATACGCGAGACTGGAGATGGATTGCACTTTTCCTCTACGATTGTTAGACAGCAGGCCAACTTGCTGCTAAACCTCCGCTGCAACGATCACCTGCCCCAGCATTTTCCCTATGATACAACGTGCTGTCGTTCATATCCGTGGCCTGGGATTATGCATTTCGTTGTCCTCGTGCTCACGATTTCATGGGGACCAATATCACTGCTGAGTTCTCAGCATGCGGGTTCGTGTCTTCGGATTTGGCAGGGAAACTGGTTTCTGACCTTGCACAGGGCAACGTTTTCGCTATATACCGACTGTTAATGCGGAACATATACCACGGCTAGTCATCAGCGGCTCCGTACTCGTCATCTACATGGCGGATCGCACAAATCTTTGGCTGAAGGAACACAAGTCTTTCAATCCTTGGACATTCGGTCTTCTTAACGTGCTGGCTCTGATTTTAGGATTCGCGACTGTCAAACGCTCAGATAAGGATTTGGGATTCTTGAATCGCGACCAGACGGATGAATGGAAAGGGTGGATGCAGAGTATGGCGTTCCTTCACTTTTATATTCACGCTTTCATACCCACCATAGTTGCCATCTTAATCTACCATTATCTGGGCGCGTCCAAAATATCGGGCATCTACAACCCGATCCGTGTTCTTGTCGCGGCTTACCTGTTTATGACCGGATATGGCCACGGTACGTATTATCTGAAGAAGGCGGATTTTGGGTTTCTTCGCGTCGCACAGGTAGGGAGAATTCATAGCGTCGCAAGGACGAGCTCTGATCTTGTCCACGTCTTAGATCATGGTCCGCCTGAACATGTTTACACTCATACTGGCCTACACCATGGACACGGATTACATCTCGTACTACTTCGCTCCACTCGTTTCGATGTGGTTCCTCATCGTATATGCCACCATGGCCATCGCTCCCCAGTACAACGACCACATTCCATTCCTGCTCGGCAAACTCTTCCTGTCTGCAGCTGCCGTCACATGGTTCATGAAGACGGAATGGGTACTGCAGAGTGTGTTTGATGTGCTTCGACAAGTCTTCAGAATCGAATGGTCTGCTCGCGAATGGGCTTTTCGTGTCAACCTCGACCTGTGGATTGTGTATGTGGGCATCCTGGCGGCAGTTGCAGTGATCAAGACCCGCGAGCATCGTATAACGGAGCATCCGCAGTGGGCGCTCGGAGTCAAAGCTGCTGTTGGCGCGTCGTTTGTAGCGATGTTGTGGTACTTTGTATTCGAGCTCGCGCAGGAGTCCAAGTTCACGTACAATGTCTGGCATCCGTACCTGGCGATGGTCCCTGTCCTTGCCTTTGCTGTGCTCCGCAACGCCAGTGTCATACTGAGGTCGGCGTCTTCACGAGCGTTTGCATTCGTGGGGAAATGCTCGTTGGAGACGTTCGTCATCCAATATCACTTTTGGTTGGCGGGGGATACGAAAGGGATATTGCTCGTTCTTCCTGGGACGCGCTGGAGACCAATCAATTTCGTCTTTACATCCTTCTTGTTCATCTTCGTGTCGCATTGGGTCGCCAAAGCCACGGGTGAACTCACAGTGTGGATCTGCAGCGACCCGCATAAGGCCACGATGCCGTTGCCAGCCACACAGGCATCTTTAGATACGCAGTCACGTATCAACGCGGGCAGGAGAGTATACCGCTGGTCGCTGTGAACGGTGCGAAACCGGAGGGCGGGCCGGACGCCCAGACGCCACAGCGCCGTCGGTGGCTTGATAGATTGGCGGAGGGTGCAGCACCTGAGAATGCGGCGTCGTTGCAGACTACATGGCAGCCTGGGCTGAAAGCAAAACTGGGCGGGATGCTTGGACTAATGTGGTTCTTGAACCTCACATGGACGTAGTAGATATGGACACTCGAGTATATTATACTGTATGAATACGAGGTTCACGGGCCTCGTTGATTATCTAATTGTTTCTTGTTTTCTGTGCCATGGCAGACATTCTTACGTATAGTTACTCCGATTCTTGTGTGGCGTTACTATTGCACATAACCAGACAACCATGCAGCGCAAAACAAAATCGCGGCAATTCGTTCACTGAGTGTCACACCGAAGTGACACATCTCTTGACATTGGGTAACAAGTGGATGAATTCAACTCGCTATGTACTCTACTTACAGGGATCATTGTAAGTACTACGTAAGCACTGAGCTTTAATGGAATACACTGGAAGAGATCGTTAGAAAGGACGTTGACGAAATTGAAAAGATGCGGAAGATGAATCATTTGGTTGAAGACATTGTTAAAATTTGGTTGTGTCGTCACCGAGTCGGACAATGGGTAATAATCATTTGGGAGGGCGAGGAGGGGATAGACATACATTGAGGAGGTAATCTGGGGAGAAGAGTCAGTATAAGGATTCAGAAAATGCGACACGATAGAATGTGATCAGTATTAGCATGGAAGTTCGTCAACGCTCGTCCTTTAGACAAGTTCAGGGCTTGACTTCTATTTGTTCATCACTTCGACGTAGTTAGAGCTCGACTCACCATGTGCAAGTGCGCAGACCATCCTCCATATCTTGAGGTGAAGATGACTGAGAAAATGTCAGAAAGGTGTCAAAGACAGTGACGAGAGCTCAGAAATTTGGGTATATGAATGACATTCATGAGCCCGTAGGCTTCGCAGTAGCGATTCGTATGTCTCGTCGTCGCTCGGGAAAACATGGGGCAGAAACTCACCTGAAAGTCGTGTACGAAGGATGCATGAAAAAAAAAATATGCTTCTTAATAGGCCGACTTGAGGGCCGGTGTCCAGTACCACGTGATCCGGACTTTACCCAAAGTGCTCATTGCGCATCTTGGCCAGGACCGTCGTCGTCGTCAGCCACTACATCCATGAACGTCCTCCACCACCCCATTGACTTCCTACCACGGCCAGTCACCCACTCACCGACACCGTTCGGATTTGGGTTTGGGCTCGGCCAGCCCGCCCCACCAGCCATGCTTTCTGGGTGGCCGTCGACCGTACCTCAGGCGTCTCCTTTTGCCCAAATAAACACTTCAGGACCCCAGCAGTCGCCATCTAGGGTACAGAAGCGCCGTCATGAGCCGGACGAGTCGCAGGCAGACGAGGCAATGGACCGTAGTCCTACCCCAGATCGTCCTAAACGTGCTCCTCCAAAGAGGCTCAGGCAACACGAGCCTCCCAAAGTCCCGGATACATCCAAGGAGAACAAGGCGCCGCCTTCAGAAGACAATGATGTCGATATTGGCGTATTACTCGGTGAGTCGGCCTCGTTTTGTCCTCACGCGTGGGCGCAAACCTGATTAACCTGTTTGCAGCCAGTCTCCCTACACAATCCCTTCTTCCACTCCTCTCGTCCCTCATTACCGCTCAGCCATCGTTGAAGACCGCCATCCTCCCTTTGATTCCTCGACCGACAATACAGATTGCCCTCCAAGCGATTGCCGAGTCTGCCAAGAAGCTACGAGATGCATATCCGTATTCGCACTCGATGCAGCCAGCATCGTCGTCCTCTATAGGCTTTGGTTTCGGTTCTGCCTCTAGAGTTAGCGCGTTTGGTCAAAGCAATAGCTTTGGCAAATCGGGCTTTTCAGATAACCAGTCCAATAGCACGAATGCGGGCATGCGAGACGAGTATGTCGTGTCCCGTATTCGACCCCACATCACGGAATTTGTATCTGCAGTCACGTCTTACCTCCCCTACTTTTCCTTTGTGCCCTCCGTGGAGTCCTCGAATGTTGCTGGGCAACAGTCAACTACACTCCGTGGTCTGCACCGCGGAAAGTCAAATCCGACAGAGACGTTCGCCCTTCTCGAGGCAGTTACATCGCACCTCTTGAACCAACCTCCTTTGGCAGTCTCGTCACTGGCGCTTCAGCTTCTTCCGCGTCTGCTCGAGGAGTGGAAAGCTTGGGTAACGAAAGTGGATACAGTTGTCAATCAAGAAGGAGGTATGTTTGGCAGCGAGACAGCGTCTGGTTGGGTGCGAAGCATGGACCAGTTTGCCGAGTGCAAGGATGCTCAGTGTGCTTCCGCCATGCGTTCAGTTAGAGACGTATGGGTAAGGAAGGTTGGTTGGCTGGTGGGTAGATCCGTACAGCACCAAATGGACTTGTAGAAAGATACTTACTGGCATTGTATCGAACGTACATTTCCGAGTCGGTGACTATACAGTTTATGATCATTCCTCGGATTTTACGCACCCGTACATACTTTTCTTGCATACATCACAGTCCACACTATCAGCATTACTGACGGTATTCATGTTCGAGGCATCAAATCACGATCTTTTCTTTCACGCCGCTTAGCAGCTTAGCTTGAATTTTGCCGACAAGAGATGAGGCATATCGCCAAGAATACTTTGAATTTAGAACCCGTAAATTGCAACAATCATGCATGCGTATTGTTCGTATTGTTCAAGCTGTCTGATTTTGCATGCGCAATGCGAATTCGTGAAATGTTCGTCGCGGGAATTGAACTTGGGAAAAGTGGCAACAGAGGAGCGTGACGCACTTGTTGTTGCGCATTAGGCAAGAGCTTCGGAAAAAAGACTGGTCGCGTCGCTGGAGGCAACATTCTAGCATTGGAGATCCCATGCATGCACTGCGCGGCATGGAGAAGTCGTCAGACGTTATGTTGTCCAGCGACCAGCCCCGGCTTTTCTCCTTTCGCGCAGGCCTTGCAGCTGGCTGCCGGACGAGCATGGGCGCGTCACTCTTCCTCAAATGCCCGACCTCCAACCAAACCCCCAGTCAAGGCGGGTCTTTCCAAACGGGCAACCAGACAGTCGTATGTTCCTATTCTCTGTCCGCTGGGCTTCATTTTCATTGGTATTTGTGCAGTTTTACACGTCATGACACTGTCGCGACTCTCTCTCCTCCACCTTCGTCTCGGACACAATCTGCCCATGTACAGAAACCACTGGTATTCAATGGCTATCCGTCTCCTGCGCGCTTCGTGCTTCCCAACCGCCCGGATGACCGTGGTGTTCGAGTGTCCGGCGTTGAACCCTTCCTGTCTCCGGAGCGACTGAGCGACCATGATTTCGTTTTCGACGACCGTGACAGCCCGTGGGGCGACGATAGAGTCGACGTGGATGCTCCCGTAGCTTCTATGGCCGTGTCCGTTGACCCTCTGGAAGCCTCTCATCTTCCCCAAGCAACAACCCGCAAAATCCTATACGACAACCTCCAACTCATTTGGAGTCAGCGTTCGCGGCCCGCCCTCACCCAAATGATCTACTACCACCTTATGCACCACTCTTGTCGCTCTACGCGTAGTTATAATTTCCTCCTCTCCCTAGCTCTCCGGTACAATGCCTTTGCCTTGGCCGAACTATTATTCCGCGACATGAAGAAGGATAGACTCGAGGAGAATTCCGACACCAAGACGCTACGAATACGCTGGCTTGTCGCAACTGGGTATCAAGACCAGGCGTGGCGAGAGATGTTAGGTGCAGCCCAGGACGATGTTGTACGCATCGATCACTGGATCGAGCTCTTCTGTCCACCCAAACGCATGGATAATCCACTGCCAATCACTCCGATTACCCCGACTCAATTCCTTGCGCTATTTCGAGCGCGGTCACGCTTGATACGGTCCAGTGCTCCGGTGCGCCTAATCATCGCTGTCCTCAAAGCTGCACTTCACATCGGGCGTCGCGCGTTTGCATTCAATACCGCAATGGCATATCTGAGTGCGCTCCCTGAGCACTTGGATGCGCCGGACGCGATGCGATATATGGATGTGGTTCATTTATTTGTGATGCACGGCTCCCTGCGCTCCGGCGTGTCCAAATTCTACGAGTACCGCCAGATCCTTCTGTCCTTCTTGGCTCTACACCCCGCCTTGGAGCCCAACCCCAGAACCCTCTGCTTCCTTTTTTCGCACCTCCGGCGATGTAGGAACTCAGGGACCATAGCTCTTCAGACGCTCAATATGTTCAAATTGCGATGGGGTCCTCAGGTGGAAAGCAGGGACGTCAGGCGCCTCGTCGTCGATCTGACTGTCAAGGAAATGAAGCATCTCAAGATTGCGGAACGCTTGGCCCATGATGCATACCTTCCGCGGAGCCTAAAACATCCGACCCAGAAGCCACCCGCATCGCGGTCTGATAGATCTCTCTATCCTCGTAGAGGAACGAAGAATGTCAAATGGGTTCAATCCCAGACGCGTCTCGCCCGTGCGTTGCATCGGCGAGAACAGACGCGCCTTTCTCTCCGCGTGAAGCGCACACGACCGAGTCAAACCGTATGATGGGACAGAATAGAAATACGCGGTGACACGCTGACGTGTTTTCTGCGATAGACATGGGCTTTCAGTGATTGAGATCGCCTCCGTATAGATTACCTCGGTGCTTCATGTATTGTCAAAGGAGATAGCGGTCAGCTAGCGGGTACGGGAGCTGAAGCGCTAAAGTCGATGGCGGTGTACATTGTATGAGATTTCACCGGTGAATGGGTCGGATCTGAGCTTGAGGATTAGAACAGTCTTGACAATAGGTTTGACGCCGTTATCGGTGGTGGAAGAAGGGAGCCGACAGTGCGAGTAGGCTGAATTATGTTGCGTGAGAGTGTAGGACACTGTTTGATTGCATGGTAAAACGGACCACCGTTCAAAATCCCTCAGCGGGAGCGAAACTCATGTCTTCAAACTTGACTCAAGCTCGGCGAACGTATAGATCCCCTTCCCAAATCGGTGCGGCGATTCAGATGAATGCCTTATTCGACGAGCGGCGTTCATAAACGTACTTCAAGTTTGCGAGTGGCTGAAGAAGTTTTTTTTTGTCGGATATAATCACGTGATGAGTTTTTCCGCGATCGTGAGTTGAAACAAGTTGCCTTTAACCTTCAACTACGTTTTTGAGCTGCTTCCGATTCAGACCACCGGACGATAAGCGTCCTTTGACGCACGACACCCCATCTTTCCCGTCACCTGTAGCTCCAAGGTCCAACACAATTTTTGCAGCAGAAGGTGTCAGTCCTTTAGTCAACGTTCAGGACGGTGTCACGCGTATGCACCATATTCTGCTATATTCAACAGTGCTAGTATAGGCCGATAACTCGGAAGGAAGCCTTCGAGGGGAAGGGCGTAGGGGGATCGCCTGATCGACATCCAAGGTGGCCGGCGGACACCCCCAGCCGAGCTGACCATTTATGTTGCTTTCGATGTTGACAAGACAGAAATCGAAGTCCGTCACGTCTGTGCGAAGACGGTGGTGTGTACATTTGCGTACATTCTTCCGAGCCCGTTCCTTTCGTGATTTCGCGAGCCCGATAGACGCTGGGCTGGTGTGAACCGTTGTTTTTGGCACAGGCCGCTCTCTAAATGTCAGTGAGCCACAGAACTTGTTAGCTCACGGAACTGCGTTAGGTCGACGGCCTCCGTCGCCGGCAGGGATCTGAACTCGAGCCGGAGATCTGAGATGAGCTCGCCACTTCCCAATTTGCTTCGCGCGCGCTTTGCGGGTTATTTGTCCAGGGCGCAATGTCCTTGAAATGATCGACCGACTACCGATTAGTGCATGTGTCACGTAGATCTCCGCCACGTTTTCGGCAAGGCGAAGCACATAAAACTGCGGGGAAAAACTGCACTGTTTACACTTACTTTCCCTCTCTCGGTCAGGCTACCGCTAATACTCTTCACAAACACCTCCTCGCAACTCACCCTTTTCTTCCTCATCGCGTCCTTATGTCTAAGCAAATCTTCGGAATGTCGTGCGTCAATGTCGGCGTGGGTCCCGGTGGAACCACATCTATGTTGGCGTAGGTTGTTGTCCTTCACTGTTTCTGCCCACTGGCTAACCATTCCTTGCAGTCGTATTGTATGTCGTGTTCGCCGCCTATTAATCCCGTCTTATGACGCGTCTCTAGGCCATCGTCGACTACCAAGGCCAGGTTATTCTCGACACATATGTACAACCCACGATGCGCGTACGTTGCCCACTCTGCCCGCGACAATAATATCTTCGTCCCTGTGCTCACCTAATATTCTAGGTTACGGAATACCGTACCTCCACGACCGGCATCGAGGCCGCCCACTTATCATCCAGTGAATAGGCGCCGCTCTCAAAATTTTCGTTCCGTCGATCTCACATCATTTCGCAATAGAAAACGCGATGACGTTCAACGCCGTTCAGCAATATGTGGCCAGCATCATCAAGGGCCATGTGTTAGTTGGACATAGCATCTGGAATGACCTATCAGGTACGTGTTTGAACAACGCACTAGTCCAGTCGAGCCGATCGTTTTCTCTACATAGTTCTGGGCATCCCGCACCCAGCGGTGGATACCCGAGATGTCGCGCTATACCAGGTACGCTTTTCGCCGATATGTTTTTAGCCAGGCTCCTCACACCAAATTTCACCACAGCCCTTCAGAAACACGTTACGGTCGCCAAATCATATCGTCGGGCTTCAAACACTCTCCTGGCAGCTGATGCGTCGGAGGTGCCAAGAAGGTCTACTCAACCCCGTAAGTCGCGTCGCCATTTTGCTTCCGACGCGTTGTGACGCGATTTTTGCTTTCACAGCTTGAGAACGCGCGTGCCGCCATGGACCTCTATAGAACCCATGCCCAAGGCTGGGAAGATGTCATCTCCAAGGGTAACTGGCCCTGCGCGCTTCCCCCAAGCACGTTTTCGCGTTGCTATCTCTAGAGTGTCATCAGGCGCCCATATCTTGGATTTTTTTCTCGGTTTTTCGGTCTCCGATCGCCAGTATAGTATATACATTAGACCCTGCTTGTCCTTAATTTTTTATTTAGTACCATAGCAATAGTCATAATCATAATAACCTCATCCGGAGTCAGACCTATCTATCCCGATGGAGGAAATTTAAACGTTGTCGAACAGGGTAATTTAGACTTGGGAGCTTCTAAAGCCTCCGTGGGAGCGGTTGCGATTAGTGACAAATCTAGATGTTACTGGACTTTAGAATGAGATGGATGTAAATGGTCTACGACATGTAGTAAGGACTCTAAATAGGTGAATAGGTGAATAAGCCAATTACACGAATCGGGCTAGTTCCTGGTCTAAAGTGTATCATGAGAAATGTGCGGTGACAACAAACGGATATGCACTAGTACCTTTTCGGCCCCAAGAACACGAAGTAGACCTTCGTAGACAAAGAAAGCTGAAGCATTCACTGGAAAAGCCCGAAGGAGACAAGGGCCACGTCCCCGGATGAAACCACGGTAACCTTCCTGTGCATGTATTTGCCTCGCGACAGCCAAAAATGACGGTCTCGTAAACGGTTCAGCAGCTGACGTTGGGAAGTTTGCGGGATAAGGGTATGCCATCATCCGACTGTGTCATGGATGAGTGTTCCGCGGTTCAAAGACTCAAAGAACGACCGACTTTTTTACATTGTCAGCGGGGATTGCCATGATCCAGAACGATAAAGAACTGAAGCCGCCAGCCAGAAAGTTCGCCGCGCCTGTGCTTATCTGCGGCCAGTAAGCGTTTAGTGTATAATTAAATCGTTGCCACAGCTGTGTTACCTCATATGGAGTCCCGTGTAGTCTCGAAAAGCCTCGCATGAATGTCTACGGATCACCGAGCGGTCGTAAGCGGGCTAGCTCGGTCACCGCCCAGCGCTTACCTCAAACGATAGGAAGAGCCAGAAAAAACTGCTCCGGCATGCTAGACTGCCCGTAAAGCCAGACCACAGACCCCCATACCCTTGGAGACGGATAATTTTGCGAGCACAATAGAGAATTTTCGTAGCGCGTTTCAAATATTTGCTTCGCCTGTCGTCAATCAATTTTTGATTGGATTCGGTTACCTATTTCGGACAAGTGACATCACCGCTGGCCAACAAAAGTTCGATGTTCTTCAGTCGTATGTAGTCCTCCTCCCCTCAACTTCCGGATTCAGTGTTGGAATAGCATTATAAAATTGTCGGCCAAGTTGAAGGAAATTCAAGCAAGCCACCCCCGCTGAGCAGACATGTTCTCGTTTGGGACTGTCCGAATCAGGCAAGACCAAATTTTTGCTTGGGACGAAACAAAAATTGGCTTCCGAAGTAAATCCGGGCGCTACGAAAATTCTCTAATCGATCGGTCCCTTGAATTGACGCTCTGAGGCAGACCTTTGCATTTGAAGCTGCAGTTTCACTAGGAAACAGTAGGCGACGACATCATAGATTCAAGGCATAAACAAAACCTTTCAATAGCTCCATTGGGGTTGCAAGAATTGTGCTACAGCAGCACCGTAGTTAGGGAACACACGGAACCTGAACAAACGTGGCAATGGTGCCTACCTGGTCAGCCCTGCAAAGAGACCCGCGACTCCGTGGGCGAAGATCGAGAGGCGCTGTTCTTGTGTGGCCGGGTTGTACTCCGTCATGCCCAAACGAAAGAGGAATAGCCGATAGTTGTGTAAGGATCCCAGTAACAACGAGTCAATTGCGGCCTGGCCTACAGCAGGCGGCGTAGCGCCTTTGTATAGGGCTAAGAAACCCTAGAAAGAAGAGACGGAGATTTAGAGTCGGGAAACGGAGTTTATCATAGCCAGGAGAACTAGCCTCGTTTCTAATCGTTTTCCGCAAGACATCCAAGGCTCCTTGGTAGACTCCGGATGGCGCACATTGAACTCTAGTCTTGACCGTGTCAAAGCTGTGGTTCACAGATATAGATGTCAGATCCGTCACATTGAAGCATCATGTGCGTGAAGACTGAAGCGAGCTCAGTTGGGGCCGACGGAACGTGATAACTGGACTAACAAAACCAACCCGTGTCCAACAGCAACCTAAGCGCCGTATTTGAGTACGGGTATCCTTGTGAAACTACACATGCTGACCTTTGTCAAACCTATCCAAAATTTCGTGGAAGAGCAACAGCATTAAATTTAGCGCTTACCACTCCCTATGCCGGCGAACGCCCCGACCAGTCTGATGTGGCCGCCCTGGGAGGCATCTTCCTTCATAGTACGCAAACAAAGGCGTCTAAACCGTGGCGACCGTGCTCAACGAGTGTTCATCGAGGGACGCGTCGAGAAGCGGCAGTCGGCAAGCGGCCCGGGCCTTACAAAGTCAGTGTGGTCAGAGCCGGCCATTAGTCAAAACGCCGCCTTAGTAGCGTGTCATTAACTCCCATCATGCCAGGCGAGGGAGAACAGCCAGAAGCCACAGAGGCTACCAACGACGGACCTAGTGTCGAGGAGAAACAGTGCAGGATATGCCTGGATGGCTTGGATGCTGTACAGGAACTTGGGCGGCTCATTAAGCCCTGTCTATGCCGTGGATCCATTAGCGTGTGTATTTGAGCCTCTCGTGGCCCAACACAAGGCTTATGATTTATCAAGTACGTCCATGTAAAGTGTCTCGAGCGCTGGAGGAAATCCGCCCCATCGCAGAGCGCATTCTTCTCGTGTCCGCAATGCCATTATAAATACCGATTCGCGAGAACTCGTGCGGTCGGCGTCGCTACCAATCCTGGTTGGTCATCTCTGTAGTCTCGCGTTCCATGCGACTAAAGACCTTGATAGTCATTATTGCCGCCATTTCCACCGTCCTGTTTGTTCTTCTGACATATACCTCGTCCTTTGTAACCACGTATCTCATGTCTCTGTTCCAGGTAAGCATTCCATCAATCACCCCGTATGCCCCACTCTGAACTACGCGTCAAACAGGAACCAACTGTCTATTATAGTTACTCCTCGTCTCTCTTCTATGTTTCTCCCTTCGAGGTAGCCCACGATCTGGTCCGCGCCGCTTTGCGTATAATCCAGGATGAGGATATCCTTGATGTCGACTTCTCGAGTTTCCGCGTACCCGGCACTGGCGACGAATTCCCCGAACCAGCTCCTCCTGGTTTCTTGAAGAGCATCTTTCTGCGCTTTATGTTGGGTTTGCCTCTAATTGGGGCGGGCTCGATAATTCATATGCTCATTTCCCTTCCTTTCATTGGCCCGGTTCACTGGCTTGCGAGATATCGAGGCAACAGACGACGGAACAGTAATTCTCGGGACATCACAGCCTTGATTATTGTGATGCTTCTCGCTGTAGGAGCTGCACGGTCGGTTGTTGACACCAATTCTCAATGACGTTGTGGCTCACATTCGTGTTCAGCGCACTCTACAAAGTATACCAAATGACTCAGAACGTTACTAAGAGACTGCTTTTGCGCGCAGAAGATGCGATTTTGGAGGTTAATTGAGATCTTCACTCAAGACTCAAGTGTTGTAATTTACATATTTCGAAATGCATTGGTATTCTGGATCATCGATGGTTCGCAAGCGTACATGTACTAAATTCTACATATGCATGACAGATGTACAACCAAAATATTGCGACTAAATAATCACCAATGTCTCCTTAACAGGCGCTTGACCTCCTCGTACGTCTGTTTCGTCGCTGTCCTTGTAGGATTCAGTTCTCTAAGATACTTGTCCACAGCACTATCCATCCGCCCAACGGGTACTTCTGACCTACCCACCGTCGAATTTGGTCGTCGAGCTGCTTCTAGCCAGTCGTGTAGCAAGATAGCAATATCCGAAGATATCGCCTGGACGTTCGCTTGTGCGTTGAACGGTGGTATCTATCTGAGATGAACAGCTTGAAGAAGCCGCTAACAAGAGACTTACGTGCGACTCGTACATATCATTCAGGATGTCCCAGATCTCGACGTAGGGAACATGACAATCCGCTAATAATCGAGGGACCCAGCCACTCGGTGGACTGCGCTCGAGGGAAAAGCGAACAAGCAAATCAGTGACCAAACCTATCGATAGGAGTCAGTATAAAAGCCGGGCTCTGAGGTGTAAAGCGACTTACGAAGAGGGAAGGCACTGTCTGAAGGAAAGAAGCGACTCCCAAGGTCCACAACCTTGCTTCGAATGTCATCGACCGGTCTTTCTGAGGAGGCAGTAACTACAAAGCACGGTGAGCGATTTGAACGGATACTCGAGTTCAAGGGACCTACTATCGTCGAATATCTGCTTCCAAATTGAGCGAACCAGATTCTCGTCGCGATGTTCAGAGGTGTATAGGCAGAGCAGCTTGATATCCGGATAATCAAACGGAAGACCATACTGGAAAAAGAGCTCCGAGATGTCAAAGAGCCGCGTATCCAAGAGCGCAATCTTCTGCCCTACAGTAGGATCGTCTTGCATGTGAGGGCGAAGGAGGTTGAAAACTTCAAGCTGAACTTTCGCCACATCCAACTTCTCCTCAAGCTCAGATAGGAACTCGATCGCAGTCTCTATCCGGCCAGTCGAGGACACGGGATGTGACTTGGCGTTACCAACTGCCAACGTCAGGCATTCCAGCCTGTCGTTCAAGCGCAGATTGAAGCTAAACCGAGCATGAGACATAACAAGACATGAACAGCGAAAAGACCGCACTCTGTAGACTGCGCCATCACGCTCAGCACTTCGGCGGCGCGTAAAGGCTGCCCATCCTTCACGTAGAACTGCCACAGTAGCTGATACTTTTTGACTGTGGCAGGTTCTCTTCGGAGGTGAGACTCGAGGTGGATTGGACGGATCTACGAGTACGTCAGTCTCAGTGAGAAGCATACTTCTAAAGCCCACCTCTAGCAGGTCGTCAGCCATCCCGCGTTCAATTAACCAATCGTACAATGTCGAATGGAACGTCTGGTCTGGACTCGCGAGAGCATACTCGTAAGCGTGTGTTCTGACAACGTCTGGATCATCAGAAGACATGGCATTGTTGTTGGCGGTCGAGTTTTCCTCGAAAACCCGTAATGAGTCCAGAACGAGCTCATAACAATGAAGTCGCCGATCATAGAACTCTTTTCGAGGGTCGTTGGGCGGAGTGCCGTTGGCCCAGTACGACAATCCAACATTGTCAGGATCAAAGACATTCGCGCATGCCAGCGGAAGCTCGACGGCACCTGTAAATGAATAAGTGATTTCTCCATTATGGGACAGGAAATCACACACCCCGAGCGAACGTCAGTTGCTGAAAATCCCCGCAAATCTCCCGTAGCTTTTCAAGATCTAAAATTCGTGCTCCTTTGATATAAAGTCTGAAAGGAATAAGATAGCGACCCTTCTTCGAGAAGATATAATAGATACCTCAGCGAATCCGACAACCATATCTCGCGCTCCTGCGTATTTCGAGTCTCGACTGCTTTTCGGATGTTTTCTTTCGCCTAATTAATGTGAGACCAGAGATACGTTGTCCGAGTGGTCGCATTACCTTGTAAAGCATGACATCGTCGGAACTGCAGAAAGATCCGCATCGCTGCTGTAGTACCTCGCTAATAGTATCGACCTAGAGAAATGAATGAATCTTCGTCTCATGATCCGCTGGAGAGATGTACACACACTGAGTTGTTGACCAATCTGTTGATCAATCACGACATTGACAAGGGCCCTCGACACCGTCATGCCGTTTTGTGAAGTAATGAGGTCCTCGAACGTCTGAGGCGTGAACATCTTTTGAATATCCGGCGGACACCTGACAAGTCCGTTAATCTCTTGGACAAGTGAAGTGTCCATATTATGTACTTACTTGATGACCAAGTCGCTAATGTTGTAATCCGTCAATAATAGGACAAAGGAGAGTGCCTCTATCGTTCTTGTCAAAAGACTCATTAGTTCAGTCACGGAGTTTTGCTCGGCCTATTTTGCTCCAAAGTCAGAGCGGCCTGGTTTATAATCATAACCGGACACACCTTCCACGCCTCTTGCTCTAATGATGGCGCCCGAGCAGCCGAGTCACTCGGAGACAAGTGGAATATGTGTGGATTCCTGTCGAGGAAGTCCTTGAGCGATGTCAAGTTCTTCTGGACCGCCACTACTATTTTCTCTGGAACCGTAGGCAAATGAACACCAGCAGCACTAAGATTCTTGAGTTCGAATGTCTGGCCTACCAGATACCAGAAAAACATACCTCGGAGTCGTGATCTTGACTTTCCAAATAGGTCTGACCAGACGAGCAAAATACAAAGCAAGACCATCCCTACGACCGCTATATTCCGCTTGTCCCGGTGTATCAGCTAGTCGGCATCAGTTTACAACATGACACTAGGATATGCCAAAGGACTCACTCTTGGAGTAGACGTTACTACTTCTTTCTGTCCACCGAGGTCGCTCTCCGAGATCATAAAACGCCTGTTTCGCTAGATTAGCCAGATCCGGGGAGATAACACCATGTGAAGAGGATTGTGCATCCTCAGCCGGAGGTAGGAAAGAATTGCCGCTAGCAAGGCCCAGCAATATCGCACATGTCTGTGTTCGACCAAAGCTGAAAAAATATCAGCAAGTTATTCGCGAGGGAAAACACTGAAGACCACACCTGTCACGCATTTCAACCATAGGCTGTAGGTTACCATCGGCATACCACTCCTCAAGAACGGCTTTCACGTAATCCAACGCACGCCGTTTAACCAAAAAGTGTAAACCCGCGTTGGTGAGAATCATGAACTGCCTGGGGTACTCGCTGAATTGGGTAGCCAATTCGTTCGTGACGGGTGTCGCAGGAAGATTTGGGTCTGGGGCACTAATGTTCGTCGGTACAACTGCCATACCCCACGTCCTGCCAGGTATAGATAATATGGACGCGTACTCCGTTAAAGGAGGCTTCCCCGTTGTACCGGTCATGTACCGCGGCGGTGCAGGCGCTTGTGCGACCTGCTCCAAATTGCCAATGCGAGCCAAGTCTGGCGAAACGCAGAGAATGTGATCATTATCTTGACCATCTCCCGGCTGGGCTGCAATCATAAGCCCATCCACGTACGAGCTGTTGTCCAATTCATTGAATACGTACGGACGGGTTGCTTGAGGTGGTGGCACGGGAGCAGCGCCGAATGCCGTCGGAGGACGGAACGCCATCTCTTGTTCGTCGGGATGGAGGAGGTTGGTTGGCGGCAGACGGACATGGAGCAACGCAAGCGGTCGGATATTTCCAGCTGCTGGTGCCATTGAACCATAAGAGTACCCATACGACATGGAGGGAGCGAAGTAAAGTCGTACACCGGTTGTCGTAACAGCTACCATTTGTACACCAGAGCGCGACTCTGCTGGATCGATCGGGTGAATGGAAAATATTTGGAATTTTTGTGGCGTCAAGGCTGGTGATCCCGGTGCTTTGTCTTGCACTGACTTGTAGATGTTGGAGAGTGTCTGCACATGCTGAACGACCTTGTCTGTGCCCGGCTTGTACACGGAGATTGTGTTTCTTTCTGTCAAGGTATAGAAACAATGCCTGAAGTTATCGGCAACGAGGAGGACTATGCGATCTGAAAGAGGCAATTACTATCAAGTCCAAGGTAAAGTAGAAAAGCGCACCATCCACGTTTGAAGAGGCAAATCTAGGAATAAGACTCGACATGCCGCCGACCGAGTGGTTGATGAGTTGCACGCGTTTGCCGAACCAGGATTCGGTGCTTTGGTAGTGCAGCTCGTAAAGGTTCCCGTCGTGCGATCCCGACATGAATATTCGCCCATCAGGAGTCCCAATAACCGACGCCATCTCGACTTCCGTATTCACCGTGAGATCGGTGGCATATAACGTTAATGTTTTCCTGCGGGTGCCGGGCACTGGCGTCTGCGCAACACCAATGAGAGTCACCGCCACCGGCGTGCATATGACGAGCAGGTATGAGATTTCTTCAATGAAGAGGGCTTTTTTAGGTTTGACGATGGCGACATGGTTGATCACGTATGGCTGGTCCTCGAACGAACTTATCTCTTGACTTGATAGATATAAGAGTCAGAAGACACTAGGGCAGATCGTAGAACGCACCCTTCCGTATAATCCCATAGAAGCAACTTATGCTCAATTGAAATCCAGACGCGTTCAATTTCTGGTATGATCCCCATATGCGAATTCGCTTTGACACCTGCAGTGCACGTTGGAAGACGATCCGCTTTGCGAGTTGAGACTTACTTTGATAATGTTTGAAGAGGGCATCAGGTATTCCAATGAGCTTTCTCTTCTGGAAGGGAACTCTGAAATCGTCGGCGAAGACGCTGTAGGAGGATGACGCCGGTCCTGCCTCTGTACCAAACTTTAAGCAATATGCGTTGATATGATTCCGAATGAGACTGACGAGTATTTAAGGTCTCCCCAAGGTCTGGAATAATTTGGGCATCTGACGCGAACTGTTCGTGTAAGACTCGACTTGCGTTTTGCAAGACGGTAAGGTCTGTCAAACGTGAGTAGTTGCTTGTCGAGCAGTAGGCAGGCGTACCGGGCACATTGGCGGGAAGGGGAGACGTGGAGGAGCTCGCGAATGCAGACGCCATTTCACGCGCAGTGGCGGTTCAGAACAACTTGTTTGTGCGCGTTTGCTCGGAAGACCTTTCCTTGTCTCCCTTTTGTCTCCCTTTGCCATGAACAGCCTCAACTCCAGTCCTCTCCAGGAGCCTGAGAACGATATAGGCGGCCATTATCTCACCCTATAGCTTGTAATTCGGTCAACACGACATGCATCCTGGCCCATTTCATTCCAGTAGCGTTGTGGCCCTCTTCTTTTTTTCTGCCAGCATGATATCTCCAAGTCTTCGGTATGTATACATCCATTCCCCTCAGATCACTGTTTTCTTTTGTATGGGACACTCAAACTGTGGCGAGAATGCCGGATGGATGATGTCTTTGCGTGATAATCTACGTACTTTCCGGGTCACTTCACTGTACCCGTCCAGCAGCGTACATGACTCTACTATGGAAGCAGCTGGGAAGCAGCACGTTGACCCAGGAAAGCACGACTCCAAAGGACGAGCTCAGTACATATAACCCTTTATTCAACGCGACTTCCTTTCTGTTATGTACACCTTGCACTGAACGCTCCTTCAAGGTGTTCTATCGAAACTTACGCATACCTAAGTATCTTCAAAACATTGGTGTTAGTAGTAGTTGTTGACCAGGACCGGTACCGTCGGCGTCCCATGACATGAGTTGGGTATACCGTCGATCGTCGATCTCGGTGCCGGGCATGTCGGCCAACTTGAGAGCCTCCAACGAGCTCCAACGTCGAAGCAAAAAAAGTTCATTAGCCACACCATCATGCATCATGCATTAGGATCTTCGGAACGTCAGCGTAGGGCACTGAGACGATCTGATAATCACTTTTGTGATGGTTGAGCACATCATCATCATCAAGGATACAACTTTATTACAGCCTTGGATACAACGATCGTCAAGTAATTAGCGGTCGTGTTTCAGCTCGGAGAGACGTTGGGACCCGTCCGCCATGACCAGGAATGCGCCGCCGAGGCCTCTATCGCAGTCTACCTTCACATCCCTCTTGAGCCGTAGCTCAAGCCAAACGGTCCGTCCCTGCGCTGCGGTTGTCCACTCTGGTCATTGAATGACAGTCATCGTCAAGGCCGAAAGATTCAGAGACTCCATGACCAACGGAGTAAAGAGGAGTCGCATGTCCTTCAAAACCTCTGCGAAACGTAGGTTCTACATGCTTTTTAACGTTAATGAATGCTCACTTGCGCTAGCTACTTTCCAATGGATACGCGGCGAGCTTATCGGCAAGGGCAGTTACGGACGCGTGTATCTGGCGCTAAACGCAACGACTGGGGACGTCATGGCTGTTAAACAGGTGGAACTGCCGCAGAAGGCAACAGAGGCAACCAAGCAGCAAAGAGAGGTCATGGAAGCTCTCAAGTTCGAAGGCGCGACGCTTTACGATCTCGATCATCCTCATATTGTGCGCTTTCTTGGGTACGAGGAGAATACGGATTCTCTTAGCATGTGAGTGCTTATTATCATTCAACAGAAACGCGTATTAATCCTATCCTAGATTTCTTGAATACGTTCCCGGCGGCACAATCGAGAGTTGTCTTCGACAACACGGTCCATTTCAGTGAAGGCCTCACCAAGTCATTCACCAGTCAAATGCTACAAGGACTTGAATACCTTCACTACCGAGGCATTATACATCGGGTGTGTGCCTCGTAGTTCCCGCCTAGCTACGTCTAATCCATTCTATTCTTAGGACCTCAAATCTGCAAATATTTTGGTTGAACAGAATGGCATATGCAAGATATCCGATTTCGGTGTCTCAAAGCGAGCGGATGAACTCGATGCGCGCGCCCATACTGCGATGAAGGGAACCATATATTGGATGGCGCCAGAGGTTGTCGATACCCAGAAGAGCGGGTATGACTCCAAGGTTGACATTTGGAGTATTGGGTGCATGGTGATTGAGATGTGGTCGGGAGTGAGGCCCTGGTTTGGGGAAGAGGTTGTAGCAGTGATGCTAAAGGTAAATTAAGCTATTGAACTCGCGACGTCTGATTGATCTCCACGAAAGCTCTATCAACACAAGACGCCTCCGCCTGTCCCTGCGCATGTGCAACTATCCACGGACGCGTCTGATTTCAGGGATTGCTGTTTTGCCAAGTCAGTAAAGCTCTTCAGTTTGATTTCGTTTCGCTCATGAACCACCCTGTTTCTAGGAATCCTTCAGAACGTCTTTCTGCTTCAGAACTGCTACAACATCGCTACCTTCTCCCAGACGACAACTGGGCTTTCACGCAGAGTGAGATACAAGCCACGTCGGCGTCTCAGGCGAACCATGGATCACGCCAGGAAACACGGAGAAAGCACTGCCGGTCGTGCCTCCCGCCGCAAACCGACGGCGTCACAGCGTTCAGCGGAGCATCCGGCGATCATCCATCTCGGTGCCTCCCCCGGTGGACCGTGGTGGCCAGCGGCACGTCCTACACAAGATTGAATCCGTCGACTGCCTTTCCCAACAAGCAACCCTCCTCCCAGGTCCTCCGATAGTGTTCATCACACCTCCAGGCAGTCCCGCCTCAGCAGACACCAACATGACGTCCCGAACCGAAGGCGTGTTCAACTGGGCTGCGACAATGTCGTCGACGTCCTCACGCGCCACGGGGCCTCAACGGAGGAAAAACTTCTACGTCGTCAATCCCGACATTGACTCGGATTCCGAGGAGACGTACTTACCTCGGCGCGGTCGGACAGGCTATGAGAATCCTCCGCCACTGCCACCCAATTCGCCTCCTGCCTCATCTACCGTCCTCCAATCGAACTATCACGCATCCACCTCCTCCGCAAACGAACCAACATGGTCTACTCAGCAAACAGAGAGCGAGTTCGGGACAGGTTGGCAGAAGCCGCCTGACGCAGACTCTCCATGGCATCGTCCAGACGTCCGCGACGTATACGAACATCTCGAGGAGTTTTTCCCTGAGCATGATATCGATAAACCGGTCGTTAAGACGTCTTCTGATAGTGTCTCTCCTTTCAAGAATCGACACGCACGAAGATCCATCAGAATGGTCGCACAAGAGCAAATGCACCGAAATCTTTCCAGACGCGGGACACGGCTGTGGGGAGGCCGGATAGAGGAAGTTATCATACATTAATTTTGGACCGTTGCCCTTTCTGTACTTTACTCATTCTATTATTGTATATGGTAGTCAAATAACCCTTGAATTGATGACATTGGATGGATAATGTCTTACAGGAGTGACGGCGCACAAAAATATGTAGGTAAAATACAGCAGGAGAGATAGGGATCGTAAAAAGAGCAGGCGAGCAGCAATATCAGAAATGTTCCTTAAATAGTACAGTGTCAGCCCGGAATCAAGTTCGCGGAAACATAAACATACCTTCGCAAAAGTGAAGTTAACAGATGAGCTGGTGTGATGAGTAGTAGCCTCCTTGATAGCTGATGCAAGAGCGCCAGGCCCGCAAAAGTATGTCTAGAACAGTAATGAGGGGCCAATCCATCAAACATGCGCTGAACTCGTACCGCAACTTTGGTTTTCAGTTGAGACTTGGAACCGGGGATGTACTGTCCCGTCTCGATAGCCTGCTTCATCTGCCCGAATATACCCATCCAGTCGGGCCGACCAAACATGGTACGAGTCCTCAGAAGCGTTAAGGGATCATACGCTGCACCAGCGTCGTTAACGGCGATATTCCACAACATGTCTTCACCAATCTTCTGCGTCAAATAAATGTTGATGCGGAGGAAGTTCGCTACCAAGAGATGTCAGAATTTTCGACATCACACTTGATGAGAAACTAACGATCGGCTTGGGCAGCCTCGACCTCTTGTAGTAGACTTTGGAACCAACCGAACGAAGGAGCATCACGGCACACCCAAAAGAACTCAACTCGGCGAAGCGTGCCCAAGTTGCCTTTGCGTTGGCGGTACCATATGTGCTTGAGAATGGAAGCGAAGGGAGTGACACCTGTGGCGAAATCAGCCAAACTAACGATGAATGGCGCAAAACATCGTACCAATACCAGCTCCGATCAGGACCGCAACTTCAGCGTCAAAGACATCTTCGGCAGGAGCACCGTATGGACCGTCAAGCCTGACCGTTGGAAGAGAATTTGATCCGTCAAGCTCAACATAATCACCACGCGTTGCCTGCCCAAGTTTCTCGTCCTTCTCCGAGCCCTTCATTGCTGCCGAAGTCATAGCAGCGACAACAGACGGACCCACACCAAGACGGTCACCGAGGCCTTTCGTCCAGTCACCGACTTGACGAATATGAATAGAGACGTAAGGATCCTCCGGTGCAGAGGTGATTGTGAACTGATCACATCAAGCATTAATGACAGCAAAGACTGGTTCGAAACTTGGACTTACGGGGTGCCACTGGAAACGCGATATCTCGGGGACCTGAATAAACAACCATTGACCAGCGGTGTATTTGAAGCTGGGTTTGATGATCCTCAACTCCATAGCACCTTGAACGATAATCAATTATCATCTATACACACAAGGGACAAATTTGCATACCACTGGGATGAACGAGCACTTTCGACAAGCGAGTGGCTCGTCGGGCGCGGTATTCACGATACATACGTTCACCGAAATAGATGACAGCTGGCCACATGATGAATCTCCAGCTCAAGTAACCCAAGCAATGCTCAGTCGTGTAGAATGGGAACGTGGAGATATAGGCGGGTTCAACAGTATCACGGACGAAACATCCAGTGGCGTGGGTGAACAGACCGAGCATGAAAAAGAAGGCCAAATGATGTGTGTACCAGAATGCCTCAAAGCATTGGTTGCGGATTTTGCGGTGGGCGGTCGCGTACATGAGTACCATAATGAAGAGCATGAAATGGCCAGTGATTCCTCCAGCTTGCGTGTAGTGGATATCTAGGGCAGTCTCCTTTCGGACCTCTGAGGCAACGATCAGACCGCAACCAACAATAGATGAATAGGGACTGACGGGTGCGCTCGACGTTGATGAAGTTGACATAGTGCGCCGTTGTGTGCACGGCTGACCAAAAAGCCATGGAATACGCGACTTGACGATGGAACCAGATGTTCTCATCGGCCGGGAAAAGCCAGGTGAGTTTAGGGCGGATAACTCGGATGACATTGCGCAACATTGGGAGGAGGATGAGGCCACCGTCGTAGGCAAGTACGAGCCAGCGCCACGAGAAACCCAGACGGAGTATGTCAAAGCATTGAGAGCGGCCAGTTTCTTGTTGGTAGCCTGTGGAGGGGTTAGGAGGGCCCAAGGGTCGAGAGCAAGCAGACGCACCTGGCTGTGCCAGCCATAGGCAAAGAGGAATATATGGGTGCCGTAGAAAAAGACGTTGAATGCCAAGCGCTTTGCGCTGAGGAACTCGCGATGAAACCAGGATTCACCCATGACGATCAAGGATAGCAATTCAGGCCTGTGAAAGAAAGAACGAGTCCGGTCCCAGCCAGACGGCGATGAAGAGAAATGAAAGACGAAGAGGTCTAATTAGAGAAAGAAAGGAGCGTAGCCAGACACGGTTCGAGGAAGAAAGGGAACAGCAATAAAAGGTGAGAATAAGATGTCTGCCACATGGTTCCATGGCAATCGTCGTGACTTTCTCAGTGACAGCAAGTCACAACGGCTGGTTCAGTTCGCCCTTCGGGCATCCCGCATCAACAGATGCATTGATGAACTGTCAATTGGTGCGGCGCCTAGCCCAGTGCCGTGGATTCGGTAACTGGTAATATATATTTAGGATGTTCGCGGGATGTACAACACGGGGGATTACACTGTGACTTTAATCATCTCTGCAAGGTGCTTTCTTTACTAATAACCGCGCTGCAGACATGTACACTTCATCTAAGCGTAAAAACGATTCATTCCTGTGCGACGCCACATGTAATCAACAAATGATATTGTTCCGTAGCAAAAAAGATCCGCATCCCTACTCTTCATATCGGTATGCGACCATGGCCTCAATCCTATGAACATCGGTGCTGAAATTGCGCATTTTCACTTGTTGGCTCTTGCTCGCCTCGATAGCCAATGGATCCGTGTCGTTCCATTCGCCCGCAGGCACGTCGGCAGAGTCGTTGGTGTATGCCAAGATGTTAAACACGGTCGGCTCGTGTATCACCGGGAGATATGTGACCATCGAGATGATCTGCTTGAGGATGGCGCGGATTTCCGACTGTATCTCAGCTTCTGGTTTCGCCGTGGTGGGCCTGACGTGATGGGAGTTAGCCTGAGTGTAGCAGATTCCCAACGGAAGCTCATACTTGGACTCATCTTGAGGTGGAAGAAGCTTGATATCGAACACCCATCGTTCAAGCGGGGTTCGTGTGTCCTTTGAGATGATAGCTAGGACGAGCTGGGTAACGGAGCCAGTGAGAAGCCACTCTAAAGGGACGCGGATAAGTCGACGTTCTAGACCGCAAGTCTCGCTCGCCTACTTTCGACTTGTAGCAGGATTCTGGATACATGATGGTAAATGCTCATAACCATGGGGATCAATCAAGGACGCGTACCTTTGCAAGTAATTTTCGAGTGCAAGATCCTGGGTGACCAGGACAGTCTGCCCGTACTTTTTGACCATGTGGAAGTCATCAGATGGATACACTTCGCGTTGGAACAGAATCCTTTGGCAGTGTTAGTGGCGCGGAATACGAGCGATGTAACAGCGCACGTGTTGACGGCGTATCTGAAGAATTCACAGACCAAGGCGGTCGAGCCCTTGAGGGTGATGGCCTGGCGGTTGGCTTGCTTTGCAGACATTGGATGATGTTGAGAGTGGAGGACAGAAAGCAATTCGAACGCGTGGGCAGTCACATGACTGAATCAGCGCTTGTTCTCAGCGTTCACCATCGTCGACACCATGTCGTCCGTAAATACGCCCCCGGCGTCTGGATCTCCTTCTACACCTTCTGCGGAAAAGCAGCCCGCGGAAAATATGTCTAAAGCCGAACTAGACACTTCAATAATCGAGTATTTACGCGCCAGAGGATACCATGATGTCGCCGACGCTTTCGACACTAGTCTGCGGGATGAGAAAGGAAAGAAATCTGTAGTGGACACAGAGGCTCTTCGGAAGGCGCTGGAACCACGACTCAAAGAATCTACCAACCTTCTCAATGAACTCACGACAATGACGAGTCCGGCCAACTTGCAGAACTTGCTGTTGAACTTGGGGTCCGGGCTCGACGATATCCTATCAACAGATCCTTCCGATAGGCATGAGGGATTCAAGGAGCTAGAGTCATGGGTGGAAGGCTCGTTGGACATGTATCGCGTACGTGCTTAATAGGCAGAGCAATGAGCCAACTCATGTCTCCTGCAGCCCGAATTTCGGCCCATCTTATTCCCCATATTCTGCCATTTCTATCTTGATCTCATCCAGCGTGGATTCAAAGATGCCGGTACATGAATTTTCAAAAATCATTGCTGCGAACCGACTAACCGAAATGCCTTAGCCATTGTGTTCTATAACACGTTCTCGCCTCCCTCTCTACGTCCCATTTCGCTGTCTTACATCATCTATCGACACTTCTACTACCTGCACACGTTCAAAATGACGAACATGCGCAACGCTTCCGCGACGAAAAGTACATCATTCGAATGAGTCGCTCTGGATTTGGACTGTTGATCGGCTGGTTAACAGAAGGTGTGGGAGGAGAAGCGTCAGGCGCTGGAGAGGGCTTCCAAGGTGAAAAGGGTAAACGAGGACGCGCAGCTGTAATGCGAGTGGTTAACAACCACCTTCGTTTCGATGGTAAATTCGACCGTACAACCTCCAAATGCAATATTCACACAATATACAGTTACTTCTTCCAATCCCACATCAGTCGCTCCGAATACCTGGGAAGAGTCTACTGGTTTACTATCCTCCCTTATACCTCAGGCCAATGGTGCCGCGAAGAAGATGATTGATCCCCACGTTTTCAACTCGTCGAAAGGTGATTTGAAGTTAGGACCCGCACCACTGTCGGAGGAGCTTCGAACAGAAGCTGAACGAACTTTGCGCGAGCACGCTATGCTTGACAGGGATCCTGCAGCCCAACAGTTCGACGTGCAGTTTACAAGACCTCAGGTTCCACCGGGTGTTATAGCTCCGTCTGAAAGCGACCTTCCTCCTCATCCAGCTACTTTCAAGACAGCAGATGTCGAGCGTGAAGTTTCCTCTGTTAAGGACGCGCGCAAGCGCATTCGTCTTGAGCCTTCAGTTCTCGCGAACGTCGACCTCAGCTCACCACAAGCAAATACATTACGCGCTCGAGCTCTACCGAGTGTCTGTGCTTACACGCTGCACAATGTTCCTGAAGGGTAAATCTCGTACTTGTCAAAGACTCCTTATTTCACTTACCGCTTACTAGAGCCCCATGTATGACTTTCTCTCAAGATACCTCTTTGATGGCAGCGGGATTCGCTGAAAGCTACATAAAACTCTGGAGCCTCAAGGGTGAAAAGTTACGGGGAATGCGCAGCGATTTCCAGTCCAGTGCCATCAAAGATCGTCAGTCATTTTTCGCGCGCGTCATTTCACATTCTTACTCCTTGTTAGCTGCATCTCTAAGGAAAGCCAAAGAGAAAAAGGGTTCTACAACTCGTAAACTCATTGGACATAGCGGACCTGTCTATTCTGTTGCCTTTGATCCTTGTAACGGCTCTGCGGCACCTCCAAAATATCTTCTTTCAGCTTCGGCAGATGCTACAACAAGGCTGTGGTCAATGGATACCCTGACGAATGTTGTTGCGTTCCGCGGACATGAGAATCCTGTATGGGATGTTAAATGGAGTCCTTTGGGCATATACTTTGCGACAGCAAGTCGCGATCGCACGGCACGCCTTTGGTCGACGGATCGAACATCGTGCTTAAGGATATATGCCGGACACCTCAGTGATGTTGACGTACGTTGGTGACTTGCACTCTTATCCCTGCTCACCGTACGACTAGTGTCTGCAATTCCATCCTAACTCGTTATATCTTGCGACCGGCTCCAGCGACTGGACCGCTCGATTATGGGACGTACAGAGAGGCTCCTGTGTACGCGTGTTCATTGGTCAACAAGGCGCCGTGACCTCTATGGCCATTAGTCCAGACGGTCGTTATCTCGCAACCGGCGGTATGTGACCCGAAGGGGGAACAAACTTAGGCTAACCGGGCTATTAGGGGAGGATCTTGCAGTCAACTTGTGGGATATTGGCTCTGGGAAGCGCATTAAGAAGATGACGGGCCATACGGGATCAATATACTCCCTCGCCTTCAGTGCCGAGTCATCATTATTGGTTAGTGGAGGCGCGGACTGGACTGTGCGATGCTGGGATGTTAAAAGTGGTGGTGGACTGCCTACGAAGCCGAAGGAGAATGGAGTCACGACATCGTATACCCCTCTGGGCATGGCTAACAATGAGCCTGTTGTGAAATCTTCGAGCGACGAGGAATCCACCGAGACGTGAGTGACTCTTTATACCATGAAGGCGGGTGTTTTGATTTTCTACTAGGATCGATCTTGTGGCTACCTTCCCGACAAAACGGACGCCAGTAAGCAACGTTCAGTTCACGCAGAGGAATCTTTGCCTTGTTGGCGGAAACTTTTTATCACCCGAGAACCGATAGTCCAAGTATAAATAATTGCTGAGTGCTTGTATCTCTGAGTATCCTATCAAAAACTAAACGTGAAGATCCTTGCACTGCTGGCCGCATATTCTAATATGCTCAGCAAATCCACCTCATGATCCCTTGCTTTCAGCCTTAAAACATACTCCAGGAAATCTTCCAAGGGCCGTTTGCTCTTCGATGCTCGTTGTATCTCTCGTTTAGTGGCAATAGGGAGACCAGCCTCCTCATTGCTGTCGCTTGCGTGGTCAGCGAATGAAGACTGGGAACTGCCTTGGTATTGGTATTCGGAGTCAGCATCGTATTGCTGTATATCGCTTGTTTGAGTTGCAGTGACGGAGACTGATAGATTGCATACCCGATTATTTTGCCTCTCGACCTTCCTATCGTCTTCTTCCTCTTCAACTCGGTTACATTCACTTTCCTGGCTCCATGTGGGGCGTCTCGCATGCGTTAATGGTTGACTGTGGCTGTCGCTTCCAGTGTCAACGGGTGTTGACGAGCGGCTCCTCCGATACTGGGAAGATTGGCTAAGCTGGCTAAGCTTCCGTGGAGACTGGCTGCTCGATGGGTAAAAGAGAGCAGGATGGCTTTTCTTCGGTGGAGTGAAAGGTTGTGAAGGCGACGCCATAGCAGGGAGGCTTTGAGTAGAAGAATGAGAGGTGTTGTACTGAGAACGCGCTCTTAAATGTCAGGTCATTCCTTTGTACTTTCAATGTGCCAATACATTGGGCCTCTATCTCAAAGATCCTTTCAAGATCGCGGTGGGCCCGATCCTGTGGCTGAGCTTGCTTGCCTGAGGCGCGAGTGCTAAATAGGACCGAGTCCACGTGACGGCTACTTCGCGCCATCTCCTGCTTCCAGGTCTTGACCTCAACTAGTCACCAGCATAAAGGCTGCATCGGACTTTTGATCCTGCAACGTGCCCATCGGCTCTATTTCTCTTGACTGCAGCGTAGGTACTGTGTCGCGTCGCTCTTGTTCCGCCCCACCGCTCAATCTCTGCTCGTCAGACCTATCGGAACGATGGATAGCATGGACGTAGACGCTGTCATGGACAGCGTGCCCACAGCGGCACCAGAGATAACAGAACCGGCACCCACCCCAGCACCCGACGCTGGTACGCAAAGTACGTCGCCTCGCCGCTATGCCACCGTGGAAACTGACATCTGCGTCATCCTCAGCGCCGCCCTTGCCCCGCGAAAACTTTCGCGACATCCAAGTCAAAGTCCACATTCGCCGACCAGAAAGGGACTCTTGGGTATACCTCGGTAGAGCTATGGTCTCTCAAGAAATCGTCGGGCATTCGTCTCGAATAGGTGTGTGCTGTTGCATATTCTCGTACCTTCTCTTCTCTAAACCGCCTTTACTAGTCATTCGAAACGTGTCCTCTAATAAAATTCTCACATCTTTTGGAGAGGTGCGAATTCAGCACCATGGCGCCACAAAGATTGACACGGTTATTGTCATTAGGGTACAGACCTGCAAGCAGAACGCAGGGGGAACTTTGTGGTCATTTCGTGTGTGGAGGGTAGTAGAGTGGTCTCCTGGTCCTTGAACGTGAGTCTCGAACATCATTTGCTTCTAGTTTACTGATTGAGTACGCCCTCTAGGCATTGAATAATTCGGATACGCTTCGGTTGATTGCGAGCATCGAACTAGCTTGTTACAAGAGTAAACAAGCCTTGACGGATCCTCGATTGCATAACAAGGGAAGACGTAGGATTGAACGCATCATCAAGGACGACAGACGCAAACGCCATCGTCGACGAAAGGATCAAGAGGCTCTCGTAGACGCCTTCTCCAAGCAGACTCTAGGAGCGGGGGCAATGACTACCGATAGTCCTGTGTCGTAAAGCACGCCGTTGTTTTCCGTGTCTGATAGTCCTGCTCCTGCCCTGGACGCTGTACCGTTACTCCTCATCCCTAAATTACCCTCTATGAAGTCGCATCTGTATTTAACTTACATATACTCTCTCTCATTCTCTTCACGTTTTCATGTTCTCGCAGTGTGTACTTCGTACTTTGAAACCAGTCTAAATCGCTTGTGGACTTCAGAATCTCGGGCCACGTTACAGGACGCACGAAATGCAAACGATTACCGCGAAGCGACTAATAGTACAGCAAAAGGCGCGCACTAAACAGTACTGGCTGAGTAAACGCGGAGGTTATATGAGTATGTATGGAGCGATAACAGATAAATAAAAATACTGATACAATATCCACAAACGAAGAAGGCTACGATGGTCGTGAAGATGAAGGGCCATGAGCGTAGCGTGGTACAGTGGCGTCCTGACTGGACGCTGATGTAATTGGAGGCGGGGCGATACGCTCCGTATATTGTGGCGGTAGTTCAACTACGCCATCATCGTTGGGAGGCGGCAACGGATCATCTTCAGCGTCCGTGTGCAACAGGAATCTCGACGGTGTGTAAGCCGACACGCCTGCCATTGCCGCCTTTCGCTGTGCGGTTGACATTGTCGCCGACGATGCGCTTCCAGCCGTAAACGGATCCACAGCCGGAACATGAGACTCCTGCGAAGAGGAGAATGGATTGCTGGAGGAGAGATTAGACAAGCTCATATTATGAGGATGTTTGTACGACGGGGAGTTGGAGGTTTGGTCGTACTCTCTCTGAGGGAAGAAGGGGAACGCGGACCCGGAAGGTGAAGGCCCGTGACTCTGATCATCGTAGTGGCCGACCAAGTTGACTTCAGACTGAAGACGACGGGAATGCCGCTGGAAGTCTGTTCCTCCGGCCCACTTGTCATTCCCAGGCTGCTGTTTCCGCTTCAAGTAGAACATAACGAATGAAAGGACCGCGGCTAAGAAAAGGAGGGCTCCCAGGACAGTTCCAGCAATCGCGCCGATTGGCGTGGAACCTGCACTTGTCGGTACTGAGGTCGCCGAGCTCGTTGCGGTTGCACTGTCCTCGGAGGGATCCGCAGTAACCGATGGTGAAGCCGAGTTTATGCACGACGAGTCATCAGATATCCCGACGTTTTCACGTCGGAGCTTCCGCCTTGACGGCCATCCGCGTCAACCACGAGAAAGACTATATCCGTCCCATTGTAAACATCGACAGTCCAATCATATGATGTGGGGCCTGTGGCGGGACACTTGGAAAGAATCACCGTTGGGTATGATACCCTATGGCGGCATTAGATTGATACAGTACTGAACATCGATTGTCGTACCGTGATGGTGATAGGTTGAACGGCTTGGTCATACCCACTGAAGGTGTAGGCTCTTGGGGCGTTTAATTAGGGGACATCGAAATATTGCATTTTTCTTACCGACACTGCTGTAGAGCTGTATTCAACTCGAAAGGAAAAGCGACGCCTGGTCGTCACGTTAGCTACAACCGCGAGTCCAAGAAAAGATGCGCGAACCTGGATCGGTAGTATTGCAGCTCGCTCCGCTGGTGGAAGAGCCAACCTTGAGAACGCCTGTGCTTCCTCCCGCCCCGAAGCCGGTCGCATCCGACATGGTCATCAGCATCTTCTGACCAGAGGGAAAAGGCAGATTGTCTATTGTGTAGGAGCCTTTGTCATTGGAGTACGCTCCGCTCGGTATGCTGATATTCCGAGGTGTACCAAAGACCTAGAAGGTTGTAAGCGGTGTCGTTCGTGAAAGTACTGGCAGCACACGCACAGGAGTCAACAAGATGGAGTAAGGAGCAGTTCCACCTATTAACTGACAGTTAGAAGATATTCCAAGGAAGCCAGAATAGTAGCGCACCACTCCATGTTATTTTAACACTATCACAGGAATTCGGGTGTGGATGGTCGAAACTAAAGGCTGAAGACGTGCCAACGCAAGATAGGGCTAATAACGCGGGGGCAAGGATAGGCAACGAACGAGGGACCATTTCGTAGTGGCGCAGTAACGAGGGTGGGTGATGGGGCCAGGCAGGCTGGTATATAAGCGTAAGGACGGTCAGAGAAACGAAGGCAGTTGGTTATTTCACAGTTGGCAAGCAGAAAAGGGCGGTGTTTTGTTCCCGTAGTATGTCTTGGTCGATCGCTTATGTAATTATAAAGCCTGATCTCATCACGGGCAAAACGCCAGATGGCTATCGTCTGAACCACATGTCAGAGTATCATGGAGATGATCCTAGGACGCCTCCAGTATGCTACCTCTCGAGTTCATGTGCGTACAGTTATCTCAGAGGGTCAGGTCACCAATCATTTCTCCTTTTCTAGACCGCACGTACCCGGGAGAATCCGAGGCGGCACTCCTATAAATATCCCATGATCGCCCGACACTCTATCACTCGCTTATCCAAACACGACTTTCTCTCCACGAAGCTCCCGCCTTTGGACGGCGTATAAGGCGCAGACACGCTGAGTGACGTTCTGGCGTCGTCCCCATGACATTGGACTCATCGTTGCTTCTCTGAGGTTCAGCACATAGGAGGGGAAAGGGACTGTTGATCAGCGGCCCGTACACCATAATATGGCGTTCAACTCGTTTGACTTTCACCGTGACATGGCAGCACGGAACGTAAGAGCAAAATCTAGGCCGTCTGCCGTCGCCCGCTATTATCGAGAGAAAGCTGAATAAGGTTATCGCGAGGACAAAGATGATTCCAAAAAAGTTATACAAGAGATTCTTCCATATACATACGATAGCCGTGAACAACAGGTTAATCGGTCCAAACCTGCTTGGCGGTATCTGCTAGTAATTTCAATTTATTGTATTGATCCTGCAACGAGGGAGGATTAGCAGCTTTGCGGAGGCGAAGATACATAATGTGCACCTGTTCCGTAAGAGGGTTGCCTTGCCACACCGACGCGAATCCGCACTGCGTACTAATGGACAATCTGCAATGGATCTTAGTCGCGATTTCACGATAGAAGCAAGTCCGGCTTACTGATTCAAGGCCTCAGAAATGGTGCGTTCGTGGTTTCCCTGGAGAAGCGCATGAGCCGCCTCGTTAATCCGGGCTTTCAGCGCTTCAGGCGGTTCTAGCTAAAAACCGGATGAACTACGCTGTCATTGGGGGGAGATTCGGATGATTACCTGGCCGCGTTTCGTGGTCACCAGCCCCAGCACCGCCGATTTATTTGGCGGAAGTTCTTTCAAAGCTGCGAAGTCTCCGGACCGCTCATCGTCGTACTCCAACTGTCGCGCGCGCGATGTCAGCCATAGTTCCGGGAAAATTAGGACGCCGCCGGACGCACGTAAAAGGTATCCACATCGAGGCTGTTGAAGACTTTGGACGCGATGGGATCGTAGCCACCGTCACAGAAATGAGCGCCCTACATCATGTCGGCGTGGCTAATCTAGATTACCAAGTCAAGATGCTCACCATAAAATTGCCACGACACATATGCACACTGACAGTGAGATCGTCCGGACGACCCTTTGTGCAGACATTGATGGCACGAATATAGGTGTCAAGTAGAGACTCGGGATCGACGCTCATCTCCATCATCCTGCATCGAACGGAGTCACTACAGAAGAAGCAGAATGTCGGGTCGTCAATCTGGATGTGGCCTAAGACCAATCGCGCTAAAAGGTTAGCACGACCACAAGACCTAGAAGACAGCCATTGACGTACGGCAGCCCAAATCGTAGAGCTCTTGAAATTCCTCGCGATAGGCGACGCCCAGGTCATCAAAGTATTCATCTATTGGAACGGTAAGTTGACTGACTTACACGGTCTATCAACACATACCGTCATTCTTATACACATTGTGGTCATATGTATAATCCGAGCCATGTCGTTGATGGAACCAGGAAGGGGAACAGACGTTGAGTTTGATGTATTTGACGTCCTGGGCAGATTTCAATCAGAGGTTAACATTTGGAAGAACAGATGGACTTACATCAGGAGGGACGAGACTCGCAGTATACTTGAATTGATCCACATAGAAAGGCTTCGTGCGTTTGATTTTCCCCTTGCAGTGAGGTTCAGAACATGTGTTCAATTTGGGTGCAAGAGAAGACTAACCGAGCAATATATAGTCTTCTCAGAAGGCACTCCCGCGTCCTTCATCATAGCGATGTGCGGTATATAGTCCTGCGGAAACAGGTTAGTCTACTTTTCGCTGAATTACGCGTAACCTGCTTTGAATTCGTCAATGGGGCCTAGTACAAAACGCGCTGAGAAGGCAGCTAGAGGAATGCAAAAAAGGTACCTACGTGCAGGCATGAACACCATTCCCTCAAGGTTGTTAAACACACCCTCGAAAAACATGCCTCTGGGGATGTCAGGAAGACGTGAGAATCAATGAAATACCTGGGAAATACATACCTCCTCATCTCTCCATCGGTGATAGTCTTGAAGCCCAAGTCTTGCTGGAGCTTCACGACGTGCTGAACCGCCATGTCCTCAGCAGATCTGAGCTCGTCGAGAGAGCACTTTCCCTCCTCATACAAGCCGCGTTTCTGAAATAGATACTTTGGTCGAAGGAGCGACCCGACGTGTTCAGCACGGAAAGGAGGGTTGACATGGAGGTTGCGAGCAGTCATGATATGAATGAACCACAACGTGAGCACTGTGTATTTAAGCCAGGCGGGAAATAGTTCCGATTCCTGACAGTTTGCACAAGGAACGAAGAAGCTGGGTGAGTGATTGCCTTGGTTGCCGGAAAGATAGGAGCCGGACAGCCTTCACCTTCGCTTCCGGGTAAACCAGAGAGGGCCATTAGTGCGCATACCTGAGACATTGAAAGTGCGGTCATCATGGTCGTTGTTACCTCCATAAAGAGTAATATAAGAGTCTTCGTAGAGGCTAAGGCGACTTGCAAGACACGATGTCGAAAGGAGCGGATTTTAATTTTAAAGCGTGAGAGCGTGTAGTTCGAAGAAAAGCACAAGGGCGGTGAAATCGGGCAAACACTTTACTTACCCGGGTCCTCGGCGACTGCCGTGGTACTATCCAGTCAAGCCACCACCTTCTGTTTTCGGCCAGGCAGCACTAATCAAGCCGCGACCGAGTTCCTCAAGATTACTAGCCCCCCGTACGCCCGCCCCCTCGCTCGAAATTTCCGCCTGAACTGATCCCGATTGGCCTCTGTAGACCTCAAGAATGGGTTTTGCGCACAACAACGGTGGGTCTATCACGAAAACTGCGACTTTGAAGAAAAGAATATTGAACGACTGGTTGCAGTCCTCCACGCGAACCATTTCCGCAAGGACTGGCAGCGACGGGTTCGCACCTGGTTCGACCAGCCCGGACGCAAGCTCCGCCGCCGCACCGCTCGCAAGACCAAGGCCGCCGCGCTCGGCGTCCGTCCATTAAACCTCCTCCGTCCTGCCGTCCGTGGCCAAACCGTGCGCTACAACCGAAAACTCCGCGAAGGTCGTGGATTCACTCTCGGCGAGCTCAAGGAGGCTGGGATCGGAAAGAAGGAGGCACGAGGCGTTGGTATCGTTGTTGACCACCGAAGGAGAAACCTGAGCGAGGAGGGCAAGAAGCTGAACGTCGACAGACTCAAGGCCTACAAGGCCAAGCTTGTCGTCTTCCCCAGGAAGGCTGGCAAGCCCAAAAAGGGCGACTCTTCAGTGCGTTTTCTTATCATTTCCATCGTAGCAAGTCTTGAACTTTCGTTAGCCCGAAGACCTCAAAGCCGCTACCATCCGCACCGTTCCCGCCATCCCCGATACATATGTGGCCGAGGCACCCCGCAAAATCACCGACGAAGAGCGTTCTTTCGAAGCTTACAAGACTCTTCGTACTGCCCGTGCCAACGCCCGGTACGAGGGTGCCCGCAAGGCCCGCCAAGCCAAGGTTTGTGCTATATGTTATCTCCAAATCAGTAGTACTTACATCGATTGTAGAAGGAGGAGGAGGAGGCAGCCAAGAAGAAGTAAATACGGTGTTCTTGTTGCTATATTATGCCCTTTCCTCAGTATGCTCCCTACGCGTGCTATGCCTTATGTCAATGTGAGGAGTTGTCCGACGCAGTTTCTGTCCGAGTGCAAGGTCTCCCAAGTTGTCTCTGATAATCCTTGATAATGATTGTCCGTTGGTATACTCTTGGTATATAGTAGGCATGCTCTAAGATAAGTAAGTTAGGCCTTCCGGTGTTCTATTAGTATGAATTTGCGGCCTTCTCGCTGGCTTTGATCTTTTTGTCTACCGCTTCTTTCGCCTCCGCCTTGGCCACCTCAGCAAACACCTTGAGATGATGCGCCATTCCCGCAACCTCCTTCAGAAGACCCAGGACCTCCTGATTACCAGTCATGAACCCAAACTCGGCGTATGTCAATCCTTGTTCAGCCGCAAACTCTTTCACCATGTCACTGGCTTTCCTGAGGTTGTGTCGTGGAACTCTAGGGAACAAATGGTGAGCAACTTGCAATTGCAGACCTCCATGAATAAACGCGATGGAATCCGGACAGTAAATGTCGGTCGTCGTTCGCATTTGACGGTGCGGCCATGACTCCGCAGGGCCAAGGTCTTCGGTCGACATTGAAAAATGGGAAAGCACAATCTTGGCAACAGTCACCAACGTATCTTGACAAATTAGACAAGGAGACAAACCGTTATATGCAATGGGCTCGTTACAGCGTGGCTGACAAGAACATACATTAATGCCTTCTGCCACGTTCCGCAGCCAACGAGGACTTGACTGAACCAAACCCAGAAACATGCGATCCCGAAAACTTCGAGGCCCCAAGCCCAGCCATGTCCCCGCGCACGTTTGGTGTCAAATGCGCGGTTGAAGAGACTGACGTACGACAGGCGGTACAGATTAAATCGCCCAAACATCATAATGATGTAAAACAGCTTGTGCTGTATTGTGACGAGGAAGCGCGCTGCAGCATCGAACTCGAGGGTTTTCTTGTAATAGGAAGAGTAGAGGTTATTAAAGAAGACGGGCGAGACGGCAAAGAAGGGTAGGTGCGCAATGTCCGGGTCACTTTATCACTACGTCAGTCGACTGCGTTGAAGATGGCGGGTATACGCACTGTGTGGGGTGATTAGTGACGACTAAGAGCCGAGACGCGTCAGTGGAACGTTAGGCGGGACTAGACAAGAGCTTACGGTGATGAATGTTATGGTTCTGGACCAAACTTGGTCAGGGATAATTCAATTGCACGAGAAGCAAAAGAGACTCACATCGACCCACCAGCCAACGCTTAAACCGCCAATAAAGTCGGCAACGAAGATAGAAATGAGCCTGTCAATATTCCAGTTTCCAGAGACGCCCATATGGCCGAGGTCGTGAACGAAGAACATGAGTTGGTGCCACAGCAACCCAAGTAGAACGGCGGATGACATGAACCAATTGTGGTAATAGGCAAAGGCTGAAGCGGCCCCAAGAAGAAGGTATCGAAAGACTTCGGGGCCATAACCGGTGAAGAAGGGGCACTTGTAGAGTCCGGCATCTATAACACGTTTGTGGAGTTGTCTGTACGCTGCTGCCTGGCGAACTTGAACCTCTTTATCCAAAGCCGGTACAGCGGGAGGAATGAGGTCTTCCATGGTAGGGGCGTTCTCCGCCCGGTTGATCTGCTGTAAAAGGGCGCGAGAGGGGTCCAGTGAAGCCTCTTTGAACCATTTGCCTTCACTATGGATCCACCCTGACATCACTGGGGGCAGCAGAGAGACCCACGGCGCGTCCTGCAACTTGCCGATGGAGTACTTGTGAACCATTGCGAGGGTAGCATCACAATGATATGCGTCGATCTCGTCAGTTGCATCCCGGCCGACAAAATGCAAGAGAGAAAGAGAGCCGCCGGGGTGAGCGTCAAGCCAGAACTTGGGGATGCGCAGAACGTTGTCGCGGTAAACGATAATGTTCTGGCCAGCAAGAATGAGCGACGCGACCTCTTCGCGTGAGAGGGACATGGTTGACCCAAAGAAGAAGGAACGGATGACCTAAGCGTAGCATGAGTTCTTGGCGTGAGCCGTGACTGATCCTCGTTCCGTTACGACGACGACCGGTTCAAATATTCAATGTCGCCAATAGCAATCGACAACCCGTTCACTGACGCACCACCACCTCGCCCACCTCCAAAGTCGTCTAGAGCAAAGATGCCCGTATCCTCCACGCCGCTTGTCGACGCTGTCAAGGATACTGTCCACGTTCGAAACAACTCTACTTCCGAATATTCTCCTCGCCGTGTCAGCAGGAGCCATACAGCAGCGTAAGTTACATCTGATGGGTCAGTCGAACCACTCTGACCTTTTTTTCTTGCAGCAATCCAGCACCCGCGCCAAAGCATCCGTCGATGGGTAGGCGATCGCACTCGCAGGACTCTGGCATTGCTCCGGAAAAGCCGCCCAAGTCGCGCTCAAAGTCGAAAAAGGTAAACTCTGCCCATGCCGACGTTATAGACCGCCTGGACTTTACTGGCGGCGGCCCCAGTACGTCTAACCCCACACTCGCGATCGATGCGCTCAGCTGACTCACCCCTCACAGTGTTCCATCACGACGGCCCCTTCGATGCCTGCGCTCCTTCGCGCAACAAGCACCCTCGCAAGGCCCCAATGGCAGCCTGGTCTCCGGGCACAGACCGTGCTAATGGCCCATATCCTTCTGCAGACGCCTATGACGCCTTTTCTCCTTCCTACGATCAGCCCTCCAAGAAAAAGGATGCTCTTGCAGAGGTGAACAGTTTCAAGGCACTGATTTACAATATCGTTACTTATTTTAACTGTAGGCGTGGGGCATTCACGAGCCTGAGCCCTTTGAAGAGTTCTTTGCTGGAGGCGGAGCGCGCGGCGACACCCCTGCTAGCTCCATCTACAACGGCAGAGAAGGTTCTCGCCCCACTGCCCCAAAGCGTACCAAGGAGGGGCACCTTGGTGATGACATGGCATCGAGATCCCGCGGAACTAGACGCAACATGCCCCCTCCCCAACCCATCTTTGTTCCAGATGCCCACCACGACGGTGTTTCCGGTTCACCTCCCGTCAGTTCGCCTGGACTACCAAAGCGATCCAAGTCGTTGATGCATCGCATCCGAAAGATGAGAGAGTCCCCCAATGTGCCTGTTGATGCGGCGGACTACGAGCAGCCACCGTCTCCATCATCACCCGGTGACCGTGGCGCTAGGCCCACCCATCGCACACAGAACTCATTCTTGGGTTTAGGCCGCTTTGCTAGCAACAGATCAGATGCTCCTTCCGAACCGTTCATTCTCGTCGACACCCATGCCAACAAAGACCTCAACAAAGAGCTTCCCACGGTTCCGTCTTCGGGTGTTGATGTCCCCCACACTGGATACTTTGATGGAGGACACAACACTAGGAACCCTAGTGCATCTCCAGGCGGTCTAGGCAGAAAGACGAGCCTGATGAAGAAGATGAAGGGTGTTGTCCGACGGTAGATGCATCTCCGAAGAAACCCGTCCTACGGCTTGAACATGCCTTCTTGGTCACCCCTGCTATTCTCATCTATCGACAACTTCCTTTCGTTGTAATTCCCGTGTACATGTTTCCCCTTTCTCGGTTTCCCATTTTCAGTACAGTAATGTTTCGTTATCTACGTACAGACTGAGCCTTGTATTGTACTAGATCTTTTTTTGTATCCATCCTACATGTCAAATCCTATTTATTTACGATAAGCTTTATCATTGCGACTCCGAGCAGATGACGGACGCGACCAACTCGGATCTATGATGATCGATGATTGCCGCCCGGTCTCTCATTCAGAAACTGTGACTCGTTCAACGTTGAACTCACTCTTCCATGGGTCTCTACCTCCTCGATTATGGCGCTGGCAATGTCCAGAGTCTGGCTAACACTCTGTCTACTTTGGGACACAAGTTCACCTGGATATCCAGCCCAGAGGACTTCAAACTCGCCACCGTCAGCACAAATTCTCCTCTTAGCGATTCGGCGCTCAATTTTCTCTAGTCACTCGTGTTTCCCGGTGTAGGAGCATTTGAACTTGCTATTCAAAATCTTGCAACAAAAGGGCTTCTTGAGCCGTTACGAGAATACATCCTATCAGGTCGGCCTTACTTTGGAATATGTATTGGCATGCAGGTTCTCTTCGAATCCTCTGCCGAGTCGCCTACTGCCCCTGGATTGGGAATCGTGCCTTCGCCCATAACGCGATTCGATGATGGGGATAAGGCCGTGCCTCATATGGGATGGAACGCATCGCAGCTCCTACACTCCGACGATCCAGAACAAATCCACGACTCGAAATATTACTACTTTGTCCATTCATACTGTGCCAAATACGATCCGGAACGCTACCCAGCGGCTGCCCAATGGGCGTACACGACGACACAATACGGCCAGGAGCTCTTCATTTCGTCTATCCGCAAGGCGAATGTATTTGGGACTCAATTCCATCCGGAGAAGTCTGGCGCGGCAGGATTAGCTCTCCTCGATGCGTGGCTGCGAAAGCCAGAGTCAGCGCACTCTTCGAGCCCTGGCGCTACGTCTATACCACCGATCTTGCCGCCGCCTGTTATTAGACCCAAACCCCAGCACCAGCTGACCAAACGCATTATCGCGTGCATGGATGTCCGCGCAAACGATTCCGGAGATCTCGTCGTGACAAAAGGAGATCAATACGATGTACGCGAAAAGCACGCCTCCGATACTGTTACAGCTACGACTGGGGGTGCCGTCCGCAACCTGGGAAAGCCCGTCACATTGGCAGAGCAGTACTACAAGGACGGCGCAGACGAACTCTGTCTACTGAACATCACGTCCTTCCGCCACTCGCCTCTCCGGGATCAGCCTATGCTCGCTGTCGTGCGCGCTGCAGCAGAACGCGTCTTCGTACCACTGACAATCGGTGGCGGCATCAAAGACAGCGTCGACCCCGATGGGACGAAGCACCCCGCTCTAGAGGTGGCGGGGACATACTTCCGCGCGGGGCTGATAAAGTGAGCATCGGCAGCGAGGCGGTGATTGCGGTAGAGCGGATGCACGCGAACGGGGGCAAGGGCGACGGGACTAGCGCTATTGAGACGATTGCGCATGCGTATGGGGTATCGGCTGTGGTGGTTTCTATTGACCCCCGAAGGGTCTATGTCGATCCAGAGACGTACGAGGGGCCATACAAGGCCGAGCTTGTCTGCGGCGAGCCCGGATCAAGTGAGAGCGGCAAGGCGTGGTGGTACCAGTGCACGATTTCGGGGGGGCGAGAGGCGCGCGCGCTGTCTGTCGTCCAGCTCGCGAAGGGGGTGGAGCGCCTCGGTGCTGGGGAGCTCTTGGTGAACAGCATCGACCGGGACGGCTCGGGAGTGGGCTTCGATCTCGACTTGGTGCGGCTGATCAAGTCCGCTGTCAGGATACCCGTTGTTGCGAGCAGTGGCGCAGGGAGCAAGGAGCATTTCTTGGAGGTGTTCCAAAAGACGGATGTCGAGTCGGCGTTGGCTGCGGGTATCTTTCACCGCAAAGAGGTCGGTATTGATGAGGTTAAGCAGTGTTTAGATGATAACAAGGTGATTGTTAGACGATAGAATACTTAGACTCGCTAGTACTGAAAATGTATATTCGACTGATTCGTACAGACTGCTTTACGTAGCTAAGGACTTATATAAAGACTTGAGCGTACAGTCCTACGGCATGAATTATAATGAATTGAAGGTACCTGAGGGGGTAACGACATGTTGTAATTATGAAGTTGTACGGCTTGAAGGGTGTTGCGACGTACTTGAATAGAACAACCCTCCACCTTAAGATAGCCTTCCCAAAGCCACAATTAGCACGACAGGCAAATATATCGAGATTACACCCACGTATGACAACCACACCTTCTTGAACATGCCGCTGACGCCCCAAATGTCTTGATACTATTCCTTTCTCTTCGCTTGCACTATCGCCCGATTCGTTCTTGTCATCTTCCATGGCTTGAGCAAACGGGAAACCCCGGTTATTGTAGTACTGTATTGTCAGGAAGACATCTCAATCCAAATGGTAGCATTCATACCGCAAACCTCTCTATCGCCGAAGCGCATACTCCCGCAGTCAGTCGATCCCCCCTCCATGGCGTGAACACAGACCTCGTATCGGGTAGGCGATTTGGAAGCCGCGAGTCCCTTGATCTGCTCCTCGCCAAGTCTGTCAGGATATCTCTTCTCCCGCGAAAACCTTTGAGATTACTTTCCCGCCTTCCCGCCAAACAGTCGGCCTGAACATGACCAATCGGCGTGTCGCAGATATGAAGCGGCTGTTGGACTTGAGTATTCCTCCGCTGATCTTGGTTGGATGGACCAGCTCGTGACAGTCCAAGTCCCGACCTCTTCTTCCAGTAAACTAGCGCATCAATCTGCACAGTGGACAGTGGTGCGATACTCATCTTTACCTCTTCCTCCTTTAAGCGCCCGATGACTTGAGTGGGCGGTCGTGGAGGTACGGTATTCCGCAGCCTAGAAATCTTAGGTGAGCGCAGGGACGAAGATATCATTGTCGCAGGCAGCGTACGCGCGTCGTGGGGTGTACATATGTGTCGAGAATAACCTGGCCTTGGTAGTCGACGATAGAGACGCGGGATTGATAGGTGGCGAACACGACTGCAAGGAATGGTTAGCCAGTGAGCGAAACAGTGAAGGACAACAACGTAGTACGCCAACATAGATGTGGTTCCACCGGGACCTACGCCGACATTCCGAAGATTTGCTTAGACATAAGGACGCGATGAGGGTGAGTCGTGAGGAGGTGTGTGTGAAGAGTATTAGCGGTAGCCTGACCGAGAGCGGGAAAGTAAGTGTAAACAGTGCAGTTTTTCCCCGCAGTTCTATGTGCTTCGCCTTGCCGAAAACGTGGCGGAGATCCATGCACCCTGGTCAAATAACCCGCGCGAAGCAAATTGGCAAGTGGCGAGCTCTCCGGCTCGAGTTCAGATCCCTGATTGGGGGAGGCCGACGGTCGACCTAACGCAGTTCCGCGAGCTAACAAGTTCTGTGGCTCACTGACATTTAGAGAGCGCCTGTGCCAAAAACAACGGTTCACACCAGCCCAGCGACTATAAATCACGAAAGGAACGGGCTCGGAAGAATGCACGCAACTGCTGTGCCATACAACCGTCTTCGCACAGACAATATGGACGAGATGGCCCGGGTCGAGTTGATAAACGAGAACTCTGTGTGGTTTCACAACAAGTCTATTTTCTACGCAAATGATCGACGTACCGCTTGCTGGGTCCTCAAAGGCAGCTCTCCAACTAGGGCGAGGGCGTCGCTTATGGTGGCAGAGTTCGTATCAGCAGATCATGGGTGGCTAGGGTCAAAGGATGGGTTGCGCGTCATTTGGCATCATGGGAAGAATCGAGACGGCTACTTCACGTGCGACGACGTACTCAAGCAATTGGACATTGCCATTGACATCTTGAAGACAGTTTGTATATCACACCGTGCCCACCCGCCTTAAACGAGCTGAGGATGCTGTCTCTGCCCGAAAGATGCCCAAGAACACGGGAAAGAACTGGGGTATCGAAGAAGGATGCAGAGGGTTGGGTTCTCACGGACGAGTTCAGTGGAGTTCCGCTGAAAACAAACAAGGATCAAAATGGCGCATATGGATATTTCCGCGACGGAACACCCCAGCAGTTCAATGATCTGTTGTGCGATGATGATGGCGATGACAGGCTCGTACTCGTTCTCGAGTGCGATCCAAGTGTCATGGGCTGATTTGCGGTCGGCAACGATGAAGAAGGACGGCTTTGACGATGAGTGTGCATGGGCCTTCTTGTTCCCGGCCAGCCTCCTGCTTCGTTTCCTTGGACTGTAACGTGGCTGCTGTCGGCCTGATAGCTCGGGACGAGTTCGGGAATGACTGGTCGACGAGCCAGTGGCGTCCAACTTCACCTTGGATTCATTGCCCGTCCTCATTCAGAGTAAGCTTGAGGCCATGTAGATCAATATCATTGTTTCTTCTTCATGATTTGGGAGGGCCGACAGTTACTACTGCTGTGCAGACATCGAATCTAATCCCAGCCCATGCTGTAGTACGCGGCACGCGCGGCTTTCTCCTTGGCGATCTGCTTATTGCCACTGGAGCCCATACCCTTCGCGATTCCATTGACTAGTAGACGAACATTGAGAGTGATGAAGATTTGAGAAAGATTACTACTCACCGACACAAGTAACAGTCCACCTGCCTGCATGCGGCGGCCCAAGAAAGTCAGCTTTGTACTAAACATTAACTCCCCGTTGTGCAGCAGTCTGGTTGAATAGAGGCAAAAAGGCGAGTACGGCTGGTTAAGCTGGCAGAGCCATAGGATTCGGAGTCGCTGTTAAGATTATATTTTTGGGTGTTAGATTATTTAGAAATATGTACAACCGTAAGACAGCTGGCATACCTGGTGCGGACAGAGACTCGTTGGGGGTTCTGAATCTCACAGGAACTAAAACCTATCGCGAGGCGCTAAATGCCGAAAGATTGAATAGCGTATGTAGAGGCCTCCGAAGATCAGGTGGGGAGTGAAGGTTAGTTCAGATTTTGTTGTCCGTCGCCGCCTCGTGTTTGACGTGCAGAGTTGAGCAGCTGCCCGGGAAGAGCGCAGAAGATGTAACCAGCATCAAATGAACACTGAGAATAGACAGGCCATGAAGATGGAGGTCAAAAGTTCAACAAGTTTGGCGATCGGCCCGGCATTCCGCTCTAAACTTGACGTTACGTATCATCATCCTTCCTCCGACTCGTCCATATGATTGATTCCTACTCGGGCACTGTCATATCGCCCTTCTTCTATCCGCTCCGGCTACCTCTGATCCCGGTGCATACATAAAACTCGCATCCATTGTACATTAATGATTACATACCGGTAACATGGACTACGCGACGCTCAACTTTAAGGAACTCATCCCTACGCTCGACGGGGCCGTGTTGGTGGTGACCTTGAATAGGTCGAAGCAGTGCGTATACTGTACGTCGAGTGTGCTAGTGCTGATATGATTTCGGTATAGGCGGAACACGTTCAGCACTGGGCTCGCGGACGAACTGGAGCGCGTATTCCAGCTTGCGGACGAGGACGACCGTGTGCGCGTGGTTATCACTACGGCGGCGCCTGATGCGCCCGCGTATTGCTCTGGCGTGCGTGTTTCTCGTGCACGCTTCAACTAACATAGTAGATTGAATTGAATCTTGTAGGCTGACTTGAGCGCGGGATGGGGCGGCCTGGGAGGCAAAGGATCGCCTTATGGTGTGTACTAGTACCTCCCTCATGTTCATAGCTCAACGAGGACGGCAGAGACCAGAGAGCCCGGCGGGAATGTGTCCCTGGCGGTATACAACTGCAGGAAGATCACCATCGCTGCAGTCAACGGGCATGCGGTTAGAAGCATCAGACTGATTCTCTCAACACTAACCCGGACACACGACAGGCTGGCGTCGGCATGACAGGCATGCAGCTCCCCTACGACTTTCGCTTCGTCTGGGAGGGCGCAAAACTCGCATTCCCCTTCGTCCGCCGCGGGATCGCACCAGAAGGTCCGTACTCCTCATCTCTCCCTCCCTCCCTCACTCACACGCACACAAAACAGCCCTATCCTCATTCTTCCTCCCCTCCCTCCTCGGCATGTCCCGCGCCAAAGCGCTCTTCCTCTCCGGCACCGTCCTCGCCCCCAGCTCGCCCCTCCTCGCGGGGCTCTACCACTCCATCATCCCCAAGAAGGAGGACGTGTTCCCCAGCGTGCTGGCGTTCGCGCGGGAGCTCGCGGCAAACACGAGTCAGACGGCGGTGGCGATGACGAAAAGCTTGTTGGTGCATCCGCCTGTGTCGGGGAGCTTGGAGGAGGTGGTGGAGATGGAGTCGCGGACGCTGAGTATGTTGTCCAAGGAGGGCGATGCAAGGGAGGCGGGTAAGGCGTTTTTGGAGAAGAGGGCGCCGAGGATGGCGGATGGGTTGGGGGTGTTGGACAAAGCGGGGGAGTGGTATCCTTGGGTATGTTTCTCTTCAAGTGTGCTTTTTCGTTGATTGATTTTGTGTGTAGTGGAACCGACAGGCCAAGTTGTAGGCTTTGTGTATATGAAACAATGGCGTTTTTGTGTCTCTTTTTTTGGGTAGACGTGAAATGGCGGTTCTCTATTCGGCGCGCATTATATGCGGTGGATCACGAACCACATCAAACTTTCAGAGACATTCTTCCGCTACATTTCTTCCGTGTCACTAGAACTAGAAACCGACGCTACGAGAAGAGTCAGAGTACGCGCTCTCAGGCCATCGCGTCCTAAGACAACCTAGTGATGTTCAGCTTGGATCTTCCGACACGCGCTACGATATCCCCTGGGCCTGTCCACCACTTAAAGCCAAGCCCTCGTGCGATAGATACGAACGATGGCCTGGGCGATAAAACAGCATTTCCGCGACCTCATAACCATAGGCGCGTAAAACTATCGAGCGCATGACGTCCATAGTTAAGAGAGCTGATGATTCGAGTTGGCCACAACTACATGAGACTATCCTTCGTACTATGGACCCTCCCACACAAACCTCTTTCATCTGAATGTTAGTTTGGTCAGGGTTTGGACCGCGCTGGCAAACATTTAATGTACATCCTTAGCTAGTGTTGTGAAACTGAGAATTACATGATATATTCATAGACCCAGAAGCCATGAAGGCATATAATCTCTGTCCGATTGTACTTGTATCGAGGCTCGCTGGGACCACGGACAAATCGGTAAAAACCCTCAGACCGGGCGGGATTCGCCAACAACGTGGACGCCACAGCGATTCTCCCTTGCCAAGTTGATATTCCAACCATTAAAAAGAAGATGCATTCATAGAGATCCAGAGATGGATCCAGCTCTACTGACCACCGCAGGTCTCGAACCTGCAATCTCCTAATCACACCATCGTAGTCAGACGCGATGCCATTTCGCCAGGCGGCCATGTCGGTCACAACCCCGACGCCACACCGCCCCCGCTCAGGTTGCGAATATCCGTAATTGATGATGTGTGTTGAAAATCATGGCTTCCGGGAGGCCTCCAAATCTGTAGATCTTAATCTTTACAGGTGTGGCACTAAAAACTAAAGTAGAACCAGCAATCATTTTCCAATACTAGTCAGACGCGATGCAGGCAGCAGGACTGGTGCCGCCAGACCCAAAACATCAATGATCGATCATCGCACTGCAAACTGTACTGCGCCACGCTAGTTTACTGCGGTAGTACTGTAATGTCGAACTGTGAACATTGAGGCAGCTATAGGGTGGTGAAGTAAACCCTAGGTTTCTATACACCTCGGGTTTACTGCAGTTCCCCGATTCTTTCTCTCGAGAAAGAAAAGGGTTGGTGGAAACGCTATGTTACGTTTCCCCGCAAAGATTCCCGTTTTTTTGGCCACCCGGTTTGATCCGTTTCTCTTTTCACTTACAGTCACGTGGAGATGGATTATGTTCGCGCTGGTGGCGGGCTGCTGTCAAAAATTGTGTTTTAAATGTCTCTGCTCCGTCTTGACCCGCATACTAGTTATCTTCCAGGCCGTGAAGGCCGTTATCCCCTGCGTTTCGCAGTCTGTGGCTGTACACCGGACCCGGGGTTTAACACTCCGCACGATGTCATGGATCATTGGATGTACTCTCCTACACCTGTGGCAACTCTGACTAGAGGCTTCACTTGTGCTGATCCATGGCGAAATGGGTGGTTCTGACGAAGGTACTCATTGAACAACTTTGCAGATCTGCTTTCAATATGTACCCGTTGTTGACCACGTTGAAGCCATCATGCATCATGACTCATGACTCTGTGCTGGTCCGGGATCTGCATGCATCTATATAGTGGGTCTGATTATTTGACTCAAGGTGAGCGGCCCTTGCTCATCATGGAACACCCGCTCGCACGAACCGTTCCTTTGCCAAAGCAGCTGTGCATAAGAGGCAACTGCTTGACGGATGTGACGTACCCGAGCATGGTGCGCCACACACGGCGGATGATTTTCCATTGTATTATGAGTCCAAATGGCAATATTGTGGTGCATATAGGAAATTGCAATAACATCAGTGCAAGGCGGACAGCATAGACACGGCAATGGGTATGACTGTTAAGAATCGGGGACTAGAAGCCACCAGCTTCGCTTACGATAGTAACGGTATTGATACGGTATCGAAACCTCGGCCGAGGTATCAGTACAGTTTCGATACCAACACGTGACATATCCACGTGATGGCGCGCTGGCACTCAGGCAAGCAGAAAGTGGCGGGATAAGGGCGGGCGGAGGGGGCGGAGCGGTGCACCACATCACATGGTAAAAGCACGTGCCGGTAACGAAACCGTTACTAACGGTTTCAAAACCAGGGCCTCCCGGGGGGTCAGTATCAATACTGTTACTAACCCCCCCGGAGGTTTACTGCGCAACCCTAGGACTCCATTGTCGACGAACTGTGAACAAACAAAAATTTACCCCGCAACAACCCTTGACTCTCTGACTGGGAGTCGAACCCAGCTTTCGCGCGTCTACGTACAGGGAATACATCATGACAGGCGCGTGTACTAACCGATATACTATCAGAGACATACTCATTTGCTTGATTCAATAATCCTTATCACTCTGCCCACAAACACACTCGTAGCAATAACATGAAATCTATCTAAATCCTCGAGCCAACTTCAAGTTACCGTTGTAATGGGTGTATTCTCAAGTAGATGCCCTACTTGTTGATGCCCGCCATCGCGGCCAGCATTGCATCCCCAATCTTGGCCGGGCTGTCCGTCACAATCGCGCCCGCTTTTTCAAGGGCAGCCACCTTGTCCTTGGCGGCGCCCTTGCCCCCCGCGATAATCGCGCCCGCATGGCCCATCCGCCGCCCCGGGGGCGCAGTGCGGCCGGCAATGAACGCGACGACGGGCTTGTTCTGGGTGTTGTAAGCCGCAATGTATTCAGCGGCTTCTTCTTCCATCGAGCCGCCGATTTCTCCGATGAGTACGATACCTAAGGAGTGTGAGAAGGGGAAGAAGAAGAATGGGGAGAACTGACCTTTGGTGTTAGGGTCGTTCAAAAAGACCTTTACGACGTCGAGGTGCTGTGTACCCGGGAAGGGGTCCCCGCCGATTCCGACGCAGAGGGACTGGCCCAAGCCGACTTGTGTAGTTTGCGCGACGGCTTCGTAGGTGAGTGTTCCGGACCGAGATACGATTCCTGTATACCTTGTTAGCTTGGGGGGGATAGTAAGAGTAGGAGGACACACCAATACTCCCAGGCATATGAATATGGCCAGGCATAATACCCATCTTACACCCGCGGGGGTTAATCACGCCAGGACAATTCGGACCTACAAGGCGACTCTTGCTCTGGCTCTTGAGCGCGTTCATCACCCGGATCTCGTCCGCCTGGGGGATGCCCTCAGTGATAGCGACAATCAAACCTATCTCGTTCTCAATGGCTTCTATGATGGCATCGGCAGCGGAGGGCGGCGGGACGTAGAGCACGGTGGCGTCGGGCTGGGCTTCGCGGACGGCTTCGCGCACGGAGGCATAGACGGGGAGGCCGAGGTGGGTGGTGCCCGCTTTCTTGGGTGAGACGCCCCCGACGATGCGGGTTCCGTAGGCGAGCGCGGTCGAGGCGTGGAATGTGCCCTAGGAGAAAATAAGCGAGCATTCAAGGAAGGATAGGATTACGCACGGTTTTTCCTGTAAAGCCCTGGATGAGAACCTTTGTGTCTGCATGTACGAGCAGGTTGGAGATGGTGTCTTCGTAGCTTCTGCGGGCAGCGGTGTGGCTGAACGTCCGGCGTCCGGCTGGCATTGTGGGATTTAGCCGAGAACACGAGACGCGACAGGACGATACGCACCGAGTTTAGCAGCGTGAACCTGTGCGGCGCGATACATTACTTGTGGCGTGGCGGGTGGGGGACTCAAGACAACACCCGGGATAGCCCTCAGTGTTGGTGACTATTTGGCTGTGACGTCGACGCGTCTCCGCTGGATTTTCAGACTGAGAATGGCGCACCGTTGACTGACACCAATGCGCGGACGGCGCCCCGTCTGTATTCCGTTGCACCAATTCTAGACTTGCTACTCGTGGGAACCTCTCGCACATTTTTCGGTCGCTGTACTCACGACGTCAGCTGCTCGCCAAACCAATCGATTGCGAGGTATTTGTATACGCGTCGTGTCTTCCTGCAAACTACTACGACCTCTCTATCGCCGCTCTTCGTCCTTTCAAGACGCGCCACAATTGACTTGGACATTGACTGTTCAGCAACATACAGCATTGAGGCCAATCTATCATGGGACAGGTGCGGGATTACTATGAAGAGGACGGCACCTTGAATGGCTTCAAGATGAGCCACTGCCTGGTAGACATGACCTCTAACGACGTGTACAATTGAGTAGCCCGAATAGCAACAAGTCATCCTTCGCACAAGCCTCAAGTCAGTACCGGAAAATGCCGGAAAGTCGCGTTACCTCCTGTCACGCCTACATTTTTGCTCAACACCGTCATGCCCATCCGGCTGCGGTTCGCCCTCCACGGGACGCGCAACAACCGCATCTTCCACCTCGTCGCCATCGACGCCCGCCACGCGCGCAACGCCGCCCCCGCAGAGCTCCTCGGCATCTACGACCCGCGCCTCCCCGCTACTATACACCCCGACGCCACACGCCGCACCCCAAATACCTACAACGTTAAAGAGAACCCTGCAAGGACAGTCAGGTGGAGCGTCGATAGAATCAGGTATTGGCTTTCGGTGGGCGCTGTTCCGAGTAAGAGTGTCGCGCGTCTCTTGGAGGCTGGAGGTATTTTGGGAAATGAAGGGAAGAGGATTGTTCCGGAGGGTGTTTCGATACACGCGTTGAATACAAAGTGTAGTCGCTGTGACGTTGACGGCCATGCCGTCCGCGACTGTGATCAGCTGCCTGAAAAGATTGTCAAAGTATGTATATTCTGTTCTTTTGTGATACACGTCCTAACATACACTCAAGCAACTAGCCACAAAACAGGAGGAGGCGGTGGAGGAGGAAGTGAAGGAGGAGAGAAAAGAACCACAAGGCGTGTTCGCCGACCTCCTCAAAGCATCCCGCGAATTCGCCGCCGCATCCTCCACCACACCCACCGCACCCCTCCCCGTCATCCAAGACCTCACCACCCCTTCCGAGCCCCGCCAATCCCTCCTCGCCGACATGGACATCGTCCCCCCCAGCCGCTCCCCCCTCGCCGGGTACACCATCGACTCCCTCTCCTCCATGTCCGAAGACGAGATCACCATGCTCTTCACCTTCTGGGAAGAATGGGAGGAGGCCCGCCTCGACCGCATCCGCGCGCGCCGCGAGTTCGAGAATGAGCAAGAAGACCTGGACGACGATCTCAGAGAGGCGCTCCAGCAAGAGTGGGACGACATGGGGCCCGAGCCCGATATCTTTGGCTATAATCAGCTAGAGGATGAGAGTGATGCGTATGCCGGGGAGGGCGAGGGTGAAAGGTATCCGTTGTATGAGAAAAAGGTTGGTGTTTTCTCCTCCTGCCTTTTCATGTGATGATGACGGTGTGTAGGACATTGAACGCGAATTCGAGAAAATACGCTATCAGACGACGCCCGCGCACAAGTTTGTGCCTAGTACGCTGAGCAGGGAGGAAAGCGGACGTCGCGAGAAGGAGTGGAAGGCACAACGCGAGGCCGTGTTTGTCGCGGGGAAAATCAGCGCTCTCAAGGCCCAGCCAGACTTGGTTGAGCCGTCGGACTTGGAGGCCCTGTTCAGAGACGTGAAGAAGGATGTGGATCTGGAGAAGGAAAGGGAGGCTGTTTTGGAGCATGTGGCAAAGGGGAGGAGCTTGAAGCGGTGATTCTCGCAAGTTGGATAGCGATGTTTCTTTAATGCCCATGATTATGTGTGGTGTGTGTTTGGCGATCATGAGTATGCGTGGAGGGCCATAAGTCATCTCTGATAGTATATCGGTTAGTACACGCGCCTGTCATGACCCAAACACGATGATATACATCTTTGCGCGCGAAAGCTGGGTTCGACTCCCAGTCAGAGAGCTGCAATGTATTGTCCAGTAACTTTTTTCTTCGCTACAGGGAACGGATAGGGTTGCGCTAGGGTGGTGCAGTAAACCTCCGAGGGGTGGTATTGATACCGACCCCCCGGGAGGCCTTAGTTTTGAAACAGTCGATACTGGCACGTGATTGTGACCACGTGATGTGGCGCAGCGGTGCGCCGCCCTCATCCCGCCCTTGTCCCGCCACTCTCAGCTTCTCTGAACACCAGTGCGCCATCACGTGAAATGATCACGTGCCGGTATCGAAACCTACCTCCCGACCCCCGACAGTTTCAATACCGTATCAATACCGTTAATAACCGCAGTAAACCCGAGGTGTATCAAAACCTAGGGTTCCTCGAGCTGCTTATTATCCAGGTCCCACTGCCCAGGATTGGCGCTTCACTGTCACTGCATAGAGCATGCCACGAGTCTAAACCCGGGTCCGGCGGGTCGAGTTTGCGCAAGTTTGCATATCTGAAGTCCGGACTTGCGACTTGTCTCAAACTTGCGAGTCGCGGGTCTAAAACTCGCGAGTTTGCGAGTTTTTGACGAGTTTTGAGCCATAACCTACTGTACTATTACGACCGTTAGTTCACGTCACACGTCACAAGGCCGCCTTATCTCCTTATTGGATACCGGAAATCGCCTCCGATCACTTATCGGGCGTGGGAAGGTCGAAAAAAATAAATATTTGTGAACTTACGGTTGTAATAGTACAGTACTCATATCACCTCCAACTGAGGTTAAACTAATGCAAACATGATCTCTATAGCCTATTGCAGCTCTGTTAGATCATATTCATATGTATAACACAGTTTATATGCATAATATTACTGTAGACTTTTAATCAATTTGTCGGTCACGGGTCACAGGCGATCCGAAATCGACGAAAAGTCACAGGAGTCACACTAAAATTTGCGAAAAAGTCCTCGGCGGGGCCCCCGCCAGCCTCCCGCTGCAGCTCCGCCGCGGTGGACTAGGGGACTCTGACCACACGCGAGGGATGATGATGGGAAGACGCAGACGATTGTGGCTGTGCTACCATCTAAATGAACACTACTTCTACTTCCGGATCGGTGCACCATTCTGTACCCGACTCGATCTACTCTCTCTTCCAGCCTCTTTCCCCTGGTCTTCTTCTCCTTTGGGACTTTCCCCGCCTGGGCTACCTAGCCCATGTGCCCCCCCAAAACAAGGAGACGCCCTCGTCGACATCCACGCAATGTCAACCATGCTCACCTCCTCCTCATCTCCCAACTCATCCTCCTCCTCTTCGCTAGTATCATCATCTTCCTCCACATCGCCAATAACATCACCCAAGTCCTCCGTCTCCGCTACGCCTTCCTCATGCTCTGCTAACTTAGTGCCGGGACGGGGAATGAAACGTCTTAGCCGCCGGGAACTAAACGTGCCCTCTGCTTCACGACCATCTTTGTACCGTATCGGGGAACCATCGAGATTTACCAGATAGTAAGAGTTTCGAATTCGACTCTCCACGCGGTAGGGCGCTGACCATCTGACTAATAGCTTTTTTTCTGTCTTCATCACACACCCTTTAATTCCCTTGTTTGCCTAACCTATAGTCCGAGGACAACACTCTGTTTGCCTAATAGTCAGCCCAACGACTACTAGTCGCCCTACACATATTTGGCAAATATGTTCTTCTTTGGCAAATAAAAATTCAAATACTTAGGACTCAAGCACAACGGAACACTGTAAAAGAGATACTCAAGAGTGTTCGTAGAAGCATAGCAGGATTCGAACCTGCAGCATTCAGCATGCTTTACTTCAGAGCATTATGCCGCTGAACCACAGATGCTTGGCTGACCTCAACCCAGCAGCGTCATAGTACCTCGTTACCACGAGGTAGTGGCAAAAGTTGTCCCACACTAGCCATAAAGCACACCCGTAGTCGAACCCGCGACCTCAGGTTAACTTGGTAGCGCACACTCGACCACTGAACCACAGGTGCTTGTACATTGATGTGCCGGCACCTTGACTATACCTTCATCGTCACATTCACCTCAACTTCTGATACTCAGATATTCTTGTACTACTCTCCCGCAGTCTCAAAGAAACAAATTTAAAAAAAACATATATAATTCAATAAATGTTTGCCCAATATTTCTACTCTGTATCTGCATCCGCGTCATCTTCATCTTCACTGTCACCCTGCTCTTCCGCCTCATTCGTTTCATTCCAGTCCTCCGCTTCGTCGACTTCAATCCCGCCAGCTTCCCATATCGCTCTGAAAGCGCCTACCAATGTGCGCTGTGTGGCGGCCTGCTGAGCTGCATATGCACGTATACCCTCCTTAATATCCGCACCAAGTTCCGTGTTCTCGCTCTCCCGGCGCGCATCCCACCAAATCGCTCTCTCCTCCAACGTCACTGGTATGCGTCGCATCTCTTCCTCTAGTACGTTCACCTCTTCGGTCCAGCGATTCGATCTGGCCCTGCTCTTCAACCATTCCATGTGGCAGCCTGACTCAGTTAATCAATTAGTGTACCTGAAGAATTACAATCTTACCTTCGACCACATCAATACCGTGGCCCGTCTCATTCGCCCAAATCCACGACAACTCCGCCGCACCTTCACCCAACGGCATTAGCACATCAATATCAAAGCCACCCCCCGTCATGTTATTTACATCGGCCTGTCGCAGAGGTCGAAGCTCGACGGACCAAGCACCACCCGGATCCAAGCGCTCGAGGGCCGGCGACAATGCCTATACTTGTCCGCGTTAAAATCCCGTCGAGCCTCAATGGTTTTGATAGAGCTTTGCGACCGTGTCAGGACAGCTTGGCCATCTGTCTCGTCGCGTCGAAAGGCTGCGTAGGTCCGCAGCCCACGCTCACAGTCCCGCATAGCATGGAGCGCATCGTTGCATTGCGTTATACGGAGTTCCTTCTCCTTCGCCGGGAAACCTGGTGAACAAACCGTCTGTCGTACGTTCGCGTCAAAATCCGAAGGCATCCACAACTTCTGGTCCTCGACATCAATTGGCACCCTACGGGCAACCGTTTCGGCCGCCAACCGAGCAGCCACCCCAGGCATATAAACGAGCTGACTGCTTCGGAACAATCGGATTTGCCTGGACAGTGCTTCGCGCTTCCTTTGTATATCGCTGGCTTGACCTTGGGTGAGTGTCCCTTCGCCGTCTGTTAGAAGTCGCAATTTTTGCCTAGGATGACCGTCACTTGCACAGTTTCAACAACGCGTTAAGAAGGATGTGACGTACTGCTGCTGCTCGATCGAGAAACCCAATGCCAGACATCCAGTCGGCAAAGTATCGTGCAACCGCGGTGCACCCTGTTCAATGGCCAGACGCTCTGCCTCTCGCATTCGATAGCGTGCCTGGCCCTCCGTCTCATCTATGAGATAGTTAGCAGTCGAAAGATAGCGCGAAGTGTTACCTACGTTTTACGACCTGCGCATATGGATTCTCAATCTCTGCGTGATGCCTCTCGCGCTCCCACGCCTCAATTCCTTCCGTCCAACGAGAAACAGTGTCGGCGGGTAGATGATTGGTGAAATCCTCATGCAAGCCGACTTGCTTTAGACTCTGCTTGCGAGCTTTTACCAGCCGCTTCAAGGTGATCATTCCTGTACTCCGCAATCAGCTACGCAATTCCCTCAAGTAGAGGATACGGCACTTGCCCAAATTGATTAGTTTGCACCAGTTATGAAATTGAAACTGGTCATCCAGCGTATCCGCTCGCGATCCAGGTCCCATTTCCTTGATGCTAGCGGCGCACATTCGGACGAATGCCCAAACTCGCTCGATGGCTTCCCCATCAGTTCGTCCCATTCCAGGCTGAATTCCCATGGCGTACTCGACTTGACATTCAATTTGATGACAGGGAGCATGCGCTTTCGGAATCGCGGGCATCGTCTCCATGGTTTGCGGTAGCTGTAGTTCCTCGGGCAGAGTCTCCATGCGCGTCAGGAAATTCTTGATCCATTGACACGCTATGTCATACGAAAAGCAGACCTCTTTTAGCTCGTGGTCGTCACGCAGGGCTGTGCACGCCACGAAATCACTATTGCAAAACCTGATAGGCGTTCTTCAACGTTACGTAGATGTATAACGCAAAAAATCATACCGTTCGCCCTTCTGCAAATTTCCCACGGACTGTGGAGACACCATTTCATGGCGCGAACACATGGCGGCGACCACGCCAGTGCAGCGTAGCCCCGTGTTATTCTTCGAATCGGCGTGGGCAATGGCCCTGAACCCGCTGCAAGTATTCATCTAGATGACACCCTCAACCCAAGCCTAGAGTCGCTGACAGCCATTGACTTACATCTTTCTGGCTCGCATTCTTCAATACGTGCAACCCGTAATCGCCTGCATCATCCAACATGAAGCCCGCGCCCGGATGTAGTGAAGGATCCGTTGCTTGATTGGATCGATGTAAATTGGTGAGGCGGAAACAGGCATCCAAAGAAATCGTCTTGCGGTAGATATACCTTAGGCCCATCAGTTAATCACTTCTCGTTCCATCAATGAATGTATAACTCACTGATTAACACGCTCTTTCCAGTCTGGCGGCAGATTCACGGACGGAATAGGACAAGCTGGACATCTCAGGACGAGCTCCCCTGGCTCGAAATGACTGGCACCGTCCCTTTCACTGCCTTTGCCGCCACGCATCATGAACAGAAGATGTCGATACTGACGAATCATGCGTAGGAACGGTTGATATCGCTTCTATAACCTCATTAGCATCAAGTAAAACGCGTAAAACTTGGCTACCTTGGGGACTTTGATTCCCAATGCATCGGTTAGATAAATCATCGACTTATAGAAGGCATACACCGACAGTTTCCCATTCAAGGTCAGAGCGTGGAATAGATCAAGAGCGTCCAGAGTTGCGCATGTAGCCGGCAGACGTACAGTCGCCGGATACCAACCAAACCGTAGCAATTGCTGCCGTCGCGGTACAGACTGTAAACAGTTGCAATACCGAACCGACACGTCGTGAATGCCATTCGAATGGATGATGACTAGGCGCTCAGTCGTTCGCGGCATAAAACATTTCGAACCGTCCTCGTGGCCTAAATACACTCGCAGGCCCAGCCGCTGCAAGGGTATACGAACAAATTTCTCGCCATCCCATTTCTTCCACGGCAAATTTCAAAAATACATCCAGCAAAAGGGCGAGAAGCGTACCTGTATAATATGAAGGGGTTTCGTAGCATGTTCCGAAAGACAGCACGCCTTGCAAATGAGGCGGCTGGGAGCACATTTCCGACAGCGATACAGATCACTCTCGGGCTGCTTGCAGCCCGCACAAGCATCCGGAGGACAATTCCCCCGCCCCTTCAGCCTCAGCAGTTCGTACAGAAACTCCTGGGCGAAGTTATACGTTCCTCCGCGCCCTGCCCAAACATCCATGGCACGTCGCTAACGATATCATTGGTGCCAGTCAACAAAGAGGACTGAATCATACTCACTCGCCCAGGACGTCTCGTTGTCGGGAAAGCGTGTTTCGGCTTCTCTGGCTCCTTGGCAATCTCAGCGTCGCTGTCGCTGTCCACCCAATCAAGCACGACATCTGGCGCCGGTTCTTCTCCATCGCTCGATTCCTCTATGACCGTCCAAGTCTCCCTGTACTTCGTGTTCACCTGGCTGCTAAAACTAGGCCAGCCTCCATGACCAGGTCACCCCATTCGTTCCGCTCATACTGAAGCGTCTCAATGGGCGCCGGATCGTCGTCGCTAGGTGTTCCGGGCGCTCTCGAGTAGCGAGGCCTTCGGCGTCCATGTTGTCCATAGGGCTTTGCTGGTTGAATATTCCTACGGCGGCGCAAACCATTTTGAAAAGATTTGGGGTTGAACATTGACCGGTCTCCAAAAGCGACAACCGGTGTACAAAAGCTCCAAACCGATGACCGAGGGGAGATGCGGATATTACGTTGTGGCGTCGAGGAAGCGTATAAAAGGACGGTGATGGGTAGACGTCCACTTCCAGTCTTTAACGGCGACCACCACCATGTCCTTGATGTCGACACCCCGCACCTGGATGAAGCACCTAACGCCTGCTGAACGTGACGCAGAACTAGCCTATCGGCGGTCTGTCCTGAGGCTTCCGTGAGTCTTCATTCTTTGCCGTTAGACTGGCGTTCTAACTTACCTCCAGTCTCGATACACCGCGTCAAGATCACCCATACCCGGAATTCTTTACCACTGGTGTTTACATGATATGGCACCAGTTTACCATGGCGGAGGAGGAGTACATCAACGCCTCGTTTCCCGACTTTGAGTTCTATGTTCGGAAGGCGCGCGCGGGCAAATGGCTGACTCTGTTCCTTCGGACCTTCCTCGCTCGCTTCCCAGAGCCTGACGGGACATCCGCGGTCAAAGGACTGGAGCGTAGGAAGGTTAGTTCATCACACAAATTGTTGTGATCCTCAATCTTACCTGACACTGTACAGACCATCGTCAAGATCTTTATTAACGCGTTAGCCGCGTCGTGGTCCACCGAGGAAGGCCGACCGCAGTTGAAGGATGGGCGCCTAGATGTTATGACAGTGCGCCTCGACATCCTTCATGAGTATGTCGATGATTTCGAGTTCTTTTTTCCCGTCATGAAGGAGAGTGGGCAGGCGAGAGACGTGATTAAAGACGCCGTAGTTGCTCCGGGGGCGGCCAAAGTAAAGTGTCAGGCCAAGAGCATGATGGAGGACTCTGTGCCGGCGGGTGTAGTGTAATCTGACATGCATACGGTGTAGGCAGATGGGGGTAGGACGAAAGTGCTTGTGGCTGTGCCAAGGGTCTGACATGTGCGACATCTTACATCCGAATCCATCGACATTGTGTACAGCGGAACCTCTTGCCCCACGGGTTCGTATCTTAGACGTTTCGAACAATAACAATTCGCAAGAAGATTCTCATATAACGCCGTACAGTTGAACAAAACAGTAACCGAAGCACTAATGGTAAGCCGGACTCGTAAACGTAGCAATAAGGTCGTAAACAATAACTAAGTGGTCGTCACGTCGTAAGTAACAAGGGCTGCAGTCCAGGGAATATCGTCAGTATATAGAAAATTGCAGAGGAAAATGCGAAGTCCGTGTGCAGAAAATAAATAAGGTCACGACGACCTATGCAATAAGAAAGACAAAGAAACACCACGCAAACCAGAAACACCACGCAAACCACATTCATCGCACACAAACTCATATCATCGATGGACTCCCCAGCTCCCCGATTCATCCTAGCGCCTCGAAGACGACGTCGACACACTTGTTCAGAATGTCAGCCTCCGCGCTCGCGTCAATCGTCTCCAGGGCCCGTACAACCGCTCTGTCCATTAGGGCATCAACACTAATATCCCGAGCAAGATCTTGATAAAAAGAAGCGGCAATTACCTTGTCGGCGTCAACGTCGGGCTCATCGTCGTCGTAGCTCTCGCGCATTTCCACATCCCCTGGCATGTCCCATACGGGGCTCGCGCGCTCCTGACCAGCCAGGACTGGCGTATCCTCCTCATAGAAAATGACCGGACCAGATCCAGCTCGAGCACGGCGCTTCCCTTTGCTGCTGTCGGCGTCGCGAGAGCTATCTCCGGGATAAACATCGAACTCAAGCTTCCGGCCACGAGTTTTCCAATCAACACGACAGGCGGTATCGTATTGCAGGATCGTGGAGGCATCGAAACTGCCAAAGTCGAGGTCGTTGATGGTCTGAGACGAGGTCGGCGAACTTGTGGGTGTTTCCGAGCCTTTCCTGGCTACGATGCTCGATGGCGTGCCGGTCGGACTATTCCTAGGTGTAGGGTCGGTAGACGCCGCTATAGGAAACATAGCAGGCGGCGAGTCCGATGCAACCGAAACCTGCACTGGTGGCATGCCGGGGCCTACCAAGGATGGTGGTGGTGCTGAGAGGCTGCCGGAAGACGGGGGAGGTACCCAGTATGATCCCTCATGGCGAGGAGGAGAAGGAATGTGGGGGGAATCCTGGAGGGGCGGGCCAAGTCCAAGCGTCCTCCGTATTTCCTCATCAAAGGAGGCATCCTCCACGTCCATCGCCCGACGCTCATCTTCCCATTGTGTAAGCATGGGAGATTCCCTCCATCGAAGGACGTCCCGATATTGAGCGATGATGTCGGCGAGGCTCGAACGAAAGTGGTTGACGGCGTCCTGTAGTTCGTCCAAGGCAGCATGCTCCCCCGCTGTGGAGTTTTGGTTGGCAGCTAGCTCATGCGAGAGGAAGCTGAGAGTGGCAGTGACAGCGGCGTTAGGCAGCGCACGCTTCAAAGAAGCGATAAGAACGCTGCGGTCGAATTCGCTGGCGGTAGGACCGGAGCCAGGAATGGGAGTAACGGTAGAACTTGGTCCAGGGACAGCGCTTGGAGTAGGTGGAGGGGCGCGAACACGGACATTCCTGTCCGTGTCCAACGACGAAGAGGGCATGCGGTTACGGTACAGAGTCCGGCGCATGGCGTCCGACTCCAAGTTCTCCATCGGAAAATATGATGTTCGGCGGGCCTCACGCACAGGCTGCGCCCCACGAATAGGGTGTGCTCTACGGCGCCGTTCAAGTTCGCGGTTCAGAGCACGCCGTTCCGCACCAGTTACCCCACTAGAACTGGGTAGGTCGGCATTGGAGATCCCAGCGGGGTCCGAGAAGCGAGTGATGTACGATGTGGAGGGTCTGTGGGTGGACGGAGAACCAGGCACAGCAACGGGAGCGGGGATTGGAAAGTCATTAAGCACAGTAGGAGCCGTAGAAGCAGTATCGTCGCTATCATCCTCAGGCTCAGGCGACAACGGCGCTGTGTAAGCACGAGTCTCGGAGGCTGGGGGCACAGGTGGCGGGGCATCAGGGTTAAGACGGGGAATGTCGAAAGTCGCCGGGTCCAGAGGGCGAGGCGCCGGTAAACCCCAGCGTAGACGACGCTGCACGTGAAAGAAATGCATAACTTCAAGGAAGACCTGGAGCGAAAACAGAACCGTGAGACTAGAGCCAGTGCGAAATAATAAGCGACATACCCGATGGCGCCACTGCGTCTGCATTGCGTGGTCGGGATTCATGGGGATGGGCCAGAACCTGTCGATGTCCGCATTGATACGGTTCTCCTCGCGACGAACAACCCAAAAGTTCTGTGCGAGGGCAGCTCCGTCGTAAAGGTCTCCCCACTGAGCAGAGCAATTGTTCGCCGCTTGAAGTTGCTCGGGGGAAAAAAACTGCGAAAACGTTTCAGCGAAAGGTTCCACCTGATGAGAGGTGGTGGACCAACATTATAACCGATCTCAAAACGCTGTGCGGGCTAGTGCAAGACATCAGTGAACGGGGTGGTGATAAAGCAGGAGGAAACGACCTACAACGTCGACGAGTGGTGCTAGTTTGATGACGCCGTCGAACGGTTGCTGTTCAAGAGTGGACTCCATGAATTGCGTGTATTCCACGAAGCGCGCGTCCAGCACTAACGCACGATTTTGCCCAACACGGACGCGCAAAGAGGGAACAAGCATGTGTAACGGTCGGGGACAATGTTGGGTGGGAAAGAAGTGGGAGGAAACAAAGACGAAAATATCGAGGGGGACTTGGGAGAGCTTTTCAAGGCATGGCGGGATCCACGGCGACGTGTGACGATGCCCGAGGATGAAATTGTGTGGCGTCTGGATCCAGGGCATTGGACGCCTTCTTGAGATGGTCATGCGGCGTGGGCGGGTGTTTCGGATTGGATGCCGCAGCGGATGTCGCTCATGGTTGGCTAGTCAAAGTCGACGAACACGTCCTCCACCTCAATAGCGAGGGTGGTCGTCTCGTCGTGCCCTGCAAAGTCCACGAACACGTCCACCACCTGGACGACACTTCAATGCACGCAAAGTCATGATAATGCGGGACTCACTTCAGAGCAAAACGCCGTGAAGCAAGCGCGCGGAAGGAAGACGACCGTACGTATGAGGCGTTGCGCGCGGAATTATGGGAGGCGGATGATTCGAGGGCGACAGGGAAGGCGTATTGGCGATCCAACCGGGTTTTCAGAGAGCAATCCAACCGGGTTTTCAGAGAGCAAGCAGGAAATGTGAGGGAAGTCGTCGTCAATCAGGATGGGACGTGGCAGGGCGAGGAAGATAGAATAGCGTGTCAGGGCCTGAGTCCAGACCTGTCGTTCAATCCGAAGCGTCGGCTATTGCCGAAAGCATGTGCTTCGGCCAATTCCGAGGGAAGGGAAGCGGCGGTTATTCCCGAAAGCAGAGGACTGTCAGTGTCATGGATACACATACACGTTCCTCGCTTCACCCAACCCCGCCATCATGCAGTGTTTCTGGCTGTTTCTGGATGTCCGCGCGAGCTGGACTTGGAGACTTCCAAATCCGGTGGGTGAGTCCCGTTTCCTCTCTGACTCGCATACCGACGATTGATGTCCCTTCGTCCAGAGCACGATCATATTGTCCCTCTATACGATGGCCCCGTGCCTTGCTATGGCGCGACATTAGATGCACCCGATTTCGCCACCGTTATCCTCGCCAAGTTCGCACGTACCGACCGCGACTGCATCAGCCCCGCTCACCGCGCCCAAAAAGCCGTCTTTATGGAGATGGATGAACTTCCACCGGTTCTGTACGACAGGCAGTTGTTCTGCTATACACGTTTCTGCTTCTCGCAGGATGAACTGGACCGGTTGTCGACCTTTCGCCCTTGGTACTTAGCCGCGGAATTGGAGGGCCGTTTATGGCGTTTCGGTCATGCTTTAAGCATGAATGGAACGAGAACATCGCTTCCATTAGCGAGAATGAGGCAGAGGTGAGTCGAACTTATCCTTCTCATTAGCGTCTACTCAACATTACCAGGCGCTTTTATTCCGGCTCAAGTTCAACCTTTTCGCAACGGCGCAGCGCACGGAGTCGTCCCCCCCATGGTTGTTTCTTCCTCCTGATAGTGCGGATCTCTGCGCTGATAGAGATGGGGAGTGGGAGCGGCTTGCGGGATACAATGATTTCAGGCGCGTCTGGGCCATGCGACGCGAAGTCTCTGACGCACATGCCCTGTAAGTACCAACGTTCTTCGTTGGACACCTCTAACATGTCAGTTTCCAGACTGCCAGAGGTGGGACAGTGGATCGCTGCCGTGGATCGTCGCCATGATAGAGTGGAGAAGTATAAACAAGACGCGTATTGGCTGGGGAAGTTTATCTGCTGGTTGAAAGGGCCTGACTCTGAAAACGACGCGTCGCAACATTAGAAATCGAATATTGTATATGTAGTCTATGCAATGAATGTGCTCTACGTCAATCTAAAGGCGGGCAATAGGGTAGAACTTGAATGTACGCCTGGGTGTGACCAAGTCTCGGGTCACACTCCCGACGTCACCCTCCCGCCAATGTTGATGCTCTACCAGGCGGGTAGTAGTTTTATTGTCACCCGCGATACCTCGTACTGCGAGCTAAGAGCGGGTCTTTGGTCAGGGGCCAATATGAGAACCATAGGAGTTTTTGTCTGATAACATTAAGCAATGCTCCAAAGGATCTCATTAGCGCTTAATGACTACAACAAGTTCACAACCTTTTCAAGAAAATGCGAAGGACAAGGGACTTTTGTAACTTCAAGAGACAGGTTGATACATCGGGTAGGTAGTCTTACAGTACAATTTTACGTCGAGGAGATGGTAGATACTTCCAAGAATGAACACAGAGGTAGACTACTCGATAACAAATGCCAATGCGGCGAGCAATTCCTCTACACGTCCCGGATCGGTCCCCAACCCAAGTGACAGAGCCACGCGTGCAGATATTTCAGGGCCAAGGAGACACGCTACGGCTATTGTTGAGCAACGAAAGCGCGAACACCGAACCAGGCGTACCTGTCGTCGCCAAAAGGCTCATATTGACCATGTCATAAACACCAATGGCAGCAAAATCAGCTTCCAAGTCGGAGAGGCCCAAGACTCCCAACCAGAGGTGAACCTCCTGATCGACTCCTTTGTCGTTCAACACGAGTGGAGCCAAAGCAGGGCCGGTGTCGGTTAGTACTAATGACATGTTAAGACGGTTCACGTAATTTGAAACAGTAAGACTAACCGATTCTGTTGTTGGAGTAGTGCAGATTAATGGCCTTTCGTTGCGCACTTATAAATTTGCGTATGTTCTCCCGCGAATTGGCAAGTCGACTGACAGTGCGCACGTCCACCATGATGTAGAATGTAGGAAAGTCCGAATATGGACAAGAATACCTCGGTCCTGCCTACTTTGGGTTTCGAGAGTTGCCGTATGTTGGACTTGAACGCTTCACAATAATGCCCGGAGGTCGACCCCGAAAAATAGCTCATGGGGGTGGGAGACCGCCTTTGTACGTCTCTGAAGAGGATCGCCAAACAGCCCGAAGGAAAAGTAAAACAATGTGGTACCATCGTGCCGAGTACGTCCTCTCGTGATAGTCGGCGATGGTCCTCAGCTGAAAAGGTCGTATAGGGTTCATGAGCGCATTAAAAAGCAGATGCGTGAACGGTACTGGGACAAGAAGGGGCAAGATGACGCAGAGAGGAAAGAAGGGTCCATTCAGGAGGACGATCATGAACATCACGCGCAACGCGAGTGAGCGATCGCTAACCCGTTCTACTCACAATGGCCCTCTGACAATGCCATAGCCAGGACGATTCACCGCCGTTAGCGCGAGCCCGAGCTGTCCTCAAAGAATTCTCGGATTATATTGGCCCAAGCCACGACAAATTCGTAGCTCATGCTATGGAAATGATTCGACGTGACTACCGACCAGGGGAAAGTTCTCCCATCTTGGACGACATTGAACAGCGAATTGCTGGCTGGGAGCAGATGATTCACGGCATCCTAAATGAGCTCTTGAACACCGTTGGGGCCTGGGGCGCAGAGTATTTGGAAGTTCAGGGCATTCAGGAGGTTTTCCAGACGGTTGGAAGGAGAATCAACGACATCCACGTAGCACATCTTGAAGCCACTTTGAAATTTCCTGTAGATTAGAGAGTATGATTCACATTACACTCAGTCAAGCCCCGGGAGCCAATTTTGGAAGACAATTGTAACATTTATTTGCACGTAAAGATTGGCACGTAAAGACAGACGATTCACAATACACGTAAGGACAGAAGAGGCAGGACGGCTCCCACACGACAACAAGAACAAGGATCTAAGGAAGGAGCATGCATGCACCGCCCGCTAGGGCGGCCTCGACAACTTGTTTGCCGACGTCAGCACTGGGAACGGACCGGAATACGGCGCCGCTGACGCCGATGCAGTTAGGAGAGGCGCGGTCCCTTGAAAATCCGTTAGATAGACCACCAAATATGATAACAAGCGATGATACGGACCATCCTGCAATGATCCCGACGACGCGGCCCCTAGTGATAACGTAGTACGGACCAGGTGTGCCAGGAGAGGGGCGGGTATAATTATAGTTGGCGGGAAGAACTTGGAAGAACTGATAACCTGAACAACGGGAATTTGAGCATCGGTGTTGGAAGAGACAATAATAACCTACCGCCGTTAGTAGCGGGCTGGGCGGGAGCAGGCGTGACCGCCGTGGATGCGGGAGGTGAAGCCACAGCGGGCGCGGCAGACAAAGTAGTGGCGGGAGCAGCAGGTACAGCGCTAACAGCCTGAGTGCCGGGAGCTACCGGGGCCTGGCTTGCAGTGGCGACGGGAGTGGCGGCGGGGGTAGTCACGGACGTCTGGGTGGCGTACGCGGGTGGGACGGAAACTTGGGAGTACGTCAGTCGTCGAGAGTTGCATGAACTGGAAGAAGGGACATACAGACGCCGATGGAGCTAGATTGCCCTGAAACTGATCCGCTTTTAATTAGAACGCGAGGCAAGATATCGGAGTCAACCTACCGGCGGGAGGGGTTGCGGACGCATTCGTGGCTGAAATGGATGAGCCAGAACACGAAACGCCGGGAAAAGAATAGACTTGCCAGTTGGCGCTGCATTTTCTGTACAAAGGACGTCAGTGAAAGAGGACAGGAACTCAAACCACGGCGTGACATGCCTTCAAAGCGGGCTGTAGCGATTCCAATAAGGTCTGTGAGGAGACCCGCCTCTTGAGGGGTAAGCTGGATGTCGCGGAGGCGCTGGGCAATATCTAACATAGATTAATTAGTTACAGACGCGTCGAGAAACCAAGGAAGCAGGTACGGAGGAGGTCGTCACTGTCGACGGGCTTGCTCGGGGTCATTTTGGCCATATTGCTGAAAGACGAGATGGTTGAATAAGAGTGAGAGGAGGTAAGGAACCGGTAGCGCAAAATCGACGTTTAAATACCCAAAGCGTGGGTTACAACTGTATAGTTGCGGCGTCCGTGCAACAAGGTTGTTCATCCTAGAATGGGTAAATGGGCTTCCGCTTTTAGAATATCCGTCGTGCAGAAAGAGTCAGAAACGGATCCGCTTGAGTGCCACGCGCAAGAGGGAACGACTACTAGAGGTCATGGCGAAGAAAAGGAAAGAGAGAAAGTAAGTGTCGTAGAACATGTGAAAGGATTGCTTGCTAAGCAGCATATGATAGCAGTGACGAATCGGAGGTTTCCGAAAGCGACTCGGACTCTGGCAAGGTGTGGGTCCCAAAATTCCTCAAAGGTTGGCTTGGTGGCGAGGCCCGACAATACGCATACGACAATCACGTCGCCGAATTCTGTCAACTCAACGCGAAGAGTGCCCACGACGGAACTGCGTATGCCACACGGGCCTCGAACGAGATGATGCTGCTTTTCGGCGAACTTGGTCCCTGGGGAGCGGATTCGAAGCTGTTGGAGCAGGAGATGGACGACGAGGACCTTGTGCCTTATGACGCCCCAGAGACTACGCAGGAGCGAGGAGCGCGGAAAGTGCGAATTATTTTGTTTGTTAGTGGCAGGCGACGCTGACTTGGAGTATTCTAGAACTCCAAGAATACGACACAGAGCCCTGGTGCTGAGGGCGCTGGACAGAGTGCTGAGGCTGACGGTCCTAGTGCGGACGCGTCAGGCGTGTCCCAGAAAGTAAGCACATTTTTTATACGGTGTTTATTACGGGACTAATATTTTGGGCAGCGGGGTGGAGGACACGCACGAGGGACTAAGCGAAAGCATTCAGATGATGTGCAAGAGGAGTCTATCCAGTCCAAGGAAGCTAGAGCTTATAGGCGGGCTCATATTGAGCGCTTTCGTGTGGTTTGTCGCGTTGTCAATATTCAACAGGGACTATCTAACTGAACGTTGTAGAGCTACACTAATTGGCTCCGATACCGCTACAAGAAGGATGAAGAGGGCGATACTGCGCGAGGGCGACATAAGCCCGGCAAGGCGGGGAAGACGTCTGTTAAGTCAAGCCCCTCGGACACATCGGGAGAGAATTTAGCGGTCCTGATGGTGCACGAACTCTTGGGGCTTGGTCGCGCGACCGTTCATGTTGCGCACCCCTTCCAACTATGGGCGAAGGATCAGCCTGAGGAATTTCGGACCAGGTGGTTGAAGCGGTATAAGGCGGCGGGCAAACCTAGACACGGACGTGCGGGGGCCGAAATGCAATACTACGCGCAAAAGTTCCACAAGTGCACGGAGGACGTTCAACAAACGTACATCGATAAATGTTCCGCGCTGAAGGAAGCCGCACACGCGAACAGAGAGAAAATGTCGGAAATGGTGAACACGCGTTTGGATCCCGAGCGTGCAGCAGAGTACGCATGCGATTTATGCAGCTCTCACAGAACTGACTTTGCTCGTAGACTCCTCGCAAACATTCCTTTCATTTTGGACCCTTTCCTCACCTCCCTAAGCAACATGTTGCATGCAAAGGTGTCATTCTGCATGGGGGTACCAGATCCTACTGATGGTGGACGACTCGTCATTCGAACGTACGTTTGTTTCTTTGCTATATGTGAAATCGATATTTAGTTTGGGAGTAGATTGGACCGGGGAGAAAACCATGACCCCATTCCGGTTTCCTTCGGGAAGTCTCCCCTGTTCGCCAGGCATATCGACGCGTTCAAGGAATTTCTGGACGACGCTTATTGTACGTACTTAAGTTGTGCTTTAACTTCAAACTGACAGTGCTATTGTAGCACCGGCGGAATTGAGAGCTTGCGCCATTCCAGGAACGGTTCCGAAATCACCCAAGAAATCCGTACGGAGTACAGATGGTCAGATTGTCATCGTCGTACAGAATATGTCCATTCCGGCGGGCGAGAATTGGGCGAAGCGGAACTCGGGCGGCGATGAGTCCGACGACGATTCGGGTAACGAGAACGAGAAGCGTCGCCGACGGCGAAAGGCTCGCGAGGAACGAGACAGACAGCGCGAAGAAGACGGTCCGCCTCCCAAGCGCCCTCGCGGTCGTCCGAGAAAGAATGTGAATATGAATGAGGAGGAGGAGAGCGATGTGGCTCCCAAGAAGAAGAAGTCGATGCCAGAGAAAGCAGCGAAGAAGGGTAGAAAGAAGGCACTGCCTTCGACAACGAGGACCTCCACAGCATCGGGTTCTGCCACATTGGTGGATGTATCATCGAGTCGCGGCCGGAAAAAAGCGCCACCTGCCACTTCCGCTCATCGGAAGCAACTGCTCAGTTTGGCGAAGCAGGTTCCCAGCCCAACGGGAGCGACGGACGAGGACGAGCAGGTCACTGCTCAGCCACAACTCCGCCGACTACGCCGGGGTGCATCACGCGTACCTTCATCTCCTCCACCATCTCCTCCACCACCTCCACAATCCCCTTCTCCTCCACCCCCTTCTCCTCCACCATCTCATCCACCTAGACAGGCACGCCCGAGGCCAAAGCCAAACTTCAAGAAGAAGGATGATCGCCCACAGATCTTGGAAGGAATACCGGAGGATGACCTGGTGGCAGATTCATTCAGCTTGGACGTTGACGAGTTTGAAGCCCCCACGACGAGGGTAGATGATGCTGATATGGACGACTTCATGGACACCTTCGATTTCTCGCCGATCATCAAGCCTGGTGAGAACCCTTTCGCCCGTACGAACGTTGGGCTGGAAGGCGCTGGCCTTGACGTGCGAAAGAAGACGGTGGAGGCTACCGACCGTGTTACGAGGTCTAGCCAGCGAAATCGCGTGCCGCCTACTGGCGACAAAAGGATCCAAGCAGAGGCTTCATCGTCACGACCGACGATTGCATCTAGACGCGGAAAACCACCATCGACTCGCGCCGCCGTTGCTGCCCCTCCGTCACCACCGTTCAATCCATTTGACAAGTCGGGCTGGTCCGACTGGTTTGTGCTCTGTCATGACCAATTCGACAGCATTTCGTGGGATGACTGGCAGACAATGTTGAACTTGTGGACACGTGTTGAAGGGTTGGCACGTTTTCGGCTTGGAAACGTCGTCCTTGGGTACCGCTCAACGGATGAGAGACCGGCGGCGTTGACACAGTGGGTTAACATACGACGGGTTAAACCTATGGACATCGCCCGTAAGGATCTCAAGAAGTTTGCCACCGATTTCTGGCGATGGTGGGTGCATGTGCAGCCGGCTTGGAGGGATGTGGCGGGGTTGGATGGCCCGTTGACCGAGGAGCATCGCCCCGATCCAGCTGGGCGGGACTGGGGGGAGCTGCGCCAGGCGAAGGGTCGGAATGGCCTCGCTTCCGTAATCGCTTGTCTTCATTGGTGGGGCCGACACCATACGCTGACGAAGGGTCCTGACGCGCTGGGGAGACAATGGCGTGAAGCCGTGGCCGACGTCACTTATGTTTTGGAAGGGCTTCTGGCGGCGGGGTGGGAGGCGTAATTTTGCTTGCGGCGTCTCGGACTCCTCGAACTGTTGGTATGGGTTGGTGATTCTCGAACTGTTTGTATGGTTGGTGATCTGCATCGAGGTTGGTGATTGGGATGAGGACAGGACTGTTCAGGACGACGATTTTACGACTTCAAATAACGACACACCTAGCCTTAACAATTACTTACGGATGGATACCTTAACGACTACTTACTGATACCTTAACGACTACGTACTGATACTACATACTTAAAACATCATTTACGATTGCAGCGTGACTTCGATTATTTAGTCTGGCTAATAAACTACAGTGGACTGCACGGAGGGTGAACACCTGTGAGCGTAATGAATTGACAAGCCTGCTTGGCTCAGTTGGTAAGAGCACCGGATTCAGATGTTGCTCTGCATCTGGGGTGATGCGGGTTCGAGTCCCGCAGTAGGCATGACTCCAAAGTTCACATTTTTTTACAAAGTGTAATATGATCTTGATCTGAAAGTCTTTTTGCAAAGTGTAATAATTATTAACTACTGGAGACACTCTAACTGATGCTGCAACTTCAACCATCCAGCACTTGCCTTCAAGCATATATAGTAATGTGGACTGTGGCACAGTGGCGAGCACCACCAATCCATTCCGGTCCTGTAATATGTGCCGTGGCGCAGTGGCAGGCACTGCCAATCCCTACCGGTCCTGACAGCTGGTGTGGCATTATATAAATGTGTGCTGTGGTGCAGTGGTGGGCACCGCCAATCCATTCCGGTCCTGTAATATGTGCTGTGGCGCAGTGGCGGGCACTGCCAATCCCTACCGGTGTGGCATTATATAATTAGTAACATGCCAAATAGTGGGTCCGTGAACAGTATAGTCAATAGACACATATTTGGCAAATTTGCCAAATGCCTGCTTATCGACACAACAGTCAATGGGCATGATATTTGGCAAATGGAATATTATCGGCTAGCCCAGTTTCATGTATATGCTTTCATTAGGGAGCAGTATTTAGTAGTAATTTGTCAAATAGATGCTGAGGCACGTTACTGATAATTTGCCAAACAGTGTCTATGGACTGACAGTCGTTGGATAACATGTTTGCCAAACCAATGTTTGTCCTCAGACTAGGCTATTTGGCACAAAACGTATTTTTGGCCTGCTCGAACTCGCCAATTTTGTCAAGGCGAGTATCCCTTCGGACAGATCGGGGGAGGTCCGGCAAACGTCTTGAAGAAGCAAAGTGGTCAACCGTCGTCGTCTCCGGAATAAATGTGCCCTGATCACGCTGAGAAGACGTGTCTGGATGGTTGGGCGACAGGTTCTGATCCTGCTCAGGCGGCGTCAATCCCCACAGAACGATATGGCGAGGAGCCTGAGCTCCTGTTCTCGCTGTAAGCTGATGCGAAACTGGTTGATGAATTGCGATGGATGTAGGAATTGTCGGATCCGCAAGGCGCACGGCGATGGAACCATATTTGCCGGCAAACATCCAACAGGTACCGTCTCGTTCGTCTCGTTCTTTGAAAACGAGTTGGGCTGAGGTGAGCTGACGGGATCCATCGAAATCGCGTCCCGAACATAGGCTCAGGATATAGTGCCCATACCAAGGAACCGGCTCAACGGCGATGGAATATGAGGTCAGAGACATCACGACTTGAGCACCAGTGGTGATCTCCGCAAAGTCGCGCTCCGGGACGAGAAGTGGTGGGGGCATAGCTGCAGACCACGGGATTCGCGACAGCTAACATATACTATCTCAAAGACGATCGTCTCTCTAAATCAATGCAACTCACCACGTAAAAAGTCAGGAATATAAGACAGGCTGCCAACAAACATGTAATTGCGGCTGTACCAAGCAGGACTGTACATGACTGGAAATAAATTTGTGTCAAGAAAGTACAACCTCAATGAATGGCCGCACTTACTACTCTGTATGGAGACCGCCACTTAGAAGACTGAGCTGGCCGTCGGAGAGTATCAGTGGACACCCAGTTTTGATGATGCTCAGCGTTCATAGGTTATAAGACAGCAGTGGCCGAGGTCGAGGTCAAGGTATAATCAGAAACGTGTAGGAGTGGCAAACGCGTGAAGCGATCGCGCACGTGACCATATCTATTTTCAGCCGAAGCTAAGCTTTGTTTCGATCACTCATCGCCAAAGGCACTTTGTTCTTAATGGCCGCAGGCGTCAATATGCACGTGGATAATTGCTCTTTACTTTCGCCATCTGGTTGCTCCGTCTCCAAATACAAATCTCTTGCGCCTCCGCTTCACTACAGCTGGTATCATTACTGTTCATGGGTGTGTAGTCTCCAATTCTCTACCATTGCAATGCTAATGCAGTCGCGCCTGTAGTCAACCCCGGGAAAAGGAAACATTGCGATAGTTTCACTCCATCAAAGAAAGCACGAGTGGCATCTTTACCGTCACCTCCGCCGACTACTCAGCGACACCATTGCAATGCTACTGCAGTCGCGCCTGCAGTGAACCCCGGGAAAAGGAAGCGCACCGATACAGCCACAGGTGTCACTCCATCAAAGAAAGCTCGAGTGGTCTCTTCACCGTCACCTCCGCCGACTACTCAGCGACATCGGAAGAAACCGTCTCGTAAGTCGCTGTCGTTTCGCTGGCCACTTTTCTTGAACTTTCACAGATATAACTTCGCGAAAGGATGCCAGCACATCTGATGAGAACACTGCTGAGAAATACGCTGAGTTCACGTTCCGAGCGCAGGCCGCTCGAACAGTTCCCCCCACACCTGCATCTACACGGAAGCCTGTTCCTCGTATGTTTACTCTCCGCTCCTGCTGTTTGCTACCAGCGGGACTCACTTTCTCCTAAGAACAATACCTCAAGGGAGTATACGTCGACGAGGACCTGGAGATGGAGGAGATAGACGAGGATGCCGTCGATAATGGCACCAAGTCCGCTATAGAACAAGAAGGAGAGTATGCGCTGGGCGTTGAAGTCGACGAGGATCCGACGCTGGGCTCCGCAGAGGACGAATTTCAAAGTGGTACCTCCTATATGAATTTCCCGCAGAAGACCATGCCCAATCATCACCGGAGCTCTGGCATCGACGGCGAAGACGGAATCGCGTCTGCTGTGGAAGAGGTAGACGAAGACGAGATGCTGGGACATGAAGTTGACGAGGATGAGATGCTGGGCCCTGAGGTCGACGAGGACGAACTTCAAAGCGTCAGCTCGGATGTGGACGAGGCGATCCCCCGAAGGGTTATAGTCGATTACGCCTCCGATTCTGACTTCGCCGACGACGAAGGCATCGAGTTCGACGTGGGAGAGGTGATTGAGGAGATTGATGAGGATGCGTTTTGGGGGGCTGAGGTCGACGAGGACGAGCTTCAAAGCGTCAGCTCGGATGTGGACGAGGCGATCCCCCGAAGGGTTATAGTCGATTACGCCTCCGATTCTGACATCGCCGACGATGAAGGCGTCGAGTCCGACATGGAAGAGGTTGATATACTGGGCTCTGAAGTTGACGAAGACGAGCTACTGGGCTCTGAAGTTGATGAGGATGAGATGCTGGGCACTGAGGTCGACGAGGACGAGCTTCAAAGCGTCAGCTCGGATGTGGACGAGGCGATCCCCCGAAGGGTTATCGTCGATTACGCCTCCGATTCTGATATCGCCGACGACGAAGGCATCGAGTTCGACGTGGGAGAGGTGATTGAGGAGATTGATGAGGATGCGTTTTGGGGGGCTGAGGTCGACGAGGACGAGCTTCAAAGCGTCAGCTCGGATGTGGACGAGGCGATCCCCCGAAGGGTTATAGTCGATTACGCCTCCGATTCTGACATCGCCGACGACGAAGGCATCGAGTTCGACGTGGGAGAGGTGATTGAGGAGATTGACGAGGATGCGTTTTGGGGGGCTGAGGTTAATGAGGACGATATGTTGGGCGATGAAGTTGACGAGGACGAGCTTCAAAGCGTTAGCTCGGATGTGGACGAGGCGATCCCCCGAAGGGTTATGGTCGATTACGCCTCGGATTCTGACATCGCCGACGAAGGCATCGAGTTCGACGTGGGAGAGGTGATTGAGGAGATTGATGAGGATGCGTTTTGGGGGGCTGAGGTTAATGAGGACGATATGTTGGGCGATGAAGTTGACGAGGACGATCTCCAGAGCACCACTTCCTCTATACCAGAGCAAGAGGCGTCGGTCATTTTCGAGCTGGGCCCCGAATCTGATGTGAGGATGGACGCAGATTCTGGTGAGGACTTCACAGCGGACCTGATGGACATGAGTTCTGCCTCTGACTCAGAAATGGACGATATCATCGACGGTCCGGTCCTTCTGCGTATTATGTCCTGCTCTGAGACTGACAAAATATCCTTTCAGATAATTCACGCCCTAGAGCCGGTCCGGCCAACATTGCTCGTCATGCGGGAGCCCGTCCACCCGCTCCCGTAAAGGAGCCTTCGCACCCACGTCAAATCCCTCATGGGCGTGCACAACCTGGGCCGAGTAAGACGCCCCCCCCTCCGCGTCGAACGGGTGAGTCCGCTCCCACAATTAATCATACCCCCCTTCATCGCGCACTGCGTGCTGAACCTCCACCAGGAAATATACAACCCCAACGTGATCCACACCCTCGGCTTGCTGGCCTGACTGCTACTATGCCAGCTCCACGTCAAGCTCGAGCCTTTCTAGCTGACAATGCGCCCACACAACCAGCGCGTCCCCAAGCTGGGAGAACAGCACCGCGTCAGACACGCCCTCCAGCTGCGTCTGTTAATACATCTGCTCGACCTCAAGCTCGAGTTCGAGCTAATAATCCGCCCGTCACACAACCTTCACATATTCAAAACGCCCCACCACCCACACGCCCTCCAGCTGCGTCTGGTAATGGTCCAGTCCGACGAGAAGCCCGCTCTCAAGTTGATCCGCATAATACAGCACCGCCCTCTCGTCAACGTCACGCTCAGCCTGCGCCAGCTAACCATGCGCCGCAGCCACATCGAAGACACCCTCGAGACAACGATACACCCCCGCGTCAAGCCCAGCGTCAACCTTCTTCAAGTGCAACACCCCGTCAAGGGCGCCCTCCCGCCGTACAAGCTAACAACGTCGCGCCTCGTCAAGTCCAAGCCGCGTCAGGCACTAATATCCCACCGGCGCGTCAAAGACGAACTACTGGGAATTCTAGACAACCACCCGGCGCTCAGCCTGCTCCAGCTAGTCAACCCGCTCCGTCCGTGCCGCGTAACGCGGTTCATGGCAACAGAGGACGTCCTCGGGGAGATGCTCCCCAGCCACAGAATGCTCCAGAGCCTGAAGCTAACCCTCAGCGGCGTAAAAAGACGCCAAAGCGTGTCATTCGCTTCAGTCAAGTTCCTGCACAAGTACAACCGGTATGTCTTCTCTTTGAAACGTTACATCCCACTCAAGATCAAACAGGATGTTTTGGGAAAACAGAAAGATCCTGTTCTAGTGCTAAGGGTATGTTCTGGTCATCGATAATGGTACTGTTTTGACGTATTGTTCTGCAGGAGAAGGTTCGGGATGTTCTGAGTAGCTTCCCAGAGTCGGAGGCTAGCTATACCCAAGTTGAGAGGTTCAAAGCTCGGCCGCTCTCTCGAAATGGCCCAGCGGGACAACGACGGGATTACGATTTAGTAGGAGACCTTGGCACGGCTTGGAACAAACAACTCATCGGGCTTCTTGTGGAGGAGGCAAAGCGAGATCCCGTAGTTTGTCAGTTCGCAGCCTCGGATATTCTGCACGCGGTGAAGACAAATTTCCGCTATACGCGAAATGCGTTCAAAAAGCGGTTGTACCCCGAAACCGACGCTCCCCCCCCTCCCGAGACTGTCAGAGCGAAGCAAGTAGCCCTGAATGCGTACAATCGGCGGAAGAAGGCGAGTTCTCCTCGTAGCTTGATTCCCACGGAGCGTTAATATCTCTTCAGCGACACGAATACCGCATGCGAGGATTGTGGTATTTCAAAAATGTCGACGATAGCGTCAAAAGGAACTATGACCTCATGGACAGCATGGACACGACCGCTCACAGTGACGATGAGGAGGATGGGAAAGGGTGTTATGTTGCAAAACACCCGGTGTGGCGCACTAAAAATCCCATCATTCAAGATTTCTTTAGGACTCCCGATATCCTTTTCTTCTCTAGGCGCTTTCATGGTGACGACTTCAAGCATCAGAAGCAAGGACCATTACCGTCTATCCGAACCCATCCTGACATCGTGGACGAACAGGCTAGACCGCCATCCGGTCTACCACGTAACTTTTATGATGAACGATGGTTGAAGAAGTTCGAACATAGGAACCCTCTCCTTGCTACCCAGCTTGATATCCAACCGGCGCTCGATTTGAAGGACCTCGTGTTTTCGAAGCGCGTTGACCGGTGAAGTCCTATCACTAGCCTCATGCCTCTCTACTTAACTTTTAGCAGGCTTCGTAATAAGGTCCTTTATTCGGACATTGGGGCCGAAAGGCAAATCGGCCAATAAGTCGACTCGGAGTACAGACATTTTGAGTTCTGGATAGTGGCGTTCAAGTTGCTTACGATTGTGATTGATTTTCACGACTTTGTATGTTCAAGTATCAATATGCATAGATATATACTGCTGTTTCGGCGATGTAATGCTCAGTTATCGGTGCAGAACCGCAGATGGTCGAAGAAGACGGAGAGAATGGTGGTCAGAAGCAAGTGAATAAAAGTTCCGTGGGCGGGGCGTCACCAGTGATGAATACCCCTGCCGATGCACATTCGGATAGACCCGAATGTGCATCGGCATTGCAGGACAAATCTGGCACTTTCGCCTTAGGTAATGCTTTCCTCCTTGTTTTAGACCATCACGTCTGTAAACGCGTCAATGTAAGTGCTCACATCGATAGTATACACCGCTTTCTCTCAATATTGTTCTCAGATGTCTGCTGTTGCCAAGTTCCTCGATCTTGAAGCATTGGATGAGGAGTTTGAGGATGACGACGCCAACTTGGGCGATGAAGATGTGTTTGAAGGTCCGCGATGCGCAGCTACAGCTATAGCAAGATACTGACCACTTACAGACTTCATTGCAGCCGATGAAAACATTTCATCTTCCGCCCCAGCCCAAGTGCTACCTGCTTCAACGGGTTTGTTCGGTGCCAAAGGCCGTCTCTTCCGTCAATTCGCAGCAATCGAGGACCATTATGACTCTTCGACTTCTTCCCTTCCATCGGCACATACCCAAGACGAATCTGACCCCAATCCACGCGAAACTCCCAATGACCCAGACGGCGACGATCCCATTGATCATCACTGGACGGACACTACTCGTATATGCGACGACATATCTGCGTTGGCCGAAAACGCTGTAAAGCTTACTTACACCTTGCTGTTATATTCCTTTAACCAGGTATGGCTTCTCACCTTTGCCTGTATATACTCTTCTAACTATTCATTCAGTCGGGAACAGCGAGGAACGTTCAACACCGGTTGATTGCCCTACGCGACGAAGCTCAAGAGAAGGCCTTCGACGTTGTAGACAGCTGGCTTATTAAGATAGCTCAGCGAACCAAACTATATATCCTTTTGGATTTACATCCTCCCCGTCACTCACCGCGCGACACATATTCCATCTCCCAATTCGAACAGTTCCTACACAGTCATTTCCCTTCCATTAATACATCGTCCCGTCTCGCTATCAACGACCTGCATGAAAAACAAGCCGCGCTGCGATGCAGAACCCCCTCCTACACTAACTGGGCAGCCAAGTGGGTCACCATTCGTGCAGGGAAGTACGATGGCGATGTGGGCTTCGCTATAACCGGCGATTCATACTACGATGTGTTGATTCTACCTCGGATAGACGCATCAGAATACACCACCGTCCTGAACTCGAACGGAAAGCGTATCAGGACGTCATTTCACCACCGTCCGTCTCCTTCCTTATTGCAGTACGAGGGCCTCAGCCTCAAACGGCACATAAAAGGCCCCTCCATCATGTCATACACCGAGCGAGGCTTCGTCGACTCCGTCTACGCGATATATGACTCTTTGCCCAACAAACGATTTCTAGACGATCTGCAAGTCGTCAAATGTCGCCGAGAAACGCTGTGTGAAGCATTGCACATCCACCCGCATTCGCATGCTCTTTTCCTCCAGTCGACCTCCCAGTATATACACCGCCCTAACATTCCCTATCCCGCCGCGTGGCGTTTATTCAAAAACGACCTCGTGGAGTTCCCCACCTCCGCTGTAGCTGATGAAGAGGAAGAACCCGACGATCCATTGCCGACATCACCAATTACTCTGAGGGGCAGAATATTCGATATCTACGAGGACACAGTGGAAATCGAACTTGAACCTCAGTTCGAGGACTGGTCGATGATGGAAGTATGGTCGAATAAAGTCGTAAAGTGCCTCGACCTCAATGAGTTTGTGACTGTACAGCTGTCCGAAGAGAAGGTGATTGGTGGCTGGATAATGGCCAAGTCCCCTCGTACCATGGATATCTTTCTCCAAGACAGCTTTCAAGACACGTATATTGCCAAGGTACGTCCCATGTCGTACAATTCATCGAAGACGTCCCTACTAACATAATTCTAGATGATGACAGCCTATCGCAATGCATGTCGACGTGTCGAACACTCAGACGACTTACGATACGCGGTCGGCCTGAGAACTGGACAGTCCCCAGAAAAGCACCCACAAGTCAACCCGGATATGTTGCCCTCACCTTTACCAAAACCCGTGCATTCATCATCCTACTATACAGGCTCCGCCCCTTGGCTCGGTACAAACATCGTTATTACGCACGGTATTCATAAAGGTCGGCGGGCGAACGTTGTTGACGTGGAGCTGTCGGAGAAAGACGACAGTGGTCTTCTGATTCAATGTGTACTATACGGTCAGACTACTCAGGGATCACCCACTTTGTCCATCGGTTACACTCACGTCGTCGATGAACGGTAAGTTAGTAACTGATTCATCGTGTTTGGCGGCTGACGGTGTGCAGGACAGGGTGGCCCCTCCGCGTAGCTTTGCCTTTGAGTAACGCCCAAAGCGATCGCGGCTTCAGAGGCAACGAACCTTATTTTGTGCGTGAAATCAAGACCAGCTGGCAAACACGCATCGATTCCCGTCCTCCCCCAACTATCAGTTCGGACCTCAACTCTCCCCTTGACGCCTCTGACGTCCATTGGCTACTTTTACCTTGCCTCATCGATCGAGACGTCGAAGTCGTTTGGACAAACTCAAAAGCAAAACGCCCACGGCCTTTCGTAGTGAGACCTGTTCGTTACGGCTCCTCCGTGGAAGTGCGCATTCGAGAGAAGGCCGGTTGTAACGGCAAAGCAGTACCAGCCACTAACTTGTCGCCTAAACATCCCGGCCGGAAAGCAGACAAACTCAACCGATGGATGTGCATCCGGGGTTATTACAAGGGAACATTCTGGCGCGGCCTTCAGTTCCACAGTGCAGCTTCGGCTGGTGTCGACAACGATAAGGTGATTCGAAAGGCACAGTGGTCTGCTTTTCAAGTTGAAGTGGTCCCGGGCGAGAAAGACCGGGATCTTAACGTGCAGGAGCTTATTCTCGACGAGGATCTAGTGGCACTAGTCGATTCTATGCACGAACGTTCGCTAAACGAAGAGTACGGAACGCGTCGGGTAGGTACACAGGTCAAGGTAGATGATCCGTTCTTGATTAGTGTAGATGACTTGGCATAAGTCGCATGTAACATTTTTCGTATACTATAATACAACCATTTCGACTCAGCTATCTATCCTCTTTGCCGCGCCATGTGGCGGTCCATCGGAAGCATACGTTGAGTTCGAAGTCGCCTTTAGTGTCATTGCATTAACGTTTCTGAAATTGGAATCAATGAATTCTATAAGAAAAGTACTACTTCTAGTCAGATATCAAGAGGGCCTCTTTCTGGATGAGGCGCGACTCTGTCACAGCCTCCGGACGTGGCCCCAGTCCAAAAATAGTTTGTCCCGCCATGGCCACAAGATCGACTTCACCATCTATCCTCAGCAGGTTGGTAAGCCTCATACCAACAAGCTTCAGTACACGCCTTTTTATCAACACGCTTTCGGGAACACCATCCCGCCTGGCATCTCCCGTTAAAAGATCGATTTCTGTAAGTAGTCGAGTCAGGCCGAGCCTCGCTTTCTTGAGGTCGAAAAGTGCACGGGACAGGCGGATCCGCGTGTCAACAAGGATATCGAAGCAAGCCGTCGACCGTGCATACCACCATTTCCAGGGGAAATAGCCGCTTTTCCTAGCGGAAATCTCGATGCAGATACCGGAGTATGTAGCGTCGACAGCACCGATAACAAGATCCAATTGCTCTCGGGCAATGATTCCAGAGCTTGTTGCCTTGTTCATGGCATCTGCGATGTTTAGGGCTCGATCTGGGCGCGTCAAGGTGGCAGAGAACTGCAGCGTGTACGGATCCACCTCATGGTAGGAGATGAGAAGACTATTGGAATGAATCAGGTTGACGACGGGCCATGACAAGGGATGATGACCCACAAATCTAGCTCGTCGCGCATGGTCGTGACAAAAACTTCCAAGTCTAATACGGCCGCCCAGCTAGCCACGTCTAGGAAATCTACCCGACCCTGAAGTTCATCACCTTCAGGGTCGCGAAGGGTATAGCAGTCAGACCAGTCAAGTCGGATTTGACGCGTGTTATATTCCCGTGAGACATCCCAGCTAATTCTGCCAGCACGGAAGCCCCCCAGCCCTCGTTTCTTTCAAGAGGGTCAATATCCTTGATCAACGCTTCACGTGTCGTGCAGAGTCCGAAGAAGTTGCGATTTTTGATCAGAGCCACCTTGCAGATTGGGGGCTCAGCCGGCGCGTAGAGCGCAAACACGACAGTCGACACGAGTCCCAGAGTAATCATAATGCCGACGACCATTCTTCTGAAAGGATGCCTCTTGTCAGATGATGATGATTCAGATGAATGGTCGGGTGATTCGTTGGATATGAGTGCATGATCCGCGGGCGGGCACGAATGGTCGGCTGTACGAGAATGGGCGGCAATTCTGGAGAATACGAAAGAGATGACGCCTTCCCAGAATTGAGGGTCGAGGCCGTACGAGGTTATTAAGCCACAGATGGAATTGTAGAGAACTGTGTTACAAGTGAGAAAAATATCATCTGGAGAAGAGAGAACACACCACTCATCCAACTCATCATTTTGAAAATAGTCTTGATGGTGGTAGGTACCTTACTCATGTTGGTGGGTGGCTTTGAACTCGTTTGTGATCAAGAGACGCTGTCAGCCGATCGGCCAAGACAAGGCATCACGTGCGCGCGAATGTGGACGCGTGCGATCATTCAGGGTTAAAACTCCCACATCCGTTTCCTTTCAGTCACCCATGGACGCATCCAAAATCCGTTATTTCGCAGAAAAACGTCTTAAATCTGCCCTTACTGTCTCCATCGGGGCTTTCTCTGATGAATGCACCTATCTGGCTCTTGCGCGAGGGCCACGAATCACTATAGTGGCAACCTCTGATGCTCTATGCGATCCTATCTATTACCAAGACGCCGATTCGGACGTCACGGCGCTGCTCTGGCTATCCGACAACATTCTCATTGCGGGGTACGCTAGTGGAAACTTCGTTACGACACGAATCACCTACACATACGTGCGTGGCAGCCAGTAGGAAAACACATGGTCTGATAGGTTCACAGCATCGGGTCCAAGGGGAGGCCTTTGGTCTCCGCGCCTTTCCTAATAGCAGTATCGTCGCCATGCTCAAAGGATCGTCCCGAAATAGGTTGGTTTTGGCCAGTGAAAGCAATGTGCAGTTATGGCGTTCGACTTGGATCTCTCGGCTTGAATCTGGTTTACCAAGGTGGATCTTCGACAAGCAGTTGACGCTATCCACCAATCAGCCGGTCTTGGCACTATCGTGGTCCTATCGCAGCCCAAAGGACCTGTTCATAGTCCATCCGCAAGGCATCATGTAGGCAGCTGCTCTCTCCGTATGCGAAATCTTACTGATCGAATCCCCTCCAGGGAGTGGGATGTCAGACATAATAAGCAGTCCGAGATCTTCAAACGACCTTCGAATAGCGAAATGTAAGTGATTGCAGCCTGATTTGTGACACATTTGTGCTAAGCCGCCGGTTTGTCAGCCTTCGGATCTCATGGGACGGTCGACGAGTAATACTGGTAGTTCACCAGGCTGAATGCCGCACTTTCAAGTGCCTGGACATCTTCACGGGAATTTGGACGCACTTTTCGGCGCCGGACCTGGACAATCAGGAAGCAAAGACAAATGACAAGGTTGAGGTTACCTTTACCCACGACGATAAGCTGCTCCTGCTTGGAACCTCGGGCTCCGAGCGCCTGATACTGTGGGATCTCACGGCGAGTGACCAAGAGGTTCTGAAAATTATTCATGACTGGACTCCGGGGGAGGACGCCACTTTATTGATGATTCCTGTGCGTGGCCTTGGAGGATGCTGTTCATTGAAGACTGACTTTGGCTACATAGGCATATCCTAGGGTTGGCCTATGGAGGACTGTGCATACTTTTGCGTCTATCCGAGGGTCCAGGACAATGGTTTGGGAAGCATCGGAATCAAAGATTGGGCTGCGAGGAACCCTTGTTCTTCTTTCCTTATGCAGTCTTTGCATGCTATGCGTATGGTACGTAGCATCTGTTAATATGGAACTTTGAAGAAGCCTTACAGTTCATGGCAGGCTCGGCCTTACATTGGCATGGAGGGCGAATGGGTTAGATAATTCAGAGTTCTCGTAATACACAATGAGGCTGTAATAAATGTATACTACGTTGTCTACGCTGGTCTGTATGTATGAAAACCGCAATCTTCATAATTTCATAGCGACTCGGGCGGTCGAAATCAAGGTGCGGCTTATTTCGAAAGGCAGGGCTCTCATTCAACTTTCCGGATTTCTGTCAGTTCGACGACGCCGTTATACGTAATCGGAGGTATTAATCATCTCTCGCATTCCTTTCAAGACATTCCTTTCAGCTCACTTCTGAACCACACCAGAGATATCTCAACGGCAATGACAGAGGTGCGATAGATTCTTGCAACTTCATGGACAACATAGCTGATAGTATTCCTTAGCGCCGCATCCAGCGTTTCGAACGCGTGGCGTTGAAAGATATTCCGTCCTCGTTTCTGCCCCTCTATGTTAGAGGGGGCGACATTAGCGACTACGTGTTGCTTATCAATATGCACATGTCCTTGGCCCATATTCCTACCCGACACTCAGCGCGATTCACTGTGGAGGTTGACGTGGCCTGGCAATGTCTTCTGCGCGCCGGACACATAAAGTTTGTCGACCGCCAGTCAGCAAATGATGTGCTCTCCCCACAACTCATCTCATGGTGCCTTTACTTCCTCGAGGTCGTTCCGTGGGAAACCATCCATAGCGACGTTGATTGGCCCGACGTCGATCACCCATTCCTTCTGCTACCATGGCTGCTTTGCGAACACAAAGTGATGATGACATTGATGTGTCTTCCATCCAACACCTCCAACAATTCACCCCTGCAGAAGACCGCTTCCGCTATGCTCAGGATCTCAGTCCAAGCGGCACTCTTATACCGGACGGATATGTCTGGCGTCTTTGAAAACATCGAAGACATCTTTCGCACCCTGTATTCCGTCTATCCCAAGCACTACGTGGAATCTGCTATTACGCAGGCCGCTGACGGCGTCACGGAGAAACAAGTAAAGGCCTTGGCCACTCGGCTTGCTAGCTATGTTATCGACAAGCCTGACAACCTCCCTATTGAACGCGTTCTTCAGATGATTACGCGCCTCAGCAGAAGGTCCACCCACATAGACAACCTCTGTCGGGAAGCCGACACACCTCGATGGGCGGCTCACGCTCTCCGCGTCGCTGCGCAACGTCCAGTTTGTCGCACTAACGAGCATGAATGTACGGTGCTTGTTGTGAGCGCGTCGGCGGCGTACCTGTCTTGGCTCTTCGCATCCCAGCCACAGACCGGCAAACTGGTACAAGAAGCCTTGAAGAACAAACTCCTCCATGCCCTATTCAGGTGCCTCAATTATGAGAAGAGGCTGTGGGCGACGCGCGAGGGGGCGTTACCTGTTACCACCCTTCTGAAATACTTGGCGATTCGAATCGCCGCCTGCCCGACGACAGGCCGGAAGGCGAAAGTTGCCCTCAGGCGCGTCAAAATGGAAGGGAAACATTCAGAGGCGCGTACGATCAGACCATCTGAGGCAGTCTCTACCCAGGTGCGATCCGAAGCAGACGACGTTTACGTGGATCTCTGGATACGCTGGGAGTTGGTAGTCGACGCCATCAGGGATCCGGATATGGAAGAGGAATCATGCGCCAATCTTCAGGTAGGTCATGGATGTCGAATTGAACGGGGATTGAATGGGAATTTGCAGTGCACGATTCGTGGACGCTCGCAGTTGAAAATATGCAGTGGCTGTTGGGACTTGCGCGTATGCTCGAGGGAATGTTATCGGAAGGTGTGGAAGCAAGGCCATGCCAAGGAATGCTGTCGCAAAGATTTAGAGATGTCGAAAGACTAGTCCTATCAAGTATAAGTTACTATCGATGGAGTTAAATGTATTAGAATTGACCTTTTGGATCTGAAGACGTCTCTTGCTGTAAGATTATCGTTCGAAGGCATGTGTCGACCCCATGGGCGGCATCTACACCGCCTCAACTTCGAAGATGATTGCAGTCTACAAGAGATCGAGTTAGCCACATAGAATACAAGAGCGAGACACTCACCCACCAAGTGAGTATGCGCTTCTCCGACCGACACCACCACTACATGTTATCATGGTGTGGAGCAAGGCTGAAAAAGCTGTGCAGGCGCTGGAGCCGCATTGATCCAGAGGGCCAACGATGCACATTCGGAACTTCCGGCTGTGGATCTCCGAATGTGCATCGTTGGCCCTCTGGATCAATGCGGCTCCAGCGCCTGCACAGCTTTTTCTGGCTTGCTCAGAGCCATCACCAACCCCAAGCGCCGTCCCGTAAGTTGCATCCACAGTATGTGACTGAGCGCTAATGTCATTTCAGTAGCGACCATTTCCACTCGCCAGTCAGCCTACCGCTACCCAATTTCTCGACCCGATGCAATCAGCGACGATTCCGAAGAGGAGCGATGGACTCCGCTCGTCCGCAGAGTAATGAGCGAGGGATCTGGCGATGATGAAGACGACGAAGAGGAGTTCGTTGGCGGTGATGCGTTGGCGGTGATGGTTATCTGGTCGATGAAGACCGTGGTCGTTCTGCTCGGCGGATTGGTTTGAAGAACAAGGTTGAGCTGCAGAGCTTCGCTGTTGATGGTTTGGATGTCGAAATGAAGTCGAATCAAGCGCGTGAGACCGTGTAAACTGGTATGTGCCCGTATATCTTATCCTGAAATGTGAAATATTTTCTGCTTCCTTCAAGCCGTACATGCTTCAACTTGGACTAAACCCAGTGTATAATTTTCGTCGGACTACGCGCAACCCACTGGACAGACTGTACAGATCAACGCGACAATTACATCGTACGCTATCACGACTACTAGCACTAGTAGTAAATATCATGTTCATTCACCGCATTTGTGCTCAATCGGCAGGATATCGGCGAGCCGTCCCTATAGTGATGAACTGTGCCGCTAACTCGCGAATGCGCAATGTGTATGTCCCTTCCTGATCCTGAACCCACGGACCCGCTTTGTAGGTCGTTCCAACCGTAACAGGCGTCCAGTGAGGAGCATCGGAACGATATTCCCAGATGGATACCTCTGTGGCCTTGCCATGCCACACCAGGAACGTCACCGCAATGGGCCGCACGCCGCCGTCGTTCAATTGAGGAGGGGGTGGTGCTATTATACTGACGTTGGGTTTCTTACTATCAGGGATTTTCAAGATGTACGACAAGACATCCGCATTCATGTTTTTGACGGGTATGCGCTTGACGCACCTGTCAACGCTCCTGGTCAGCGAAGTAACTATCTGAGCTTTGCTGAATCACTCACGCTTCTTTAAAGATATCGTCACCTGTCCCTTCCTTTTTAGGATGTCCAGTCTGGTCAGCACGAAGTTTGCGTTGAGTGGCGTGTCTCATGAGCACCTTAGTCGCGCTAGCAGCAAGGAAAACGTTAGCCCACATGCGCGGCGTAAGGTGCAGAGCTACCTAGCCATTCTCTCGAGAGGACCGGGTGTCATCATGGGTGGAGGCCTAGCGAGGCTGAGGGGCGGTATGATGAGACTGGTGAAACATGGTTAGATTAGGATAAGCAGTGGTGAGACAACCCGCCTTTGGCTTCTTTCAAGAGAGGTGGTTCGTCGATTCTCAAGCAAAGGTAGGTTGGGAGTGGCGCGGATGCTGGGTAGTACGGTATAGGATTGCCCGTGGACGCAGTCAAAGGTAACATAAAAGGAATCCTCGCCAGGAGTGAACTCGAGAACCTCGTCGGCCATTATGTCACGTTAATACGAAGAGTTGGGTGGCAAACGCAGATGAAAGCAGGATGAAAGCGAAGCAAATCACAGCTTTATCTCGCTTAGCTCCTTAATGGCCGATGAATCGATCATGCAACGCGTTGACCACGCGTCGATCAGCGTTTATCGGCCTAAAAGGGATGCACTGTCACTCTTACCATTAACATCGCCAAAACTTCGCCGGTACAGCTGGACGCAAGTCGAAATTGGAGTGCTTTTCATGAGGCCATGCGAGTGTACCCGCCGACACCGTAAGTCATAAAGGCCTTTGCCGAAAGGACCTTCGGGCCTAATACTTAAACTTTGCCCCGCCAACAGACCCATCCCTGTAACCGTCTCTGAAGCTGATCATATGTCTGGTGAGCTATTCTCACAATTTTGAAACCCACACTTCACCTTTATATGCTCAGCTCGATTCCAAAGAAATAGCAGGAACCCCACTGTCTCTACCGACGAGATCTCCGGTATCGCCACTGAAGTAACGCAACATGTTCTTGCGACCCACGATGCTCAGCGCAAGAAAGAAATGACGAACTTGAAGAGCGACTTCAAGCACCTCCAGGCCAGTTGTTCTTCGTATGCTGTTCGGTACAACTCAAACCCCAACAGGGCTCCGTCGCATCGAAGGAGGACCTGGAACAATTGAACGTTACGGTAGACCAGAGGTTCGCTGCTTTGGACAAAAAATACGAGCGTTGGTGTGAAGGTACAAGGAAAATTGTGGCTGATACGAACACAAAGGTGGACAACTTGGAAGATGAACATTCAGAAACTCGGAGGGCTCAACATGAGCTCAAGAACGGCCTTGTTACTGTTCAAAGGGACCATGCAAAGGCGATCGTTACTCAACGTAAGTGAAGCCCATATGGCCCTGTGCTTTAATGCTTGAAGATTCTACGCAGGTGTGATCCAAGAGGACAATCACCGTATGCATGCGGAAACAATAGTATATGTCGATGGCCGCATCGAAGAAGTTTCAGAGGACAGTCGCCGTATGCATGCAGAAGCAACAGTTTATGTCGATGGACGCGTTGGAGAAGTTTCAGAAGATGTGAACCGAATCTTACAAAATGGATATGCGTCTTCCTCGTCGAACGGTCAGCATGAGCGGATGTACGGTTTCGATCATGGGCCGGCTACTGACACTGCTGTCAATAATACGTTCGCAAGCGAGCTCGGAAATTGGACGACACTTCCGAACGATTCAAGGGATGCTGGTCATAAAGTCAGTCTTTTGTACATTGCTCGAACATTATTAATCTGACTCTCCACCAGGTCAACGGCAAATCTATCTCTCAACTATGTACAGAGCTACTCGTTGATGTCGAGGACCAACTAGAGCCCCAGAATCACATACGGCCTGTCGACTACTCGAAGCAAGACGTCCAAAGCCCCATGCTGTCCGCAGATGAAACGGCTGCATCAGTCACGGAGTCGCTTCAGGCGGCTCCCATCGATAAAGCGGATTATCCCTCCCCAGACGAAGGAGAGGAGGATGGATTGGATGCGCTTAGCGACATAGAGACGCGGAGCACCATGGCGGCTGTTGTTTCAACAGGTTGGGATGAGGACGAGATAGGATTGGAGTCTTGTCGGGGTAGTACGCCATCACTGTCCATGGCCGAAGAGGACCTCAGTCTCTCTCCATTGGATGAAGGTCTGTCAGCGCCAGTCAACGAACAGGCACAGCCTTCTGCAGACCTGCCGATGGTGCTTCAGTGCTTGGAATCCGGGCATACGGGTGGTATCGATACAGAGGCGGTTCCCATCGATAACGCGGACTATCCCTCCCCAGACGAGGGAGAGGAGGATGGATTGGATGCGCTTAGTGACGGAGAGACGCGGAGCACCACGGCGGCTGTTGTTTCAACAGGTCGGGATGAGGACGAGATAGGATTGGAGTCTTGTCGGGGTAGTACGCCATCACTGTCCATGGCCGAAGAGGACCTCGGTCTCTCTCCATTGGACGAAGGTCTGTCAGCGCCAGTCAACGAACAGGCACAGCCTTCTGCAGACCTGCCGATGGTGCTTCAGTGCTTGGAATCCGGGCATACGGGTGGTATCGATACAGAGGCGGTTCCCATCGATAACGCGGACTATCCCTCCCCAGACGAGGGAGAGGAGGATGGATTGGATGCGCTTAGTGACGGAGAGACGCGGAGCACCACGGCGGCTGTTGTTTCAACAGGTCGGGATGAGGACGAGATAGGATTGGAGTCTTGTCGGGGTAGTACGCCATCACTGTCCATGGCCGAAGAGGACCTCGGTCTCTCTCCATTGGACGAAGGTCTGTCAGCGCCAGTCAACGAACAGGCACAGCCTTCTGCAGACCTGCCGATGGTGCTTCAGTGCTTGGAATCCGGGCATACAGGAGGTATCGATACAGAGGGCACGTCCATTGGTATCGTCGAGATTAGCGACGATTGTACGTCGGCCGTGGATCAAGACTCCTTTGCCGCCTGGCTGAACAGAATATACCCTTCGTCCATGATGGTCAGTGAGAGAGCGCTGGCTGTGGACCTCCGACGAACTACCAATCTGGTAGATCCTGGCCACCTAAGTATGATCATTGAAGTCTTGTGCCGGATGATACCTTACACAGCGTTGGGGACATATGTCCTTCTTTTCTTTGGTACATTGGTGATCTTCATTATAGTTTTTCGCCATTGTCCCTCTGGCTTTTCCCCGCAGCCATATGAGGCAGACCCGAACCTCATTCAGACATCATTCTTTCAATATCTATGAGTAGCAATAGAATGACTGAATATACTGTACCTTTTATATCCAACTCTCAAACCTAATGTAAGTTCTGAGTGAATTATTGTTTTTTTTTTTGGTGAAATGCCTTCCGCCTAAGGCGCCTAGAAGGGCGGGTCCAGCTACATTACAAGGACGTGTAGCCAAGTGGTTAGAGTACCTTCATGCACATATACATATTGGCCTGTTACGGGTTCGAGTCCCGTATGTGCAGTGTGCAACATTTTCACCTTTTTATTTAAATACAGTTACCGTGTTTGCTTTTTACTTTAGGGTGGCACAGTAAACCTCCCGGGGGTGCTAGTAACGGTATCAATACCGACCCCTGGGAGGCCCTAGTTTCGATACCGTTAGTAATGGCTTCGATACCGGCATGTGTTTTGGACACATGATGTGGCACAGCGGCTTGCCGCCCCCATCCCGCCCTTGTCCCACCAATCTTAGCCTCTCTAAGCACCAGCGCGCCGTCACGTGAAATGATCACGTATCGGTATCGAAACTGTACTGATACCTCGGCTGAGGTTTCAATATCTCACAGATATCCACGGGTTGTCCGACATGTCTCCTGGAGTTTACAGGATCTGTCTAGATATCCCCGCAGTGCCCCAGATATCTCATGGATATCCTCGCAGTGCTCCGGATATCCACATGGATATCTTGCGCTAGTCTTGGATATCCGCGCAGTGCTCTGGATATCTCACAGATATCCACGGGTTGTCCGACACGTCTCCTGGAGTTTACAGGATCTGTCTAGACATCCCAGCAATGCCCCAGATATCCACATGGATATCCCCGCGTTAGTTTGGGATATCCGCGCAGTGCTCTCGATATCTCACGGATATCCACGGGTTGTCCAACACGTCTCCTGGAGTTTACAGAATCTGTCTAGATATCTCGGCAGTGCCCCAGATATCTCATGGATATCCTCGCAGTGCTCCGGATATCCACATGGATATCTTGCGCTAGTCTTGGATATCCGCGCAGTGCTCTGGATATCTCACAGATATCCACGGGTTGTCCGACACGTCTCCTGGAGTTTACAGGATCTGTCTAGACATCCCAGCAATGCCCCAGATATCCACATGGATATCCCCGCGTTAGTTTTGGATATCCGCGCAGTGCTCTGGATATCTCACGGATATCCACAGGTTGTCCGACACGTCTCCTGGAGTTTACAGGATCTGTCTAGACATCCCAGCAATGCCCCGGATATCCACATGGATATCCCCGCGTTAGTTTTGGATATCCGCGCAGTGCTCTGGATATCTCACGGATATCTAGTCATGTCCACGAGTGTCGGGTGTTTGCGGGTACTCGTGGGTGCACCCGCACTCAGCACCCGGGTACCGAGTGTTTACCTAACACGGGTGGGGTGTCACCGCGGGTGTCCACCCGAGTGCGGGTGTCAGTCTCTGGGCCACGAGTACCCGCCGGCAGACACCCGGGTGGGCACTCATATTTTTTTCGCATTTTTTCAGATTTTATTTTAATTTTTTAACGGTGAAGAACAAGGAGAAACAACGTGCGCGAGGATTTCTCGCGATCCGGCAGATCGGGCCGAGAGCCGAAAGGCTGCGTAAGCGTACGATCGGGTGTTTCTCTCTAGCTCTTACCACCACTTCTGCCACCACGACCCGTCACTCGACTTTGAGTCGGCGACGAAGACAGCGGCGCTCGACTCTGGGTCGGCGTCTGCACGCTAGGAGAACGACTCTACGTCGTCTCCATGGAGACAGACCTCCAACAAGGACGCGTAAGCCCTCCGAGCAGGCAGCAGACGTCGAATGACGATGACCACGGCCATCAAGAGGCCACAGGACGATGGGATGGGCCTCTGTCCTGCCGTAGCGCAGGCTTACAGAGCGGCAGAGGCAGGATTACGAGCGCGCGGCGCGTCTGCTGACGACGCCGCGCGAACAGGTGCGTTTTAATGTATTTTATTGTTCAACGTGCGATGACGGACTGAGACAGTGACAAAATAAGGAGGAGCCGGATTGGAGTGAGAGAACGACGCGACAAGTCTTCAACGAGGCGACCGCTGCCACCTGCGCCACCAACCCCCACATCACCCCACCACCATTACCACACCATACCCACCACCAGTCTCATGAAGAGCTGAGTGTCCCCGTGCCATTGCCCGGGGATGCTCGCTGTTCATGAATATAGGTGGGTGTACACGAGTAGACCCGCCACCCTACTCGAGTGTCGGTGCACTCGTGTGTGCAAGACACCCGCGAGTGGGTGTCACATTCGAGTGGAGTACTCGGGTGTTGCGCGAGTGCGGGTGTCCGGCTCAGAGCCGCGAGTGACCCGCCTCGCGAATGCGAGTGCACTCGGGTACCCACTCGTGGACATGTCTACGGATATCCACGGGTTGTCCAACACGTCTCCTGGAGTTTACAGGATCTGTCTAGATATCTCAGCAGTGCCCCAGATATCTCATGGATATCCTCGCAGTGCTCCGGATATCCTCATGGATATCCCCGCGTTAGTTTTGGATATCCGCGCAGTGCTCTGGATATCTCACGGATATCCACAGGTTGTCCGACACGTCTCCTGGAGTTTACAGAATCTGTCTAGATATCCCAGCAGTGCCCCAGATATCTCATGGATATCCTCGCAGTGCTCCGGATATCCACATGGATATTCCCGCGCTAGTCTTGGATATCCGCGCAGTGCTCTGGATATCTCACAGATATCCACGGGTTGTCCGACACATCTCCTGGAGTTTACAGGATCTGTCTAGATATCCCAGCAGTGCCCCAGATATCTCATGGATATCCTCGCAGTGCTCCGGATATCCACATGGATATCTTGCGCTAGTCTTGGATATCCGCGCAGTGCTCTGGATATCTCACAGATATCCACGGGTTGTCCGACACATCTCCTGGAGTTTACAGGATCTGTCTAGATATCCCAGCAGTGCCCCAGATATCTCATGGATATCCTCGCAGTGCTCCGGATATCCACATGGATATCTTGCGCTAGTCTTGGATATCCGCGCAGTGCTCTGGATATCTCACAGATATCCACGGGTTGTCCGACACGTCTCCTGGAGTTTACAGGATCTGTCTAGATATCCCCGCAGTGCCTCGGATATCCACATGGATATCCCCGCGTTAGTTTTGGATATCCGCACAGTGCTCTGGATATCTCATAGATATCCACGGGTTGTCCGACACGTCTCCTGGAGTTTACAGGATCTGTGTAGATATCCCAGCAGTGCCCCAGATATCTCATGGATATCCCCGCAGTGCTCCGGATATCCACATGGATATCCCCGCATTAGTTTTGGATATCCCCGCAGTGCTCTGGATATCTCACGGATATCCACGGGTTGTGCGACACATCTCCTGGAGTTTACAGGATCTGTCTAGATATCCCAGCAGTGTCCCAGATATCTCATGGATATCCTCGCAGTGCTCCGGATATCCACATGGATATCTTGCGCTAGTCTTGGATATCCGCGCAGTGCTCTGGATATCTCACAGATATCCACGGGTTGTCCGACACATCTCCTGGAGTTTACAGGATCTGTCTAGATATCCCAGCAGTGCCCCAGATATCTCATGGATATCCTCGCAGTGCTCCGGATATCCACATGGATATTCCCGCGCTAGTCTTGGATATCCGCGCAGTGCTCTGGATATCTCACAGATATCCACGGGTTGTCCGACACATCTCCTGGAGTTTACAGGATCTGTCTAGATATCCCAGCAGTGCCCCAGATATCTCATGGATATCCTCGCAGTGCTCCGGATATCCACATGGATATCTTGCGCTAGTCTTGGATATCCGCGCAGTGCTCTGGATATCTCACAGATATCCACGGGTTGTCCGACACATCTCCTGGAGTTTACAGAATCTGTCTAGATATCCCAGCAGTGCCCCAGATATCTCATGGATATCCTCGCAGTGCTCCGGATATCCACATGGATATCTTGCGCTAGTCTTGGATATCCGCGCAGTGCTCTGGATATCTCACAGATATCCACGGGTTGTCCGACACATCTCCTGGAGTTTACAGGATCTGTCTAGATATCCCAGCAGTGCCCCAGATATCTCATGGATATCCTCGCAGTGCTCCGGATATCCACATGGATATCTTGCGCTAGTCTTGGATATCCGCGCAGTGCTCTGGATATCTCACAGATATCCACGGGTTGTCCACATGTCTCCTGCAGTTTACAGGATCTGTCTAGATATCCCGCAGTGCCTCGGATATCCACATGGATATCCCCGCGTTAGTTTTGGATATCCGCACAGTGCTCTGGATATCTCATAGATATCCACGGGTTGTCCAACACGTCTCCTGGAGTTTACAGGATCTGTGTAGATATCCCAGCAGTGCCCCAGATATCTCATGGATATCCCCGCAGTGCTCCGGATATCCACATGGATATCCCCGCATTAGTTTTAGATATCCCGCAGTGCTCTGGATATCTCACGGATATCCACGGGTTGTGCGACACATCTCCTGGAGTTTACAGGATCTGTCTAGATATCCCAGCAGTGCCCCAGATATCTCATGGATATCCTCGCAGTGCTCCGGATATCCACATGGATATCTTGCGCTAGTCTTGGATATCCGCGCAGTGCTCTGGATATCTCACAGATATCCACGGGTTGTCCGACACATCTCCTGGAGTTTACAGGATCTGTCTAGATATCCCAGCAGTGCCCCAGATATCTCATGGATATCCTCGCAGTGCTCCGGATATCCACATGGATATTCCCGCGCTAGTCTTGGATATCCGCGCAGTGCTCTGGATATCTCACAGATATCCACGGGTTGTCCGACACATCTCCTGGAGTTTACAGGATCTGTCTAGATATCCCAGCAGTGCCCCAGATATCTCATGGATATCCTCGCAGTGCTCCGGATATCCACATGGATATCTTGCGCTAGTCTTGGATATCCGCGCAGTGCTCTGGATATCTCACAGATATCCACGGGTTGTCCGACACATCTCCTGGAGTTTACAGGATCTGTCTAGATATCCCAGCAGTGCCCCAGATATCTCATGGATATCCTCGCAGTGCTCCGGATATCCACATGGATATCTTGCGCTAGTCTTGGATATCCGCGCAGTGCTCTGGATATCTCACAGATATCCACGGGTTGTCCGACACGTCTCCTGGAGTTTACAGGATCTGTCTAGATATCCCCGCAGTGCCTCGGATATCCACATGGATATCCCCGCGTTAGTTTTGGATATCCGCACAGTGCTCTGGATATCTCATAGATATCCACGGGTTGTCCGACACGTCTCCTGGAGTTTACAGGATCTGTGTAGATATCCCAGCAGTGCCCCAGATATCTCATGGATATCCCCGCAGTGCTCCGGATATCCACATGGATATCCCCGCATTAGTTTTAGATATCCCGCAGTGCTCTGGATATCTGGATATCCACGGGTTGTCCGACACGTCTCCTGGAGTTTACAGGATCTGTCTAGATATCCCAGCAGTGCCCCAGATATCTCATGGATATCCTCGCAGTGCCCCGGATATCCATATGGATATCCCCGCGTTAGTTTTGGATATCCGCGCAGTGCTCTGGACATCTCAGGGATATCCATGGGTTGTCCGACACGTCTCCTGGAGTTTACAGGATCTGTCTAGATATCCCAGCAGTGCCCCAGATATCTCATGGATATCCTCGCAGTGCCCCGGATATCCACATGGATATCCCCGCATTAGTTTTGGATATCCCCGCAGTGCTCTGGATATCTCACGGATATCCACGGGTTGTCCAACACGTCTCCTGGAGTTTACAGAATCTGTCTAGATATCCCCGCAGTGCTCCGGATATCCACATGGATATCCCCGCATTAGTTTTGGATATCCCCGCAGTGCTCTGGATATCTCACGGATATCCACGGGTTGTGCGACACATCTCCTGGAGTTTACAGGATCTGTCTAGATATCCCAGCAGTGCCCCAGATATCTCATGGATATCCTCGCAGTGCCCCGGATATCCATATGGATATCCCCGCGTTAGTTTTGGATATCCGCGCAGTGCTCTGGACATCTCAGGGATATCCATGGGTTGTCCGACACGTCTCCTGGAGTTTACAGGATCTGTCTAGATATCCCAGCAGTGCCCCAGATATCTCATGGATATCCTCGCAGTGCCCCGGATATCCACATGAATATCCCCGCATTAGTTTTGGATATCCCCGCAGTGCTCTGGATATCTCACGGATATCCACGGGTTGTCCAACACGTCTCCTGGAGTTTACAGAATCTGTCTAGATATCCCAGCAATGCCCCGGATATCCATATGGATATCCCCGCATCAGTTTTGGATATCCATGCACTGCTCTGGATATCTCACGGATATCCACGGGTTGTGCGACACATCTCCTGGAGTTTACAGGATCTGTCTAGATATCCCAGCAGTGCCCCAGATATCTCATGGATATCCTCGCAGTGCTCCAGATATCCACATGGATATCCCCGCATTAGTTTTGGATATCCCCGCAGTGCTCTGGATATCTCACGGATATCCACGGGTTGTCCGACACGTCTCCTGGAGTTTACAGAATCTGTCTAGATATCCCAGCAATGCCCCGGATATCCATATGGATATCCCCGCATCAGTTTTGGATATCCATGCACTGCTCTGGATATCTCACGGATATCCACGGGTTGTCCGACACGTCTCCTGGAGTTTACAGGATCTGTCTAGATATCCCAGCAGTGCCCCAGATATCTCATGGATATCCTCGCAGTGCCCCGGATATCCACATGGATATCCCCGCATTAGTTTTGGATATCCCCGCAGTGCTCTGGATATCTCATGGATATCCACGGGTTGTCCAACACGTCTCCTGGAGTTTACAGAATCTGTCTAGATATCCCAGCAATGCCCCGGATATCCATATGGATATCCCCGCATCAGTTTTGGATATCCATGCACTGCTCTGGATATCTCACGGATATCCACGGGTTGTGCGACACATCTCCTGGAGTTTACAGGATCTGTCTAGATATCCCAGCAGTGCCCCAGATATCTCATGGATATCCTCGCAGTGCTCCAGATATCCACATGGATATCCCCGCATTAGTTTTGGATATCCCCGCAGTGCTCTGGATATCTCACGGATATCCACGGGTTGTCCGACACGTCTCCTGGAGTTTACAGAATCTGTCTAGATATCCCAGCAATGCCCCGGATATCCATATGGATATCCCCGCATCAGTTTTGGATATCCATGCACTGCTCTGGATATCTCACGGATATCCACGGGTTGTGCGACACATCTCCTGGAGTTTACAGGATCTGTCTAGATATCCCCGCAGTGTAGAGATCACCACGAGTCCTGACTCGAGTCGATTCGTGACTCATCAGGCGAGTACTCATGGGGGTCAAAAGCTGTTCATGACTCGTGCATGACTTGAGTCTCCCCGACTCACGAGTCGAGTCGAGTCGAGTATTTGACCCTGCGAGTCCGAGTTGATTCGCGAGTACTCTCCAAACTCATCTAGTATATTGCTGTAGTTAAACCTTATTTAAGCTATTTAGCAGGTATTTTCATTGATTCATGTGTTCATGCACGAGTCAACACGAGTCAGGACACAAGTCAGATATTCGCCTTAGGCTGTTCATGACTCTTGCCTAACTCGAGTCCCCCTGACTCACGAGTCGAGTCGAGTCGAGTATTTGACCCTGCGAGTCCGAGTTGATTCGCGAGTACTCTCCAGACTCATGCGACTCGTGGTGATCTCTACCGCAGTGCCTCGGATATCCACATGGATATCCCCGCGTTAGTTTTGGATATCCGCACAGTGCTCTGGATATCTCAGGGATATCCACGGGTTGTCCGACACGTCTCCTGGAGTTTACAGGATCTGTCTAGATATCCCAGCAGTGCCCCAGATATCTCATGGATATCCTCACAGTGCCCCGGATATCCACATGGATATCCCCGCGTTAGTTTTGGATATCCGCGCAGTGCTCTGGATATCTCACGGATATCCACGGGTTGTCCGACACATCTCCTGGAGTTTACAGGATCTGTCTAGATATCCCCGCAGTGCCTCGGATATCCACATGGATATCCCCGCGTTAGTTTTGGATATCCGCACAGTGCTCTGGATATCTCATAGATATCCACGGGTTGTCCGACACGTCTCCTGGAGTTTACAGGATCTGTGTAGATATCCCAGCAGTGCCCCAGATATCTCATGGATATCCCGCAGTGCTCCGGATATCCACATGGATATCCCCGCATTAGTTTTGGATATCCCCGCAGTGCTCTGGATATCTCACGGATATCCACGGGTTGTCCAACACGTCTCCTGGAGTTTACAGAATCTGTCTAGATATCCCAGCAATGCCCGGATATCCATATGGATATCCCGCATCAGTTTTGGATATCCATGCACTGCTCTGGATATCTCACGGATATCCACGGGTTGTCCGACACGTCTCCTGGAGTTTACAGGATCTGTCTAGATATCCCAGCAGTGCCCCAGATATCTCATGGATATCCTCGCAGTGCCCCGGATATCCACATGGATATCCCCGCATTAGTTTTGGATATCCCGCAGTGCTCTGGATATCTCATGGATATCCACGGGTTGTCCAACACGTCTCCTGGAGTTTACAGAATCTGTCTAGATATCCCAGCAATGCCCCGGATATCCATATGGATATCCCCGCATCAGTTTTGGATATCCATGCACTGCTCTGGATATCTCACGGATATCCACGGGTTGTGCGACACATCTCCTGGAGTTTACAGGATCTGTGTAGATATCCCAGCAGTGCCCAGATATCTCATGGATATCCTCGCAGTGCCCGGATATCCACATGGATATCCCCGCGTTAGTTTTGGATATCCGCGCAGTGCTCTGGATATCTTAGGGATATCCACGGGTTGTCCGACACGTCTCCTGGAGTTTACAGGATCTGTCTAGATATCCCAGCAGTGCCCCAGATATCTCATGGATATCCTCACAGTGCCCCGGATATCCACATGGATATCCCGCGTTAGTTTTGGATATCCGCGCAGTGCTCTGGATATCTCATGGATATCCACGGGTTGTCCAACACGTCTCCTGGAGTTTACAGAATCTGTCTAGATATCCCAGCAATGCCCCGGATATCCATATGGATATCCCCGCATCAGTTTTGGATATCCATGCACTGCTCTGGATATCTCACGGATATCCACGGGTTGTGCGACACATCTCCTGGAGTTTACAGGATCTGTGTAGATATCCCAGCAGTGCCCCAGATATCTCATGGATATCCTCGCAGTGCCCGGATATCCACATGGATATCCCGCGTTAGTTTTGGATATCCGCGCAGTGCTCTGGATATCTTAGGGATATCCACGGGTTGTCCGACACGTCTCCTGGAGTTTACAGGATCTGTCTAGATATCCCAGCAGTGCCCCAGATATCTCATGGATATCCTCACAGTGCCCCGGATATCCACATGGATATCCCCGCATTAGTTTTGGATATCCCCGCAGTGCTCTGGATATCTCACGGATATCCACGGGTTGTCCGACACGTCTCCTGGAGTTTACAGAATCTGTCTAGATATCCCAGCAATGCCCCGGATATCCATATGGATATCCCCGCATCAGTTTTGGATATCCATGCACTGCTCTGGATATCTCACGGATATCCACGGGTTGTGCGACACATCTCCTGGAGTTTACAGGATCTGTCTAGATATCCCAGCAGTGCCCCAGATATCTCATGGATATCCTCGCAGTGCTCCAGATATCCACATGGATATCCCCGCGTTAGTTTTGGATATCCGCGCAGTGCTCTGGATATCTCAGGGATATCCACGGGTTGTCCGACACGTCTCCTGGAGTTTACAGGATCTGTCTAGATATCCCAGCAGTGCCCCAGATATCTCATGGATATCCTCACAGTGCCCCGGATATCCACATGGATATCCCCGCGTTAGTTTTGGATATCCGCGCAGTGCTCTGGATATCTCACGGATATCCACGGGTTGTCCGACACATCTCCTGGAGTTTACAGGATCTGTCTAGACATCCCAGCAATGCCCCGGATATCCACATGGATATCCCCACGTTAGTTTTGGATATCCGCGCAGTGCTCTGGATATCTCACAGATATCCACGGGTTGTGCGACACATCTCCTGGAGTTTACAGGATCTGTGTAGATATCCCAGCAGTGCCCCAGATATCTCATGGATATCCTCGCAGTGCCCCGGATATCCACATGGATATCCCCGCGTTAGTTTTGGATATCCGCGCAGTGCTCTGGATATCTCACGGATATCCACGGGTTGTCCGACACGTCTCCTGGAGTTTACAGATCTGTCTAGATATCCCAGCAGTGCCCCAGATATCCATGGATATCCCCGCAGATGCCCCGGATATCCACATGGATATCCCCGCGTTAGTTTTGGATATCCGCGCAGTGCTCTGGATATCTCAGGATATCCACGGGTTGTCGACACGTCTCCTGGAGTTTACAGGATCTGTCTAGATATCCAGCAGTGCCCAGATATCTCATGGATATCCTCGCAGTGCCCCGGATATCCACATGGATATCCCGCGTTAGTTTTGGATATCGCGCAGTGCTCTGGATATCTCACGGATATCCACGGGTTATCCGACACGTCTCCTGGAGTTTACAGGATCTGTCTAGATATCCCAGCAGTGCCCAGATATCTCATGGATATCCTCAGTGCCCCGGATATCACATGGATATCCCCGCGTTAGTTTTGGATATCCGCGCAGTGCTCTGGATATCTCACGGATATCCACGGGTTGTCCGACACGTCTCCTGGAGTTTACAGATCTGTCTAGATATCCCAGCAGTGCTCCAGATATCTCATGGATATCCTCGCAGTGCCCACGGATATCCACATGGATATCCCACGTTAGTTTTGGATATCCGCGCAGTGCTCTGGATATCTCACAGATATCCACGGGTTGTCCGACACGCTCCTGGAGTTTACAGGATCTGTCTAGATATCCCAGCAGTGCCCCAGAT